>OZ005689.1:27540043-28078273 GCA_963930775.1 Cliona cf. orientalis
ACGTCCCTCCAGTTGTACGCTTCTTCTGTCCTTTTCGTTTGAGTTCATCTTCGTCTATGTCACTGTCGTCACTGCCATAGGTATCATGGCCATGCTTCTTTGACCACAGCTTGCGACACTGTGCATCCACTGTTCGCTCACTTTTCAACTGTATTCGCCTACGTTTGGAGAAATCGGTCTTTTCCTGATCTAAGTACATCTTTCTCTGTCGATTGAATGTCTCCAGAGCAGCCTGAACACCATCAAACACAGGTAGCTTCAGACGCTCAAACAGCTCAACTACCCAATGATATTGTGGCCCACGCTTCTCATACATGTATGTCATGTTTGATTGCAGCAGAGCCAGCTCGGTTGAAACCACATAGTGTAGCCTCTCGAGGAAGATGTGCTTTGGTCTGAAGCGAATGAACACGTTGTGGGAGGCCTCCAACCAATTGGAATGCCCCCTTTTAAGAATGGGGTGAACCAGCTGTTCGGCCATTTCTGCTCTCTCATGGCATTCAATTTCGTAAGACAGAGAGTGGAAAGGACATGTCAGTGCATGCCTTGTGTGATAGTCTGTTCCTTCGCACTTCAGATCCTCTCCATCCTCACACTCGCCACAGCTGCATACTTGAAGTTGGTGAAAGTCACACCTACCAAACCCCCAATCGTGCTCGTCGCGGGCATGCCTGGCCAATCCTTTCATCCTGGTTGCAAACTCTTCGGCAGATTCACTCATCGACAAAATTAGCGAAAAGTAGTTTCTAGCCTTTTCAATGAACGCCTTGGAGAAGCAACCACATCCCTGTTTATGCCTTGAGCAATGACAGACCACATCGCCAACAGAGGGAAAAGTATCTTTATACTTTCTTATTAAATCAACAGTGAAGGACTTAATTTTCTGCAGCTTTTCCAGCTGCTTCTTGTGGGCCCTACCGGCATGCCCACCACAGATCATAATCTGTGCATTGGGAAAGTGGTCTGTCACTGCCTTAGCAGAGGAGGAGTCGGCATCTTGCCACTGAATGGCAATGTTCATTCCTTCGTCCTTGGCTTTTTTGAACGTAAGGCGTGCGGCATAGCCTTCGGCACCCTTGGAGGTCCCCTGGTAGAGCTCTTCTTTAATTATGTCATCCTGACAGAGATGCTTGCAGTAAAGAAGAGCTCCATTGTAGTAATTTCGAATGCTGAAAGTAGCATTCTTGCTGTGATGACCACGTGTCATCCACGTGCCATCAGCGGATGTGATGGCACGACTCCATGAACCCAGTTCATTTTGGTCCATGCGTTGCATATCATCCTTTGCATCACTACACATCTTATCAACCATCCCTTTGACAATAGGGTACATTCTCTTGACGGTCGAGTCAAACATTGGCCAACTAACTCCTTCAATCCCAAGTGCATGCTTCAATACCTTGTAATAAGTCACATGCGTGCAACCAGCTATGATAAAAGCCACCTGCACAGCAATACTAATTTCGGTAGCACAGCCAAGTTCGTATTTAGAAGATGTTTCAAATAATGCCCACTGACTAGCACAACCGTTCAAGCATAGGTGATAGAAAGAGCACCACCCAGCCCGAGGCTTTTCACATGAATGGGACACAATGCACCTTTACAACCAGGTGTGGCACAACAACGTATTTGATTCACTTGCTTGATGAACTTGTTTCAAGTCCATGAAGCAAATACTTGATGGAATAATTGACGTATTTTCTATGCTCTCTCTAACCTTTCTTTGAGGGGTTGGAACGTACAGGGAGCCATCATTACTCTCCACTGTCACGTTGAGACTATCAGTCTCTTCATCACCCTCCACTGTCACATTGAGACTATCATTATTTGACGTAGGAGTATCCTAAATGGCAAAGAAAACTTACGGTGATGTGCAGGCATACAGACAACTTCTTTCAAGGCATACGAATGAACATGTACAATGTCATGTAAGCGAAATGTATCAGCCTCCCAGTCAAATTTATACCCACCAGGCCTCCCCCACTAGCCAGACTTAACAAAAATTAATGGTAAAGCGTCATCACTCCTTGGTCATGTAGTATGTAAAGTATATCCTTTGGAAGTCTCATGCCCGCCCACTGTGTGTCTGCCTATATATTATTATGCATAACTACATCTCTCCAGTTCTTCTTATTCTACCCAGGATTCCTCATATTAGTGGGACGTTTTTAACATTCTTACAACACTGAGAATTTCGTGTTTTTTCCCTACTTTAGGGTTATATTTGTGCCCAAGGCATGTCGTTATAGTGCACAGAAGGGGGACAGAGGGGGGACATAAGAGGAAGCCACCAGCACCCCACTGGTATCACTGGTATGCCGCACCATCAAAATTATGAAATCACTGCATGCCATGATGTGTGGCCAAACTCCTGATGTGGGAATATAACGTTCAGTATAATTATTATGAGGTTGATCCAAATTAAGGGGCTGAGTTTAATATTCCATCTCGCTACTAAGATAAGTTACTAAAGGATGGAAGATTGTTCCAGCCTTGAACATTGCATTTTTTTACGCAATTTGCGTTTCTTGTCTGTCGCTGGTAGCAAGCATGGAATTCGTTAACCACTGACTTGGAGGAGCTGAATCTTTATGTTGATGACTGTGATCGCTATGATCTTCAGTCCAGAAAGAAAGAGTATCATTGGACGATCTTTGTGCTGATCTTGCCTCTCATCCGATATTCTGGTACAGAATTCGACTCTTATAACAGTCATTTTCCATACATAGCTTCAATCTTTTTGTGTATGCCTCAACCATCAGGAAAAGCCGGACATGCTCTCAGCGTAATTCTATCTTACACTGTTTGCTCATTCAACCGATTATAATTAAGTAGACTCCCCCCCCCCCCCCCCCCTCAGAATCATCAGGTGATATACATGTAATAATCTGCCTATGAACATTGGCGGAAATTAAACTTGGAGATAGGACCCAACCTCGTAATTGCAAAAATACTCCCCCCCCCCCCCCCCACAAACAAACTTATAACATGCGTTTGTCACCTTACCTTGATAATACTGTCTATCACCGACCTTTCTGGTGTATCACCAGACACAGTATACATACCCTGCGTAACACACACATCCTGTGTAAAAACAATAATAATTAAAGTTAATCGCTCAGGTCTGAGGCTAATATTTTCTTCAAGTACTCACTTTTTGTGCATCAGCACTCTCAACTGACTCCATATCACTGCAGAAGATGAATAGATACAGTATCACCATGCAAGCACTCCATTATGGTCACAATCACACTATGGTACGTATACTCACGTTAATATGTTGAATAACAAAACTTGGATGAACTGTTGAAATTTCCAACACAAATCTCTGTAGAAATCAGCACAACACATAACAAACCATGCACCTGTACATGTACCTTGAGTTTCAGAAAATTGTAACATGGATACACCCACATTTGATAGTAACCCAGTATTGCTCTGCAGACCTCTAAATGACCACCCCCAAAATAAGATGGATACCCTTCTCACAAAATGACTACACCCTCCATAATTATGACACTAATATAGCCCCATACACATGCTGAGCTAGTGAACAGCACCAGGAACACATTACCAGCTCACATGCATGAGGGATAAAGTAATTGGTTTTGTCCGTCTGTCTGCCTGTCACCACAAAATCGCCAGATCTGGACATCTAGGCATCTGAGCGACTAGTAAATATGACAAATCCATACAAATCGTCCAAAATTTGTCTTCATTATGCTTCAAATGGTTTGGCAAGGCCCACGAGCATCGTAAACACTGCGTCTTTGTTGGCGACACCTATCGACTCGACCCATCCACTGCAGGCCATGTGTATACGTCAGCTACATACATGTATGCACACTACTGCTGCAGCTCTCATTTCTATGCAAACAGATGTGGATGCAGATGCAATGTGCGACGGGGTATGTGTTCTATAAAGCTCAAGTTGTTTCGTAGTGCACTGGGTATGGACAAGATTATGCGTGACCCCGCCCCTCACGTACCACATGGGCGGAAAACATTGCAAATGTGTGGTAGCAAGATTATTCCTGCCTGACTTGAAAGGCTTCATGCTGGTATTAGGCAATATTATCAGGCCTTTTCAGCAGATCTGATTATAGATAAATTTCACTAATGCAATGGGCAAAGCAGGGGCGCCCGGCCACAATATGCAGGAGTGTCATCATGGAATGAATGATGTTGCACAGCTCTGAGACTAAGATTATAGGCCTTGAAGTTGCTGGTCCAAAGGAAGCTCATTGCTATACATAATCCAGTCAGCCGTTCACTTCTGGGCTACAAGTGTGTATAGGCTCTGCCGGATTTACACAAGTAAGTGGTGCTGTACGTACAATTCCCCATAGCCTTGCCAACTATAACTAGCAAGTAGCGGAAACGTTTGCTGTGTAAAACAATAGAGCACTCGAGTTTGTAGCTCAAGGTATAGACCAATGCTAGCTAGCTTGTCTGCATGATGAAGAGATCTAGCTGCTCCGGGGGTGTATGGCAGCGACTCCCTTGTTTAGCACATAATTTACTCAGTTGGGCAAAGCGTAAACAATGTTCATCACATTGTCAAGCGCAAACAGTAGGTATTGTCAGGTACATTTTCATCAGTTCTTGCTCATACACGGGCACAATGTATGGCTAGTTATAGCCTAGTTTTAGTTTGTGCAGAGACTTTTTTCAACACTGTGTCTACTGTACTGGCACCGGTACCCAAGATTTAGTGCTTGGAGTACCGGCAGCTCTAATATTAGCTATACTAATAGCCACTAATACTGAGTGCTAGACAGCTAGTGAGGCTAGTAGCGGGGGGGGGGGGGGGGGGGGGGGGGGTTGGGTTTCACTAATCGGTTAGTGATGAGGGGTTTTGGGTTTAGGCTATGGTTGTTGACAAAGGCTTAGTATTATAGCGACAAGGTGTATAAAGGTGGCAAAAAACAACATCCAGCAGCAGCGAGCTGGGTTGGCAGAGCGGACTAGGGCTAGGGCTGGTGGAGCGGTGGTCGTGGGTTCGAATCCCGCTTGATCTTTAGATTTTTTTTTATTCCACTTTCGAAAAGTTTTCTAAGTTTTTTGGCAGCTAGTTTGCCGGTACTCGAAGCGCTAAATTTTCAGTACCGGTGCCGGTACGGTAGACACAGCCTTTTTCAATTGTTGCTGTTTGAGTTAGCACTGTACATCAATCTGTGATGGCAATTTTGATCTCGCTACAATGCATGGTGCAAGTACAAGCCACATTGAGACTACTATCCCCGTAATCAGTAGTCTCGTGCCCAGCCTCTTTGTTGCATGCAGAAAATAAAAGTATGGTGAAATGCGCATGGTTCCGGCAATATCTCATTGCGTCCTTTCAGAATAGTGTCCGTAAAGTTCAGACGAGGGCGATAAGCTCAAATGTAGCTGGCGAGGATGTGGATGATCCATGCCTACCTACAACCTATGCACTGAACAGCTACTCAAAACTATTATTTTAACAGCTGCAGTATCCATTATATTGCTATGACATTGTGTATCATAAGTCCTAATACCATGAATCTGGCCAATTCAACAGTGGTTGCCTGAGGACATAAAAACAAGCATTTTAAGTTGTAGGCTTTCTAAGTTGTAAGCATTCTAAGTAGGTTAGACACTTATGTATTTGTGACCACTGTAGTCTAAACATTATTATAAGGTATAGTTTATATGTGTAACCATACCTATAGAATCAATTACCATGGATGATGTAGAGCTGTGGCTAAAGGATGAAAATTCCCGCCTTTTACTACTTGATAATGGTATGACGTGTATAGTAGTAAATGTAGTTGTACTATGGTTTTTAAGGTGTATAGGTTACATGTACCCTTTGTGTGGTATAATGGTACTCCTCGGCTTGATCCTCAGAATAACATACCATATGAAGGGTACAACCTATACCTATACATCTTGATCATAGTACAGCTGACTTACGTTGGCTGAGGACACTTTTTTGACGATCCTCACTGGAATTTCAGTACAGCAGCGAGGGCTGTTAAATGAGGATCACCACCCTCGCTCTACGACCCTCGGTACTGGCCCTACCATAGATCTATATAGTTTTTAGTAGAGCGAGGATCAGGTCTTTGGAATGTCAATTAGCTGCTTTGATTAACATTCCAAGGACCTAAAAATTACTCTACAGTGCTAACAAAGAGGGGCTCCCCCCACTAATTCAATAGCGCTGAGTTCGAAAATCACGATATTCTCTAAAAACCTTCACAAAAGCCTCTACTAGCTATTTAATTAGTGAACTATTAGCCAAAGGTCAAGCGTGTCCTACCTCCTTTGAGTGAGGATTATCTGAAGTCAACTGAGTTCTTTATAAAGTGCACCCTGACGAACTTGGTTTAGCCATTGCTTCAACCAACGCTGAGGGTGTTGACTGACCCTCGCTCTACAGACAACCATAGCTACAATTGCAACCAATAGCCGATGGTATACTATAATATATACATGCACTATATTATACCGTTGTATTAGCTATACATAGGCCTGTCGGTTTCAAGTTTACATAGTTTATTATACACTGTATATTGAGAGAGGGTGGATGTAGTGAACCCACTTGTGATATATATGATATGGTGATACAATTGTGCCTGTACATGTATCCCTTAATTTCCAGATAATGATACTACTACTCTACTACCCTTACTCGGCAAGAAGAGTATGTGAACAATATCGATTTATCATCTTCAAATTGAGGTAATTTCATAACAACCATAGTTGCTGACAATGTTATAGTACTATAATCGTACATACTAATCTAGGGAAGAAGTCAAGAAGATTGGTGACAATGACAGCAACTCTTGAGACAAAGTATCGTTTATCTCAACGGTGGGTCCCTGAATGTGTGGAATATCAACTTGCATTAACTACCAAAGTGCGAAACAATTTGCTTGTAAAAATCAAGGACCTAGCAAGAGAGCGTTGGGTTTTATTAGCTCTAAAAGCAAAGTATGCAGGTATATGGCATCACAAAGATATTAGATTCTCATAGCTGACAGTGACTATTGCTATCCAATTCAATTCAGCTTGTGAAGGAAGCATTAACTACCAAAGTACGAAACAATTTGCTTGTAAAAATTAAGGACCTAGCAAGAGAGCGTTGGATTTTATTAGCTCTAAAAGCAAAGTGTGCAGGTATGTGGCATCACAAAGATATTAGATTCTCATAGCTGACAGTGACTATTGCTATCCAATTCAATACATATGGCCCAGCTCTGGCCTGTCGTCTTGCTAAAAGGATCACAGCAGTATCACCACAAATAAACAAAATGATTGCGTGTTACAATGAGCAGGAGGGTGAACCACTAACATGGCAAGCTGCCATTGATTTACACATCCCAGGTCAGGAAAACAGTGGCCCAGGGTCAGTTTCTTGTGAAATTAAGCGTCAAGCTGTTGGACATTTAAGACTTGTTAAGCGATCTAGGGAAGAAATTTGTCGCTTAAAAGATGAAATGGCTGTTTGACATTTTACCATGATAAGATACAACTTGGTTATTCAGCAGCAACTCACAAATGGATACTCACTAAATAGGTTCTACCAAGGATAGCTAAATCTCGTCAAAAGGCAGTTATGTTGTGATCATAGAGGCTGCTGGAACTACAGCGTGCTTTCTCTAGGATTACTGTTGAAAACCATGTTCTAAGTGCTGATCATCCTACTCAGTACAGTGTTCCTCTTCACCACCTTCACCTTCCATCCACTCTCACTCTGATTCACCATCGCCATCCACTCAAAACCCCTCCTTGAGAGAGTCTCTTAAATCACTAATTTCCCTGGGCCCCCTTATGAAAGGAAAATCACCTGCAATGTCTGAGATATCCCCAAGTGCTACATGTACATCACTATCCATGGATATACCATATTCACCACAGTAGAAGGCCTGTCATGCACGATGCTCAACTTTATGCAAGGTTACTGGCCACCAATCTGAAGACATTCTCCCGTCCATCATTTCCAATCATACAAAACCTAGCTCTTTGCTGTCATCATCTGCGGCTGCTGTTTCTTCACCCTCCCCCACTAAATCAACGCAGCCACCCTCCAAATGATTACTCAACTTTGTTTCACCAAGCTCCCCATTTATGCCTAATGCCACGTTGGTTTCTCTCAGAGACTAGAAATGAACAAAAGAAGGGAGGTACATTATCCAGAGTCAATGTGAATCCTAACACACTTCATTCCTCTAAAAATGATACTGTCAGTGATGACGTGTCCGAGTCTTTAGTTACACCATTTGAAGATTGTCTTGTATCTGTTTGTGTACCTGAAACTAATATACAATCACACTCAGGTTGTTCAGATGATGAAGGGTCTAGTGAAGAGCTACCAAAGCAATATTGGAGAGCAGAAAGATTCCATACGGAAGAATTTCTAGAGATGCAGGTAATTAATGCTGCTTAACGTGTATATACAAGTGTATATTATAGTGCCACAATAATACAGGCTAAAGAGCCAATGACAGTCGACATGCTTTTGCCTGAAGGTGACAGAATTAAAATAACTACTACCAAGGAATCAGGTTAGTTATGATTGTATAATGTAGAAAAGCACAGCTGTTACATTATATCACACAGCTGCAGCAGTCATGCACCCAACTTCATTCCTGAAGAAAAGAGCACAATCACAAGCCCTTCATTGACAGGATCTGTTACATACATGATCATTCGATTGTACATAATTATTATGAATGATTGACAATATATATCATAACTATTATGATTGTATACGTATATGTATATGATCAATATCATTGTAGTAATAATCTGAAGTTTTGTCCAATTGGACACACAACATAATATATCTATAGTTGGAGATGTATGATTCACACACATGAGATCGTAGATCTATAGAGTTTGTTACTGCGCTTATCCGATTCTGTCCTTTGGCCACATAGCAAACTGACCTGCAACCAATGGTTCATTTTCATCAAAAGCTGATGGATAAGGTGGGTCAGTTCCCAGCTGTACGTAATCAATCATCACTTTTACACAATCTCCTCTCATTTTACGTCCATGAACTAAATCTGCATCCTGAAGCACAATTTTCCACATCCTAATGCCTGATGGTGTTTGTTGTAAAGCGTTATTACTTCTTGCTGTGATGTTGGCAGCTTCTCTGTCATCGTTTGCTTTGCAACAGCATTAGTTTTGGTGGTTGTGCTCTGCTGCTGAATCTCCGGCTGAGACTTGCTGAAGTAAGGATGGTCATGATAAAGCGGACTTACAGACTGGGACTTCACGACCCTAGCATGATGTTCCTTAACAGGCGTGGTATATCCTGCGGAAGTGGAAGGTAAACTCGCTTGCTGTGAGAGGTCAACAGCCGCATTAAGAGTTATTGGAGACAGGAACGTAGATACTGATGAAGACTTGCCACTGCGGTTACCATTATAAACAATAATACCACAAGACAGTAATCAGTATTTATTAGTAGAATTTTAGGCTTCTCTGGACCCTGTGCATGACATGACTCTCTGGAGGATGTTGTACTACATAAAGAGGCATTATGCTGTTTAAAAGCACACCTGTACACCGTGATAATCATGACTGAATATCACCCCTTGTATAAATGTACATCATCACTTGCAACTTACATTGTACGTGCTACATGCAGACGCCACAATGCAAATTAGGTACCACTTGAACATGTAGTACACAATCATGGGACAAGATTATACATGTAGTACATATACATGTACACGTTACAATATCATATACCACATACACACCCAGAGTACACGTACATGTATACACATAATTATCATATAGAATACAATGTCATGTATATGAGATCCATGGTCGAATGTACCCCAATTAAGGTTATATAACTATTTATAACTATTTTGTTGCCCATAACCTCTTTTCACCATCAGGCTACATGTACATGTACCAGTCGTTCATGGTCACCCCGTAGCCGTGGCATAAAAACTTCAGTTGTAGGCGATTGCAACACAAAAATAAACTCTGTGCACTCATAATAATATTAATATATTATTACAAGTATGTTTGATATCACAATCATGGGATAATGTGACTGAACACTAACAGCATCAGGGGCGTAGGAAGATGGTTTGGTAAAGGGGGGCTCTATAGATCTATAGGCAAGGGCAGCATGATCAGTGTGTATAAAATTGAGCCTAGCTATGTAACTATCAGAAAACATAGGGGGGCACCAGCCCCCGGAGCCCCCATGGTTCCTACGCCTATGAGCATGCTATAGTACAATCGAGTGCCAGTTGATATAGTGCGCATGCGCAGATGAAGACCACACCCCTCACTGGAGGCCAAGAGTAGCTGATCAAACTCACCATGTAATGGCAAAGCTCTCACTGCGCTCGAACGTCGAATCTTCCACCAGACCATGGCAAAGAGCAGACATCGCCTCTCGCTTCGCTCGAGGCTCAATGGCCTGCCGAGCAGGCCTGTCGAAACGCGCGGCGCTTGCGCCGCTCGCTCGAGCTAGAGAATGCATCTCTATGGATATGGCCTCTAGGCCCTAGGCCCTGGCAACCTTGTTTGTGCACACGGCACAACAATTCTGACCAATCGTAAGTCTTCTGAACTTGCATCTTTTATGCCCTCCAGGGACTATATAAGAAAATTGTCGCTCTGAAAAATATTTTTCGTTGTATATATATTATAATAATTATATGTACATGTATGCATGTACACAAATACACACACAAGTACACATTGTCAATGTCTTGCCATAATATGCATGTGTATGCATGCATGTAAATGTAAAAAGTATAGCTGTGTACTGTTGACACAGAGCAGTATACACACAAGGTATACTATACCGATCACAAAATGTTAATTGCGTGTACTTTCACTAAAATAATTCATTTTGAATTCAGAAAAGCAGCAGGAAACAAGCTGGAAAGCTAGGCTGGCTTTGAGCTATACCTTTTTTACAGCAAAAAGTGGGAAAATTACCTGAGTACTAGCCTAGCTATTCAGGTTAACGTTTTGAATGCCATCAGTAATTTTCTATGGACAGCTTTGAGCTAAAAATGTGGATATTATTGTCAGTATACTAGCCTAGCTGTTCAAATTCAGCGATTTGCACGCGGCCATGGAGTGACTATCTGGTCCAGTGAAAATGCTTGTAACAGGATGGGTTCCTATACTATACTAGCCCTTCAGGAGCCCATCCTGTAACTATAACATACGTTTACCCATGACTACCTCCCTTTCATTAACAGCCTACCATCCACACCCGATAATTTAGCAATTAAGCTTCTACAAACTTAGTTTGCTAGATAATTGAATACAAAATTAATATAAGTGCATGTGTTCGTACATCGTACAAATAAAACACATCTTAGCCACAACGTATATCATAAAGCAGACACATCTTACCTTTGATCATGATCAATTCTTTGATATCCAGAATAGTTTGAAGTACCTTTATCCCGTATGAGGAAGGGTGCTTTAGGACCTTATCCTCAGGGAGCCCCTCAGCTGATATTCCATACTAATTTTATTTTTGAATATGGAAGAGGTACGTTTGGTTTGTTCACAGCAGCACCTTACGGTGATATAATATACATGTAGCGTAAGCAACCAATTACCGCTCAAGTTTTGTCCCCAATCTCTCAGTGCTAGAGTTCACAGGTCCTGATTCTGATGTACATATCCAGTAGCAGTGGCATCCTAGAGCGAGGTTCTGGCGCTTGTCCCGTTCTGAAACTCCATTCTGTATGCGAGCGCCAGCCTATAACATAAGGCAGCGCGCGAACCAGTTATCGACCTTGTGACCCATTATCGACCGTATATATGTTAAGCATACACTTAGTGGAATCAATTATCAACCATCCAGACTTTCCCCACCCACGCAATTACATCATAGGTTCAGTGTTAATCCAGAGTGCAATAGGCACTGTAGGAAACACACAGAGATCATTATTCAATACTGTTAGATACAAAAATTTGTGCACAATTATGCAAAAAGTGTAATATAAACTGAAAATTAAGTCACGGACTCAGAAGATTTAAACAATATGGGCACAAACACTCCTTTCCTTCGCTATCTATGGTCACATCAACTACACAGTCTTCATGTACACAGATGTCTGAAGGTATGTACACTCATAACGCTTCCAATACTCACTGACCTCAAATAATGCTCACCAGGAAGAGAATATTGACACACTGCACTTCTGTTTCATCCACTGCTCTTCAGCTCGATCCCTCACTTCACACTCAGGCTGATCAGATATCGACTCGATTTCGCAAGGCGTTGAGACTCTTCTGGAAGTGCCATATGATCTTCAACAGGAACTATGTGGATGATGAGGAAATAGCAGAACTAGGTAAGTGTCACTGTGGAACCATAAACCCACACCTAGATGTTACCTTTACAGCCACGAATGTTGAAGAGTTCATGGCATATTACCGGGAAGAGTTTCCACAGACAACGGTCACACCAAAGCTCCACATTTTAGAAGACCACATGGTGCCATGGCTGCAGAGGCATCGAGTGGGGTTTGGGCTTCTTGATGAACAAGGAGTCGAGTCGATACATGCGAAGTTTAACACGCTCAAGGGTACCTACTGTACCATGCTGGATAAAGTGAAGAGACTAAAACACCTAATGGAGGCACACTACCTCCATACTGCCCCTGAAAACATTGCTCTCTGACCTCCAATAAAAAAGAAGCTGTCTAGGAGTAGCATAGAAGAGTAACTGTACAATATTGCTGCAAAGCCCTTTTATCTATGTCTTTGGTCTTATTCAGACAAGTAGGATACAAGATAGTACAAATTTTACCTGCCATAACTCTCCTCTAAAAAGGGGGAGCCATATTTCAACTGTTGCACAGGATAGAGTCATCCTACCAGTTGCTCTGCTAGTGCTAGTGTATTGAACTCCAGGAAAACTCCAAATTTTACCTGCCATAACTCTCCTCTAAAAAGGGGGAGCCATATTTCAACTGTTGCGCAGGATAGAGTCATCCTACCAGTTGCTCTGCTAGTGCTAGTGTATTGAACTCCAGGAAAACTCCAGAGTAGTAGCAACAGGCTTGGAAGTAAAGCGCTTCCAGAACGCATCTTCCAAGAAATTGTAGCCATAACTTTCGTTTGGAGTGGTCGAATTTCATGGCGTTTGCACTACAATATGCAGTACCTTTACGTGCTGTATATTGGTGCTATAAAATAGCCTCATGACTCAATTCCAGGAATAGATATAAGGGAATTCTTGTGGCAATGTGTGGTTGCTAAGGAAACTTCTTATCTAGTTATGAACAATAATTATGCGCTTCTGGTGAAAACTAAGTTTGGCGGTTTGTATGTACATGAAACGCCTGTGAGACGAACGGACAAGCAGCCTTGGAAAATGTGACTGTATCTGACAAAACCCAGCATATGGGATCCGAGCAATGCGCATTTTAGTACCTCAAGTCAAAAAATGTCAGAAGTTGAGTTCCTTTGTACTAACCTTTGCCGTCATCTACGGAGGCTAACCGTAAGTTACGATGGCGAAATAAGCCTTCATTTTAACCCAGGGGCGGAGAAATAGGGGGGGCAGGGGGGGCTTCAGCCCCCCCACTTTGGAAACAAGGGGGGCTGAGCCCCCCCATTTTATCACATGCCCATACTATAAATTACATCAACATAGTTTTGGGTGTTTGCAAGAGTGCTCGAGTAAAAATAGCTACTAAATCAATTTTCTCCCTTAGCACCAGGGGAACTGATCTCGCTTTGTGGTACAAGGGCGTGGCCTTCGGATCAACGTGAATTTTCGTCTTAAGCCCTTTTACTGTCCCCAACTCGTCCTTGAACTTGAAGACATCAGGATACTTGTCGAATACCGTCTGTAACGTGCGACCAGTCCTGTTGGAGAATATTTGCTGCTAGTTCAATCGTAGCTTGGCTAGCCAGTTCCAGCCAAGTAGACATGGTCCCGTACCCTTCGTCACGATCAAAGGTAGGGTAGCAACCTGCTGATTGTGCTCCACTGTCACTTCTGTGGAACCAAGAACTCCAATAGCTTCTCCTGCGTAAGTGAACAATTTTGCTTTGGACGGCTGGAGTGTAACAGAGGTGCTCCCTTGGAACTGCTGAAACTTCTCCTCGTGTTGAGCCCTTTCTCGGATTAGAATAGATACTAACTAAACTCTCCACACGTACACACTACACACACTGCATAAACTCAACAAACTTTTTTTTTTCTAAATTAACGTACAATCAAATTTACATGAGTAAGTGCAAGTCACGACCATAACCAAACATACATACGCAAATATAGGTAAGTCCATAAGAGAATGCACAAATAACAAATGAGCCTAAACATATTACCGCCGGCCAAGACAGGATGGTCTTAAGTAGGATGATACAAAACTCAACAATAAAGTGATAACAAGTCCATTATTCATGAATGTTTGTTCAAATTCAACTTTCGGATGGTAACAGTAATGCCACCTTAGTGATGGGTCTGGTGTAGATTCCAGAGCTCGTTTTAACAGTGACAACTCGAACGAGTCCGTCCTTTCCTGCGCGGACTTCGACTATTCGGGCGAGTGGCCATTTCGTGGGAGTAACATTATCTTCACGTAAAACTACTACATCTCCAACATTCAAATTCTTTGAGGGATGATGCCACTTTGCAAAACGTCTCAAACTAGATATGTATTCAGTAGACCACCTCTGCCAAAACTGCCGGACAAGAGCCTGGCATAAGTGCCAATGGCGAAGGAGTGATAGGGAACGGTACGAGAACGAGGGGTCAGGTAGAGCTTCCATTGGCCTACCAATGAGGAAGTGGCCTGGAGTAAGAGCTTCGACTCCATCGTCATCACAGGGAAGCGATACCAGGGGCCTGCTATTGAGACACGCTTCCACTTGAGTAAGTACGGTAGCGAATTCCTTGAATGTGAGCTTCACATTGGCTACTACTCGCTTCAGATGATTCTTTGAGCTTTTGACAGCTGCCTCCCAGAGGCCTCCGAAATGCGGAGCGTGTTCTGGAATGAATTTCCATTGTATATTTTGGCTCGAGCAAAATTCAGAGATGGTGGTTTGTGACTTCTGAGTTTCTAGGAATTCAATTAACTCTTGGATTTCCCTGGCTGCACCCACAAAATTGGTACGATGATCGCTCCATATTAGGCTTGGTTTACCACGCCTAGAGATAAAACGCCTTAAACAGGCTATGAAAGCTTCACTGGTTAAGTCTGAAACTAGTTCCAAATGTACAGCTTTAACTGACATAGAAACAAACACGCAAATATATGCTTTGACCACTGTAGGCTTACGTATGGATCCGTACTTAACGTAGACTGGCCCGGCATAATCCACACCTACTTTATTGAACACCAGGTCCGGAGTAACTCGTTCAGTTGGGAGTTGACCCATCAACTGAGCTTGAGGTTTTAGCGGCAATACGGCGACAAGTAATGCAACCACGAGTTATCGTGCGAACAACTTTACGACACCCAGTAATGTGGTAGACACGATTTAGAGTGCACATGAGTAAAGAGGGACCAGCATGTAGGAGACGAAGGTGTTCTGAGCGGACGATCAATCTGGTAATAGAATGTTTACCATGAAGAATAACGGGATGCTGTCTTGAAAATGGTGCTATTGAATTGCGTGCTCGGCCACCAACACGCAGTAAGCCAGAAGAGTCTAGAATCGGATGCAAAGGCACTGGAGTCACGTATTTCCTGACTCTGTTTGATGGCATTGAGTTCTTCTGCAAAATGATCTTGCTGAACGATAGATAACCAGTAGGTTTCGGCGGCTTGTAGTTCCGCAGTGGTTAAGTTCGGTGACAGTTGAGTGTTACTGGTTTTCCTTGTACGACAATTATGGGTGAATCGAGGTACCCATGCAGTAACACGTTTCAATCGGATGAAACTGGAGTAACGATCCATTGGGACAATTGGAGCCTTTTCAATAGCAATCGTGTGTAACGAAATCTCTTCAGAGCATTCGGTTTCAGTATCAGCAACTGGTGAGGCCAAGCCGAAAAGTGCATTCGTAGCCAGGCAGGGCCGTTCCACCACAAGGCGTGATCAAGAAGTTCAGACGGGAAAAGTCCCCTTGACACACAATCAGCGGGATTCTCGATTCCTTGTACGTGTTTCCAGCGATCTGGCCCAATTAGTTCCACGATACATGACACCCGATTTCCCACATAAGTCTTGAACCGTCGTGGGTCTCCAACAAGCCAGTTAAGCACAATGGTGCTGTCAGTCCATGCCGACACTTGAGTGAGGGGTAGATTGAAGACTTGCTTGGTGTGTTGGAGCAGGCGAGCCAAAAGCTGGGCACCACACAGCTCGAGACGTGGAATAGTCAATCTTTTGATAGGAGCAACCTTTGTTTTGGAGGTGACAAGCGCAATTTGGATATTTCCATCAGTGTCTGTCATGCGTAGATACACTACGGCAGCATACGCTTGCTCGGATGCGTCACAGAATCCATGGAGCTCCGTTGAAGCAATTTTTGTCTCCTTCGAGCAGTAGCACCTAGGTATGTGCTTCGTAGAGAGGATACTGAGCTCTGACCTCCATTTCAGCCAGACGTCGCGAATCACTATGGGTATGGGATCGTCCCAGTCCACTTTCGACTCCCACAACTGTTGCAGGAGAATCTTTACCTTGATTATGCAAGGAGAAAACCACCCAAGAACATCGAAGGTCTTGGCGATGTCGGACACGAGGACCCGCTTAGATCAGCTATAGTCAAACGAAAATGGTCTGCACTGGCATTCCACTCAATCCCGAGTGTTTTGACGTATTCATGCGAATCGGGTATCAAATGCATAGACTGAGAATCTCTGAGCTCACAGGGAATATGCTGCAGGACACTGGCATCACTGGAGTTCCACTTGCGAAGGAGGAAACCTCCCTTTGAAAAGAGAGCCTGGAGCTGTTCGTAGTGGTCAATCTCCTCCTTTGGGGAGTCTGCACCTGTCAAGCCATCATCGACATAAAATGAATGGTCGACTGCTTGTGGATAATCAAGAGCAAAGTCGTTCGCATTTTGCTTGACAGCCATATTGGCGGCAAAGGAGGAGGCAGAAACGCCGAAAGTAACTCTAGTCATTCTGAAATCCTGCAGACACTCACTGGGACTCGATCTCCAGACGAATCTGTGTAGATCTCGGTCAGATTCAACAAGTTCAATAGCTCGATACATCTTACTCACGTCAGTAGTGACGGCTATGCGATAAAGGCGGAATCGTAGCAGCACATCGACTAGGGGAGGATGAATAGTAGGGCCGACCAAGAGCGTATCGTTTAGGGAGGTACCAGTGGAAGACTTCGCGGAAGCATCAAAAACAGCTCTTAGTTTAGTGGTAGTACTTGACTCCTTCCTCACGGAGTGCATTGGGAGATAAAACACCTCCTGTGTTGGCTTCTTTAGATCAATTGCGGGTACTGCTTCAGCATGACCCATCTCAAAATACTCGGTCATCACGGCATTGAAGTCTTCAAACTGCCCTTTCGAATGCAGTGACCGCTCAAGGGAAAGGAATCTCCTCACTGCTTGCGATCTGGTTTCACCGAGTGGTTTGGCACGTTGCCGTTTGGGTAGGGGTACGATGAATCGTCCGTCTGGACCACGAGAATGATTTTGTTCGAAGTGTTGCATGACAGATCGTTCCTCAGGGGAGAGATTTGTTTGATCATTGGGTCGTTCCTCAATCTCCCAAAACTTTTGCAATATTTCGTCACCAGTCGCTATAGAAGTGTGATAAGAAGTGACAATATGGGTTGGATTATGTGAGTTCACGTTCCCAGCAAGAACCCATCCGAAGTCGGTTTCAAATGCAGATGGAGAGCCGGGAGCTCCAACCTGCCGGCCTTGACGCAGTACCTCTACAAAGACGTCTACCCCCAACAGAATATCAATCCTGCCAGGACGTCCAAAGTCTGGATCAGCCAAAGGGATGTCTGCTAAATGATTCCATTCAAGATTGAAAGGGATTGGGTGTAGAGGTAGGTCACAGGTCACTCGAGGAACAACGATTGCTGTGACGTCGTGCTTCTTGGTCGGATCACGAGTGTCAGATACACGGAAGTTAGCAATAGTTTGCAGCGGAGAATTATGAGACAAACCGGCGACACCGGAAACTTTGGTATTCTGGTGCGAGCGTGGGAGACACAAAGTTTGGGACAAGCGCTCGGATACAAACGAGGCGGAGGACGCAGAGTCAAGAATTGCTCTGGCTTCGACTGAAGAGCCATTGGGAGCATCAACTAACACACGGCATGTCATGAGTAGTGCACTGGACGCGAGTCCAGCAGCTGCGTTGGACGAGACAGGTTTGACGGTTGAGTCGGAGGAGGGTGCATTAGTCTCCTTCGTATCTACATGTATTAGAGTGTGGTGTGGCTTTTGACACACTTTGCATCGGTGTAGAGACTTGCACTGTCTCACAAAATGTCCAGGTTGAAGACAATTTAGGCACAAGTTGTGCGACTTCAAAGTGGAAACCATCTGCTCATGATTGAGAGCCTTAAATCGAGAGCACGCATACAGAGGGTGCTTGTCTACATTGCAAAGGATACAACGATTGGTGGAAGGTGGGGTAGCACTGGCGGTGAAAGAAGCAATCGGTTTGCCAGCTACCGAGGTTTTCTTAGCGGAGTGCTCTTCATGACGGGTAGTGCGTTTGTGATCAGAGATGGATGCTTCAGAAGCTTGAGCACGGAGGTTCACGAACTCAAGAAGTTTCTGGTAGTGGGGTACGTCGGTCGAATCTTGGCTGTGTTTTTGCCATTCGAACATGGTGTTTGTGTCGAGCTTTAGCTCCAATATAGAAGTGATAAATGGACCTGAGGGTTCGTAGTCCATTGCCTTGAGTGCTCTGAGATGTTGCTGCACTGTATCGTACAAACGACGCAACTCTCTTCCTGTTCCCTCCTTGAGTGGAGCAGCCTCTAGGATCATGCGGACGTGTGTCTGATGAATAAGGCGAGGGCGATCATAGTGTGCCTTGAGGCTCTCGACAGCCTCTGCATAGTACTCTCCTGAGCGAGATAGTCCTTCTAAGACGTTCTTGGCAGAACCGTCTTTCAATGAGTGTCGGAGATACACCAATTTTTCGGAGTCGAAAAGGTTAGAGCGGCTATGGATCGAGACACAAAACTGTTCCCAGAAGGTCTTCCAATTCACAATGTTACCATCAAATTTGGGCACGTCTATCTTGGGCAACTTCACACCCTTGCCCATCGTCGGGAGTTGGGGTAGATTCTGGCGGGCGACGAGAGGTCAATAATAGCTTCTTGATTTGCAATGAACAGTCAAACATCTCCTTTTCCAGTTTCGCTTGCAGAGTATAGAGCTCATCAGATTCATCTAAGTCTTGAGACAAGAGACTGTCGCGAATGTTGCTAAGATCCTTCTTGTAGTCACGTAGCTGCTCCTCGTACTGGTGAAGGAGGCAAACGTCATCTGAGGATCCAGTTAGGGACCCAATTGCTTCAGTGATAGCGGCCACACCCTTACTAATACGTGTCTGTTTACGTGTGGCCACCTTGCGGAAATTAGAATCCGGAGTTGCAGTACTAAGCGAGATCAATTTTTTGATGCGAATGGCGAGCTCGGCTATCTCGTCGTCATGTTCATCCAGCGTTTCCTGTTCTTTCGAAGAGAGATCGTCATCGATAATGTCAACGAGAGCGTAATGATGAACCTTGAACTCCGAGTCAAGGCTGTCTAATTTTTGCGACATCCGGTGGGCGAGGTCAAGGGTTGTCGGTTGATCAACCTTCGTTTACAAATCTTTGAGACGAGTAGCAAGACGCGTTATCGAAGCACGCACGACTCCTCTTCTCTTCCTGAGGGTCGTGGGGTTGGGCTTGTCAGAGTCACCCATGATGAGTAGGTGGAGAGAGATGAGCGGTGAGGTCAGTGACGAACACGTGTTCCGGTGGTTGCGAGCAAACGAACGAAATGGCAGAGTTTCCGAGAAAGAACGGTCAAATACCACTATTCTTGACACTAGAAGGACCATTATATGTTGCGCCCTTTCTCGGATTAGAATAGATACTAACTAAACTCTCCACACGTACACACTACACACACTGCATAAACTCAACAAACTTTTTTTTTCTAAATTAACGTACAATCAAATTTACATGAGTAAGTGCGAGTGACGACCACAACCAAACATACATACGCAAATATAGGTAAGTCCATAAGAGAATGCACAAATAACAAATGAGCCTAAACACCTCGCTCATTATGGAGACTGCCGCTCCAGTATCAACTTCCATTTCCGTATCGACACTGTTCAATTTCACGGTTACGAGTGTGACCCGGAAATCAATTAAATGGACCTGGGCGGAGCTGTTCGAAATGAACGTAAAGATCGAGCAAGAGTTGAATTTCGTTGTTGACAACGACAGCCGATTGTTCTTAGATGCCCAAGAAGCTAAAAAGGTGAGCGAACGTACAGTAGTTCGATGAATCTAGCTGTATCTAGGTAGAGAATTCTAATTACCGCCCATAGCAATGGGCTCCGGGTACGGCAGCTGGGCCGACTAGGTGGGTCACAATGAAGGCTTATTTCGCCTTTGTATAGATCGACTAGCCTCCGTAGATGACAGCAACAGTTAGAAGGGTTGTTCGACACTTATATGACAAAATCTGGACTTCGACAAGTTTCGACCTGAGCTACTAAAACGCGCATTGCGCGAATCGCACGCAGATCCGTTACGGAGGGTTTTCCCAGATCCGGTCACAAATGCTTGCTTGTAGGTGAGTTCAGATTCTTGGAGGAAACAATGCTGAACTTCCTTGTCGAGCACTCTACACACTAGACGATCGCGTAATAAGTCGTCCAGAAACGTACCGAACTCACAATGCATGCTCCGTAATCTTCCGAAGAGCCACTACAAATTCGGCTACGGACTCCCCTTCCTTTTGAACTCTCGTATTGAATTCAAAGCGTTCCGACGGTTTGGGGTTGTAGTGAGCTGTGACCTTCTCAACAATCTGTTCAAACAGGAGGTCTTCGGGTACCCAGGGTTTTGATCAAACGATAGGTAGACGCTCCTGCTGCATTGAGCAAAATTGCTCTTTTTAGTGACATCAGTTATGTCGTTCGCAATGAAATAATGTTCCAGTCGCTCTGCATGGCCGATCCACTCCACTTTACCGTTGAAGGGAGCTACGATCCCAATGACTCCTGCTACCCAAACGGTGGGCGCAGTAGCCACGGTAGCTGCAGCAGTAGAGCTAGAGTCCCCAGTGCCACTCCTGGCACCCGTACCGTTGCCACTTTCATCTGCCATGATCCTCGTCGCCAATTATGTTTGTTAGTTCCTAGCGACAGAGCTGCACGCTTAGTAGGTGGCGATCTCAGCATAAAAATGTTATTATTGAGACTCAAGATATGGCAACGCCAGATAGATACATACACATACACACAGTACATACATACATACATACATACATACATACACACAGTATATACACATGCGAAACACAAAACAAAGAGTCCGTATGCGCAAGGGCGCTAAAGACAATGGGGCCAGTTGCGCTAAGGCGCAATGCCCTACAAAAATCGATGACAGGAAATAAAAGTTAATGCATGCATGATACAATAATCATTAATAATCTGATACAAGAAGTAAATAATAATACATTAACCATCGTGTGTGACTAGGCCTCACTCGTTTGTGACCCCTTGGTGAACTTCGTAATTTGCTCTGTGTGCGCCCTTCTGGGCCGCTATTAGTTTCTATAGGTTTTGTAGCTATTTTGTATTAGGCCTTACCTTTGTGTGTATCTTATAAATTATGTTGAGATGTAGTGTGTTGTAGCATTTTGATATTCTTGTCTATTATCGGATTAGAGTTGCAGTTGCATGTACTTACCTCGGCGAGGTGTTCCCTGAGAACCTGCTACACCAGTATTATCCTATCACTATGCCCTACGTGAGCCATAAGCTACTGATTCCTAAGTTTAACTCAAGGTTCTATTCTATAGTATCTCACTGCAAATCATTATAATAAGCTGCATGGTCGCTTATGTTACATGTGCATGTACCTTTAACACAAATTTGAATACCTCTCAAGCTGAAACACAGTCTTTGTATGGTGTATCTTCAGAATCTGACTAATCACTATCTTCCCAGTCACCACACTGTAGATCCACCTGGCTCTTTCAGCATTCGAATTGAGTGTCCATAGCAACATTTGAAAACTGCATAAAGGGTACTTCACTATGAAACAATAAGCATACCTGACCGTATCTGACAAAACCTGGCATATGGGATCCACACGCTTTTCGCTCAATTGCGCCCCAATGAGCCACTAGCACTAGTTACTACAATACTGTAGGTATAAAGCTTTAACACACACCACAGCTGATTTTTGTGATTATTGATAGCTGAAGCCATGTTCAGAGTGTACCACCACCTATAGGTTTGAAGCCAATTTTGTAGTACACAGCTTGCCTGCTACTAACCATACAGTGGCAGCCACTATGCCAAGCTATAGTAGGCCCTGTACATTAAGTGGGAGGGGCTGCTCAATCGTTTGAGGGGTTGCAACCCCCTAGATCCGCCCCTGCAATCAGCTATCGGTTTGGACGACGAAATTTAACTCTTGCTTGATCTTTACATTCATTTCGAACGGCTCCGCCCAGGTCCATGTAATCGATTGGTGGGTCACGCGTAGTATGCGGAAACGCCATCCGCGTGCATAGCAAGGCCTTCGGACTGTAATTTCTCGATTATTGGGGGTGTGGAGCGATCACAAACAAAGCGCTGTATCTCCACAATGAAGCGCACAGTTGGTATGAAACTTGAACGCGGGTTAGCTCTATGGTAGAGCTTATCAGCCATACATGAAAATCACCATTCACAAGAAATCCCATATGCCGGGTTTTCTCAGAGTCACATATACCAGTTAAGTAATTCACAGGGTCACCAACAGTAGCCTGCATCTTTTAGCTTTCTCTCGTCCACCTCCACATATTCTCTTGCATTTACAAGGTACACAGCAATAGTAGCTTCTGAATCCCCTCCTCTTACTGGAATATTTGATCGTAGTGTTTTTTTGCAATACCTATCTTCAATTATAGTGGTTTATGACATGGATTATGAGATTCTACTAACCCAAAGTTTAAATTTTCACTTCAGTATAGCTACTTACATAGTTGCCAAGTTTTTGAAAATGGAAACTGGGACATTTGACCACACCCACCATTTAAACCACACCTATCATTCAAACTGCACCCACTACCACTGTATAATAAACAATGATGAGACAGAACTGAACAGTGAAGAATGCAGTAATGTACAAGAATAAAAAGGTACCGAGTGTGGATGCCGTATTCGCTTGATCAGATTCCGCTCTCCATTAGTCGCTGCTCTCGAATAGTCGCCGCACCTCCGGAAGTGCTGAACGAATAGTCGTCATGCTTACTATTCATAGGCGTAGGAAGATGAGTTGGTAAACGGGTGCTCTGATACCTTAGATATATGTACACTAAATCAATCTGAACATAAAAAAATACTTCAGAGCAAAGTATGACTTTGTGTGTGTTCCACTCAGAAATTTCATGGGTGCACCAGCACCCGGTGCACCCATGCTTCCTACGCCAGTGCTATTCGAGAACACCAGCACGTGGACATGCCTCAAATGGTAGGTACACAAGAAACAGTCTAGAACAAGTTCTAACCTACATCAGCAAAGGGGCCAGAATCTATTAGATCAGTGGTGTCAATCGACTGTTTCTCTAAAGATAGCCTCTCTGGCAGCTACTGGTATTAATAAACGCCGTTCTCTAATAGTCGCCGCTCTCGAATAAACGCCGCACAAACTCAGGCGATGAAATAAATACCGTACCCTCGCGAAAGAGGGCCCATGGGCGGTGCACCTTACATTGAGCCAAGATTGGGGGGTGGGCCGACATTCGAGGTATCAGTATCGCGTTTATACGCGAAAGAGCGCCCAGGTAAGTCACCCACGCTAGCTTCATAATTTGAACAGTAGCAGCGGCTACTATTGATTTCAGCCTTATTCAAGCACGGTTACCAATCCCGAGTGAGAGCAGCCGCGATACTTCACCTTGTGTCCTTGAGTGCAGCCGTATTAAGTGGGCGTGGCTACGATCGCTAGCCGTGTACAATCGTTTATTTGTGCTGAAACGTGGCATAAAGCTAGCTAGGCTTAGTTTTACGGCTGTTTAGCACGTTATCTACATAGACTATGCGAAGTTCAGTGCTCAAAATTAGCCATTTGAACTGCATTTTCAAGGGCAGCTACACATGGGCGCATATTCGAGTCAATACTAGACCTTCGTAGGAAATTGAGCCCTAAGTGGGGGGTGGGCCGACATTCAGTAGTGGGCCCTCTTTCGCGAGGGTACGGTAGTAGCCACGGCGTCTGATCGAGCGAATACGGTAAGTATTGTCATGAAGTTTGTAGTACAAGAGTTACTTTGAAATTGAAACTCTTTGGGACACTTGCACACTTTTTGCTCTTTGACAGTGCCTCATTCTTAGATAGTTCTGCAAAGTATGTGAGTAGAGGTAGGTTCTCAAGGAATGAATCGATCACACTAGTGTGTGTTCATTGTGGATCCTACTGCCTTCGTATCATCAAAGAACACCTCAACCTCAGGCCAATGGATGGCAGCTGGAATGAGCCTGCACATCTGAATATACACAGGCATAATACTTATGGGTACAACATGCAGTGCTTGTTGATAATGATGACTTACCACGTTTGCAATAGTCAGAAGTAATGAGTAAGCTTTGTGTAGGTGAAAGTGGAGTCCTGGCAGCTTTATTTCAACATAAGGCATGATCTCATCTAGAATCTCTCTGAACTTAGGGTAGCCAAATAAGCTAACCATGGCTATCATAACCCCTATACTTCTGGATCCCAACTGTCGTGCCACAGCTAATCTCTCTTCGTTTGCACGGCTAAATCGCCCATTAGGTTGTGCAAATGGGATATGAATCACCTGTTGAGCAGTCCTTTACGTATGATAGAAACACGTTAACTTTCCAATAACTAGAGCTCTGTAGAGCACATACCCCGCGCGCACATTGCGCAATCTATAGATTTACTTCAGTGCATGGCTATAATTTTGTGAACTTGAGAGAAATAATGGAAAATTATGCTGCTTAGTTGTCCTGGTGACACTTGAAACAGCGCTATCTGCACCCAGTCCTAGCCCAGACTAGGAAGACATGAACTTGTACCTATATTTTAGTGTGATAGTGATTGGTTCCATGGGCTTCAGATCGATTTCCGTCACTATAGACATCACGAGCATTATTTAGAACATCGACGATCTTTACCAGTCATACGCTTGTTAGTAGTTGTGCGCATGAGCAGAAAGCACAATGGGCATGCATCATGCATGATGGGCACTGTCGAAAGACGTGGCTACGGTATGCCAACAAAAAGGCACTATTTGTAACGCTCGTGGACCGTATCCCTCGATTTGATGCACACAGAAGCCAGTTTTTCGCCGAATTCGATTGATTCGTCGTGCTTACGAGTCGCTTAGACGTCTACATCTCGAGATATGGTGATTTTTGTGCTAACAACAATGACAACAACAACTACAACGATGACGACACGACCGATTACTTTACCCCTTGTGCATGCGCGCGGGGTAACAATATAAGTAATAGTCATTGACCAACTCCTGAGCAGTATTGGAGCATGTACAAATCCCAAGGCCAAAGCCTGAGGAATGAGTGCTTCTATACTGCATACAAAGTGAGGGATTAATATTATTGGCTATTATTTTTTCCAGTGCATGATATTATCATTATCCATGAATCCTTTATGGAAATGAACTGTCATGTTTTAGCCCTCAAGAACTGTATGAATGTTTGCCACACATGGCCCTCATGACAGGAACTATACAATTATAGTTAGTCTGTATCACATAAATTATGCAGAGATTAACCTAACAACCACATAGCAACGGACTACATTTTTAGAGTACCATACCATTCTGTTCAATAAAAGGCTGCATTTGCAGGCACAAACATGGATACTCTTGGCTGTACACTTCCAGAGGAAAGTGTAGAGTGAACAGAGCCATTGAAGAACTGGACGGCTATGTCTTCGAACAATACTGGGCTCTTGATATCATCAATTCCATTGGGCAGGGTTAATGTGCTGGATTTATTGATGGTTGAACCTGTAAATCCTGCTGAGACCTACTAAAATCTCTAAAATACAGCTAAGACCTCTAATATTCTATCCTGCTTAGTACTAGTAAAACCTCAAAATCCTGCTAATACCTCTAAAATCCTGCTGAAACCTACTAAAACCTCAAATATCTTGCTGAGACCTACTAAAACCTTTAAAATCCTGCCAAGACCATTAAAATCCTCCTGAGACTACTAAAGCCTCTAAAATCCTGCCAAGACATCTGAAATCCTGCTTATACCTACTAAAACGTGTAAAATCCTGCTAAGTCCTCTAATATCCTGCTGAGACCTACTAAAACCTCACCTTAAAAATTGAGGATCTTCCTGGGTTTTGAAGACAAACAACATACATGCAATGGATGGGCAATTTTTGTACACAGGTATGCAAATTTATTACGTATGAAGCTAAATAAATTGCTACACTACGTGTATGTATCAGCGTAAATTAGGACCTTGCTCGCCACAATTCAATATTACTAATTCTATACATGAACAATGACAATTCATACATGTAAAAAAAATGATTACAGTAACAGTAGATATTGTGACCGAATTAGAAAATAGACCATTAAATTTTGCAATAAAATGTGACTGGATTTGGGAAAACCCTCCGTATGGGGTTTTTTCAGAAAATTGAGTTTGATGCATGGTTGATAAGCTCTATCATAGAGCTAACCCGCGTTCAAGTCTTAGGCCGATCGCAAGCTTTGTTGAGATACAGCGCTTTGTTTGCGATTGTGCCACACCCCCAATAATCGAGAAATTACGGTCTAAAGGCGTTGCTATGCACGCGTATGGCGTTTCTGCATACTACGCGTGACCCGGAAATCAATTAAATGGACCTGGGCGGAGCCGTTCGAAATGAATGTAAAGATCGACCAAGAGTTGAATTTCGTTGTTGACGACAGACGATTGTTCTTAGATACCCAAGAAGCTAAAAAGGTGAGCGAACGTACAGTAGTTCGATGAATCTAGCTGTATCTAGGTAGAGAATTCTAATTACCGCCCATAGCAACGGGCTCCGTGTACGGCAGCTGTGCCGACTAGGTGGGTCAAAATGAAGGCTTATTTCGCCTTCGTATAGCACGACTAGCTTCCGTAGAAGACGGCAACAGTTAGAAGGGTTGTATATGACAAAATCTGGACTTTGACAAATTTCGACCTGAGCTACTAAAACGCGCATTGTGCGAATCCCATACGGAGGGTTTTCCCAAATCCGGTCACAAATTTCATTTTGTAATAAAGGCAAAATGTGGGGAAATTTTCAATTTTCTGTTTTTTTAGTTCTCTGGAAAATGTAGATTTTTGGCTTCATATTGATATAAAATGTTTGTGTGGTTGCAGCGTGTAAACGTTAGTTATGAGCAAAACTACTTACTTGGACACATACATTTTAATACTAAATTTAATTAAAAATGCATATTTTCCAAAAAACGAATGTATCTACCCGACTACATAAAAATGGTCAAAACTTCACTTATGTTCAATATTTTTTCATGAAACTTGCACCATTGGATTCAGCACACAGGGCTATCAATACATGCCTAACCTCAGTTTTTATGAATGGTCTATTTTCAGGTTACTGTCGTTAAGCAAAATTGTGTTGCATAGTGGAGTTATCGAATTCACTGCATTGTTCATGTACCCACATGTTACATTTTGTACACATCAACCAGGTAATGCCTCGCTATCTTTATCATCACAAACACCACAAACGCTGAATTCAATTTTATTCAAATCTTTTGCACCAGCCGCTTCAGTTGGCGTAGGCTTCCTGATTGCCAGGTTACGAGGTTCTCTGGATTTTTTGGTGAAATATAACCGAACTTGTTTACCATAATTATAAGCATTAGGAGGGATTTTGACGTTGACGGAATGTGAGGGGAATTGCATACACCTGGTTTCAGAACGCTCACTGCAGTATTCAAGTGGCCTTTTGCTGTTTATTAGTGCATCTAGACTGCTACTCTGATTCATCAGCACCTGTAGTTCACGTGATACTGTATATCATGAAATTTATGCGTCCATCTTATTCATGCGTATTTGTGCGTGGTATAGCCTAGGCACGTGAATATAATTATATTATTTTAACTAACGCAATTATTACCCACACGCATGCGCCAGTGGCTTACCACATGGTCACACCAATGCATGCTGTGTTATAGCTAGTCTACCTGCACTACTGACAATAAAGTATTTTTAAAATGGAAGCTCCACGTAGTACCATTAGCTGATGTAAGCTGAAAGACCATAAATGAATTATTAATACACTGATACTGGAATGCACTTGTTGCCATGTTTATGTAAATTTTCAGAATCTGATACTATGCTAAAAATTATAATTATAACAATTATAAAAACAAGTATGTTTGATGTAACAATGATGGGATAATATGCATGAGTTATTCACAGTAATGCCCTCCAGGTATTAAGGACACTGATTGTCTGAAAAATAATTTTCATTAGATTATGAGCTACATTTTGGTCTTTGTTCCAGCTCCATAACTATTACCGTTACCGAAATACGTATTTTGGTCTGAGTATATATAAACGTGACAATCATACATGTAAGGTTGTTTTTGAAGAAGCTTGGTATGTATACCATGCATGTTCAGGACCATGGTAGCTGCTTTCATCTGCGCAAGAGCTACATTTTGGTGGTTGTTCCAGCTCCATAGCTCTTTCCGTTGCTGAGATACACTTTGGCGCGCGCCGCGGTATAGAATTAATGATATTCATAGCTTTTAATTAATTACGTCACGGTCTGTACATTCCAACGTGAAAACCATACGCGTTTTGCTACCCCCTGTCCCAGCTCAATAAATAGCATTTTCTGGGAGGTACTATCGATAACGGGGCTAGACGGTGTCAGGGGTATCCCCTCTGGCACCTGCAGCTGAAAACTGCACATGGTCCTGGGCATATATGGCTTAGGGGTCGCCCAGGTTCCTCCCTTGAATACCCCCCCCCCCCCCCCCCCCCCCCATACTCTTGGCTGTACACTTCCAGAGGAAAGTGTAGAGTGAACAGAGCCATTGAAGAACTGGACGGCTATGTCTTCGAACAATACTGGGCTCTTGATATCATCAATTCCATTGGGCAGGGTTAATGTGCTGGATTTATTGATGGTTGAACCTGTAAATCCTGCTGAGACCTACTAAAATCTCTAAAATACAGCTAAGACCTCTAATATTCTATCCTGCTTAGTACTAGTAAAACCTCAAAATCCTGCTAATACCTCTAAAATCCTGCTGAAACCTACTAAAACCTCAAATATCTTGCTGAGACCTACTAAAACCTTTAAAATCCTGCCAAGACCATTAAAATCCTCCTGAGACTACTAAAGCCTCTAAAATCCTGCCAAGACATCTGAAATCCTGCTTATACCTACTAAAACGTGTAAAATCCTGCTAAGTCCTCTAATATCCTGCTGAGACCTACTAAAACCTCACCTTAAAAATTGAGGATCTTCCTGGGTTTTGAAGACAAACAACATACATGCAATGGATGGGCAATTTTTGTACACAGGTATGCAAATTTATTACGTATGAAGCTAAATAAATTGCTACACTACGTGTATGTATCAGCGTAAATTAGGACCTTGCTCGCCACAATTCAATATTACTAATTCTATACATGAACAATGACAATTCATACATGTAAAAAAAATGATTACAGTAACAGTAGATATTGTGACCGAATTAGAAAATAGACCATTAAATTTTGCAATAAAATGTGACTGGATTTGGGAAAACCCTCCGTATGGGGTTTTTTCAGAAAATTGAGTTTGATGCATGGTTGATAAGCTCTATCATAGAGCTAACCCGCGTTCAAGTCTTAGGCCGATCGCAAGCTTTGTTGAGATACAGCGCTTTGTTTGCGATTGTGCCACACCCCCAATAATCGAGAAATTACGGTCTAAAGGCGTTGCTATGCACGCGTATGGCGTTTCTGCATACTACGCGTGACCCGGAAATCAATTAAATGGACCTGGGCGGAGCCGTTCGAAATGAATGTAAAGATCGACCAAGAGTTGAATTTCGTTGTTGACGACAGACGATTGTTCTTAGATACCCAAGAAGCTAAAAAGGTGAGCGAACGTACAGTAGTTCGATGAATCTAGCTGTATCTAGGTAGAGAATTCTAATTACCGCCCATAGCAACGGGCTCCGTGTACGGCAGCTGTGCCGACTAGGTGGGTCAAAATGAAGGCTTATTTCGCCTTCGTATAGCACGACTAGCTTCCGTAGAAGACGGCAACAGTTAGAAGGGTTGTATATGACAAAATCTGGACTTTGACAAATTTCGACCTGAGCTACTAAAACGCGCATTGTGCGAATCCCATACGGAGGGTTTTCCCAAATCCGGTCACAAATTTCATTTTGTAATAAAGGCAAAATGTGGGGAAATTTTCAATTTTCTGTTTTTTTAGTTCTCTGGAAAATGTAGATTTTTGGCTTCATATTGATATAAAATGTTTGTGTGGTTGCAGCGTGTAAACGTTAGTTATGAGCAAAACTACTTACTTGGACACATACATTTTAATACTAAATTTAATTAAAAATGCATATTTTCCAAAAAACGAATGTATCTACCCGACTACATAAAAATGGTCAAAACTTCACTTATGTTCAATATTTTTTCATGAAACTTGCACCATTGGATTCAGCACACAGGGCTATCAATACATGCCTAACCTCAGTTTTTATGAAAAATTGCAAATGGTCTATTTTCAGGTTACTGTCGTTAAGCAAAATTGTGTTGCATAGTGGAGTTATCGAATTCACTGCATTGTTCATGTACCCACATGTTACATTTTGTACACATCAACCAGGTAATGCCTCGCTATCTTTATCATCACAAACACCACAAACGCTGAATTCAATTTTATTCAAATCTTTTGCACCAGCCGCTTCAGTTGGCGTAGGCTTCCTGATTGCCAGGTTACGAGGTTCTCTGGATTTTTTGGTGAAATATAACCGAACTTGTTTACCATAATTATAAGCATTAGGAGGGATTTTGACGTTGACGGAATGTGAGGGGAATTGCATACACCTGGTTTCAGAACGCTCACTGCAGTATTCAAGTGGCCTTTTGCTGTTTATTAGTGCATCTAGACTGCTACTCTGATTCATCAGCACCTGTAGTTCTTCTATTGCACGTGATACTGTATATCATGAAATTTATGCGTCCATCTTATTCATGCGTATTTGTGCGTGGTATAGCCTAGGCACGTGAATATAATTATATTATTTTAACTAACGCAATTATTACCCACACGCATGCGCCAGTGGCTTACCACATGGTCACACCAATGCATGCTGTGTTATAGCTAGTCTACCTGCACTACTGACAATAAAGTATTTTTAAAATGGAAGCTCCACGTAGTACCATTAGCTGATGTAAGCTGAAAGACCATAAATGAATTATTAATACACTGATACTGGAATGCACTTGTTGCCATGTTTATGTAAATTTTCAGAATCTGATACTATGCTAAAAATTATAATTATAACAATTATAAAAACAAGTATGTTTGATGTAACAATGATGGGATAATATGCATGAGTTATTCACAGTAATGCCCTCCAGGTATTAAGGACACTGATTGTCTGAAAAATAATTTTCATTAGATTATGAGCTACATTTTGGTCTTTGTTCCAGCTCCATAACTATTACCGTTACCGAAATACGTATTTTGGTCTGAGTATATATAAACGTGACAATCATACATGTAAGGTTGTTTTTGAAGAAGCTTGGTATGTATACCATGCATGTTCAGGACCATGGTAGCTGCTTTCATCTGCGCAAGAGCTACATTTTGGTGGTTGTTCCAGCTCCATAGCTCTTTCCGTTGCTGAGATACACTTTGGCGCGCGCCGCGGTATAGAATTAATGATATTCATAGCTTTTAATTAATTACGTCACGGTCTGTACATTCCAACGTGAAAACCATACGCGTTTTGCTACCCCCTGTCCCAGCTCAATAAATAGCATTTTCTGGGAGGTACTATCGATAACGGGGCTAGACGGTGTCAGGGGTATCCCCTCTGGCACCTGCAGCTGAAAACTGCACATGGTCCTGGGCATATATGGCTTAGGGGTCGCCCAGGTTCCTCCCTTGAATACCCCCCCCCCCCCCCCCCCCCCCCCATCCCTGGAAGTATGCCTGCGGTAATGTCCGCAGTGTCACTCCCAAACGGATCACCGAAGCTGCGGCACCTCGGCCCGGGGGGAGGGATGATTGGGACTATTTTTTTTTTTTTCACTTGTCGAAATTACGTATGTAGTACAGTGTGCATGCCAGCTGCAGCAGCACGAACTGACCAATCGGATCACAGTATATATTTGTTACAACTATAGGTATTGTAGGTATTATAAGGTATTGTATGGTATTTTAAGGTATTGTAAGGTATTGTAGGGTAATGTAGGTCAGGAATCTGATTGGTCAGTTGGAGGTCCACTATTTTACGTTGCTTTGCTCGGGATGCTACAGCCTCGGGCCTCGAGTGACCAATCGGATCACAGTATTTGTTACAACTATAGGGTAATGTAGGTAATGTAGGTATTGTAAGGTACTGTTTTTATTTTTTTTCACAAGTAAGCTTATTAGGTTTGATGTAACAATCATGAATTATTCATAGTATTGCCATCCTTCCCTCTTTATTATTAATTTTACTCTTGCACCACAGCCAGTTACACTGTATCACAGCCCAAGGGGGACCATTGGTGGACATCACGATAGCCAGTTACACTGTATCACAGCCCAAGGGGGGACCATTGGTGGACATCACGATAGCCACTTACTGTATCGCAGCCCAAGGGGGGACCATTGGTGGACATTACCGCAGCCACTTACTGTATCGCAGCCCAAGGGGGGACCATTGGTGGACATCACGATAGCCAGTTACACTGTATCACAGCCCAAGGGGGGACCATTGGTGGACATCACGATAGCCACTTACTGTATCGCAGCCCAAGGGGGGACCACTGGTGGACATTACCGCAGCCACTTACTGTATCGCAGCCCAAGGGGGGACCATTTGTGGACATCACGATAGCCAGTTACACTGTATCACAGCCCAAGGGGGGACCATTGGTGGACATCACGATAGCCAGTTACACTGTATCACAGCCCAAGGGGGGACCATTGGTGAACATCACGATAGCCAGTTACTGTATCGCAGCCCAAGGGGGGACCATTGGTGGACATTACCGCAGCCACTTACTGTATCGCAGCCCAAGGGGGGACCATTGGTGAGCATTACCGCAGCCACTTACTCTATCACAGCCCAAGGGGGGACCATTGGTGGACACTACCGCAGCCACTTACTGTATCGCAGCCCAAAGGGGGGACCATTGGTGGACACTACCGCAGCCACTTACTGTATCGCAGCCCAAAGGGGGGACCATTGGTGGACATCACTACAGCCAGTTACTGTATTGCAGCCCAAGGGGGGACCATTGGTGGACACTACCATGGCCAGTTACTGTATCATAGCCCAAGGGGGGACCATTGGTGAACACTACTGCAGCCACTTACTGTATCACAGCCCAAGGGGGGACCATTGGTAGACATCACGATAGGCAGTTACTGTATCGCAGCCCAAGGGGGGACCATTGGTGGACATCACGATATATATAGCCAGTTGCTGTATCGCAGCCCAAGGGGGGACCATTGGTGGACATTATGATAGCCAGTTACACTGTATCACAGCCCAAGGGGGGACCATTGGTGAACATTACCGCAGCCAGTTACTGTATCGCAGCCCAAAGGGGGGACCATTGGTGGACATTACGATAGCCAGTTAGATTTCTGTATCACAGGGACCATTGGTACAGTGCTCGAGCTCCAGCATTGTAGCCTAGGAGACTAAATAATTATGTCACAGGATGTAAGCTATAGAGCAATGAGAGCAAGACAAAAGAAATTTTGGTTGATTATTACCACGGAGAGACCACAGATATTGCAGAGCATAGTAAACACAGCCACAAACGATACTGTCGAAACGCGTGGCGCTTGTGCCGCTCGCTCGAGCTCGAGAATGCATCTCTAGCTCTATGACCCCTAGGCCTTGGCAACCTCGTTTGTGCACACGGCACAACAATTTTGACCAATCGTGAGTCTTCTGAACTTGTAGGAGAGCGCATCTTTTATGCCCTCCAGGTTAGGACACGGACTATATAAGAAAATTGATCGTCTGAAAAATATTTTTCGTTGTATATATAATAACAATTGAATAAAATTGAAGAATGAAGTAGGGATGGCAGGATCAAAAAGTACACAAACAAGGGATAATCGCATCTACTATACATCCCTACGCCTAGCGCCTTACCGCTCCTCGAGCCTTGAACCTTTATATCCATGATCGGTCCAGCGCGCCGTTGTTCGCGCTAGCGATGTACGAGCTAGCAATCATCTGAGCTAGGCGCGCCTAGCGCCTAGGGCCAGGCGCTGTCACATGACTTCACCATGGCAACACATTCCGAGCATGTGCATTATATCACAAAAATGGCGTATCAGACACACCCATTCGATAATGCGCCGTACACACCCACTATTACGTAACTGTCGAGATAATGCCAAACTAGCGTGCCACTGCACTGCGCGCTACAAAATAGAGTGGATTTATATGAGAACTAAGGTGAGAGGTCCAGACAGTCTTGAGTTAGCCCTGGAAATGAGAAAGAAAGAAGAAAGAATGAGAAATGGCCTATTTTTTTAACATCTGGTTCTGACGTGTACAATTGTTTTGATGAATGATCTTGGTCTTGTTAGATGCACAATTTGCTGGAGATTCTGATTTTCACACTTAGAAATTTCACAAAATTACCTGTTTTGAGATATTTGGGTATTTGTAATGTATTACATATATGGCATATCCGGGCCATCCCTACTTATAGAATGAAGCTACAGATGATTGATCATGATCTGAAGTTAGATAGTCTCGCGAATAACTGGCATGGACCATAAGTATGACAATAAAATAGCCTGTTCTAAACGATAAATGGTGATTATTGAGGACCAGAGGATCTAGGCTGCATTTCAAGGGATAAATGTAGTAGCTCGTATAAAAATGTATGCAATCTTTGTCACAGGTAAGCAACCATGCGTGCTAGAAGTGTGAGTTACGTTTAAGCACACATGGGTGCTTACCCGGGACATTACAGTAACAATATCATTTCAGAGTACATGCCAACTTTATGAATTTTCTTTGCAGCACCCAAAGGATTGCACAGCTCTACTTCATAATAGGATAACATTATTTGTAGACCTTGTGGTTCATTTGAGTAGAGAGGGTGATTCTTAAACTGCAAACCATCATATTAGTCTTCCATCACATTATCTAGCCTTGTGTGTCCTCGTAAAACATGTAAATAGACACATGAACATGCAGAAACGAATTAATGCATTTATTTGATGCGTAAATTTTACACCTCCAAGAAATTCCACACCCTCTACGGCCTTTGATAATTATTAAGGGATAGATGAATTTCTTGGAGGTGTAGGGTTTATCCATGAGATGGAATCAATGGCTACACAATGTCTTGTATAGTGGCACTATACAAAATAAATTGAAGTGGGCAGCATCCTTGGAAACACCAATAATGTGATAATGCACTACCACATAATATCCCACCTCATCTAGAATATGTTCATCGGCAAGCTGTTGCTTCAAAGAGCCAAGTATGGGGATGTCGTACACAGTATCTCATGACAGTTTGATGTGAGGCTAAGTTGGACATGTATTATCAAACATCACCAATTAAAATGTTCAGGAATGCTAAGGACATAAATAATTTTCATCCACCCTTTTCCAAAAAATAGGGGCAGGAGGCACTTTATTTCTTAGTCATCACGATACTAGACTAGCAAGAACACTATCTAGATTGTATTTTCTAGATACTTGGGTAGAGTTGCTCTACTTACTGCATACGCACAATAGCAACAAAATTCGTAGAGTTGGCCTGTAAAAATTGGGATGCGCAGGGATGAAAATTAAGTAAGCTATCAATGTATCATGATGCGTGGCCAACCCAGTACATAATAATAATTACTCAGAATCATTAGGTGAGGACAGTGAGGAGTTAAGTTGTGGATCTTGGGATGCAGGATCACTGATAGACGAGTTGAGTCCTGGATCAGATTCCTGCATGACACACCATATAAGGTGTGCTAGCATGGTGTCAGCTAGCAACCTTATATTGTGTGTCTTGCACACTCTAAGTAATGGCGTGCAAAGCACTCCATGAAAAGGGTGACATACACACCCTAAAAAGTGTGCTACCCACTCTAGAGTCAGCTGCATGGTGTGCTAGCCACTCTGTTTAGGACAGTACCTAAAATATGCATGCAATGCAAGGATCACTATAAGCAATGATTATTAATTTTATTTTGTTATCAATATTCACAATCAAGTATACAATACATTAGAAATAGATCACAACTCAGAAGCATAAATCTATAACAATTTTTGGATGCCTTAAACTAATGCTAAAGTTTAGTCATAATGTAGGCAACTGTCCATTAGCAAGACATAAAATTATGAACTAATAGCAGCAAGATGAGCCAATAGGTTAGATACTGCTGGTGGAATACTAATTGAAGGCTCTTTTAAGCTAAGGAGACACTATGAGAAAACAATAGAAATTGTTGCAACCAGCTGGGTAACAACTATTAAAGACATAGAATACAGCTATCAAGTACACTGGGATCTCTTCACGGTTGATTTCTGTTAATATCTTTCTGTTCATCACCAAAAACGCTTGCTCGGGATTCTTATTGCTGCCCACCACGATCACATACGGCTCACTTTGGTTATTTTGAGCTATTAGTTTGGTACCATCTGTAACCTGCATGTACATGCATAATTACATAATTATTTTTATTGTATAGTGTCCCCCGAAAGCACCCAAATGCTTGTATTGAAAACAAGTGGAGATCACCCACTTCCAAACACCATAGAAAATACGCACAGCTATTTCAATCACAATCGTACATTGAGTCCACATGCCAATTTTGCACACACACACATGCACACACACAAACACACCACACACGAGTGCTAAGTATACAAGCTTAGTAGTGAAAAGTTGGAGGGGACCATGGGCACTTGCATGTACTCGGGTAATACGCACATTATCTGTCTTGCTTACATCACAGAATAGAATAATCCTCTTGTGATCTGGCTTTGAGCGGCTATCCTGTAAGAGATAGCATAACAAGCACAGAGCAGTGACACTGTTTCCCGTTAACACCGAAGTGGAAGTGCAATAGTAGCCTCACCCCCCTACCCCAAAGTTGGGAAGACATGCAAAATGTGTTTCAGAAGACTCACATTTGAAATTTTCAGGTGTTCCACATGTACACACATGCACTGACATACTTCTGACCCATAAGGGAAAGGGTTTGTAAACGTAGCGATCAATAATTAAGGAATTTCCATTAGGACATAATAAGAGGGATGCATCCCAACATGCACACCCACAACACTTACTATCTTCATCATCCAACAGTTCAGATACAGCTTTTGTGATTCGTGCACCACATTCCAATCTAGCTTGCTTCACAATATCTGAGATGAATGCTTGCCAATTTAACTTGGCAGCTGGTACAACATCATGTCCAAAGAGGCACCGCAGTTCTGCAAGCATTTGCAGTAACAGGAATAATCTTAAACAATGTAATCACTATGCCTTACTTGATCGGCCATTTGCAGAAAGGGATATTTTGAAACAGGGTCATAGGAATATCCTTGCACGGGAATGTCTTGCCTCCTCATAGGAAATGTGTGCTCCATGAGCTCGTCTACCATCCTTCCATTTCGATTTGCTTTTGAGTACTCGCCCTTCAAAGATCGATTGTGTCGTTCAAACGAGTTTTCGTCTTCTCCAGTAGGAACTGCAGGTATATATTCTGTTCCTTTACTCAAGGTTGTTTAGGCTTCACATGTAGTGGACATGAGCTCGAGCTTTCCTTACTTTTTTTTCTCGATGACACTCCTTAAAACGGCCTTGTAAACTTATCACGATAGCATCCTGTACCAAAAGTGGTAAATAAATGCAACTAAGGACTTACTTGATTAGCTAAACACCTCCACGTCTTGATTTACCTATACATGCACTTGCATGTACTATATTAGAGCAGGATACTAACATATATGCACAACAGAGATTTTGCCACTCCTATAACACAATTTGTATTGTGGGTACCGTAATTTTCTAGGATGTATATCAAATTAGTCTGTTTGCAAATTCTCAATTTACACGCAATATATTCTAAATAATGCACACTATGATACTCGGACATAACCAGCAATTTGTATGACATTGTGAAAAGTTAGCATGTGTGTTTCACTATTTACACAAGCTGACCAACTTACATAAGGCTTTCCTGTAGGCACCTTCATGAAGGAATATTTCGCACAAATGGTTCGGGCGACGTTCAGCGGTGCGCTGGATCGATCATGGATATGAAGGTGCAAGGCTCGAGGAGCGGTAAGGCGCTAGACATAGGCAAGCTATTCGCTAGCGTGTGCAGCGCTAGTGCTCCGCTGGATCGATCATAGATATCCAGCATACTATCATACGAAGGCTCTCGAGGAGCGGTTAAACGTACAGATCATAAAATTATGCCCGGTACTGAGCTAGCTGCTGCCAATAATAAAACTTAGAACTCGGTTTTCTCCCTAAGCAGAGTCTCACGGGCCACCTAAATAATACTATTATATTATAGGCATATGAGCGCAAGTCACAGGTAGTAATGAGGGGCGTGGTTATGAATTCTGACACCTCCCATTAAGCTTCCACTTATAATTACATTGGACAGAAGTTGTGATAAGATGGCACTGATAAATTACACTAAGTACAATAAAACAAAACAGAAACAAGTATAAAAAACAATTGAATAAAATTGAAGAATGAAGTAGGGATGGCAGGATCAAAAAGTACACAAACAAGAGATAATCGTATCTCTACTATACATCCCTACGCTTGCTTTTTGAGGGTTACATAAATAATCAGTAATAATATACGATTGAATCAAAACTGATAAACTCGAACCTTTATGACAACTAGGGAACAACCTGAATATCTCCCACATACCGCACTCAACAAATGCGTCAACATTAATAGGTGCATAGCTAATAGTTGAGAAAAGCAAGCGTAGGGATGTATAGTAGAGATATGATTATCTCTTGTTTGTGTACTTTTTGATCCTGCCATCCCTACTTCATTCTTTATACTTATAATAATATAAAGTCAGTGTTGTTAATTTTATATATTGTAGGAGCCTATGGAACGAAGGCTGGGACAAGTAAGTCAAGTTATTACATCAGGAAGTGAGTCACACATGGGCACTTGCCCAGGACCCTACGGTATATACAATATTATGGTTTATTGCTATTGATTCCCATCGGAATGTTCTATTATCAACTAGGGAACCTTTCCCCTGAATATCGATCTTCTAGCAAAAGTATTCATTTGGTAGCCATCGCAATATCATCTGTGATTTCCAAGTATGGTCCAAATATAATTTTGGAGCCCTTTATGCAAGATATTGCACAACTTGAGAAGGTACAAAATTAATATGTACTTATATGTAACAATGTGTATACTGCGTACATGTGTGTCATAGAGTCGGTAGACTCTATAAGTAGGGATGGCCTGGATATGCCATATATGTAATACAGTACAAATACCCAAATATCTCAAAATAGGTAATTTTGTAAAATTTCTAAGTGTGAAAATCGGAATCTCCAGCAAATTGTGCATCTAACAAGACCAAGATCATTCATCAAAACAATTGTACACGTCAAAACCAGATGTTCAAAAAATAGGCCATTTGTCAATCTTCTTTCTTTCTTTCTCATTTCCAGGGCTAACTCAAGACTGTCTGGACCTCTCACCTTAGTTCTCATGTAAATCCACTCTATTTAGTAGCGCGCAGTGCAGTGGCACGCTAGTTTGGCGTTATCTCGACTGTTACGTAATAGTGGGTGTGTACGGCGCATTATCGAATGGGTGTGTCTGATACGTGCCGTTTTGTGATATAATGCGCATGCTCGGAATATGTTGCCATGGTCAAGTCATGTGACAGCGCCTGGCGAGCTAGCTCGTACATTGCTAGTGCGTGCAACGGCGCGCTGGACCGATCATGGATATGAAGGCTCTGCGACCAGACTAGGATATGAAGGTTCAAGGCTCTAGGATCGGTAAGGCGCTAGGCATAGGCGAGCTACTCGCTAGCGCTTGCAGCGCTAGTGCTACGCTGGATCGATCATAGGTATCATACCATCATACAAAGGCGCAAGGCTCGAGCAGCGGTATTGAACGTACAGATCATAAAAATTAATTATGCCAGGTAGCTACCTGCTGCCAACAGTAAAACTTAGGACTTGGTTTTCTCCCTAAGCGGAAAAGTTTCATCACTACTTGGGACGCCTAAAGCAGCCTTCTTTGTCATCCTATTCATCGTCATATTATTATTATGAACGCAAGTTAATGAGGGGCATGGCAAAGAATTTTGCGCACCTCCCATCTTCCACTTAATCAGAAGTTCTGAGCAAACCCTGTAAGATGGCATTGATAAATTACACTAAGTGCAATAAAAAAGAACAGAAACAAGTATAAAAACAATTGAATAAAATTGAAGAATGAAGTAGGACGGCAGGATCAAAAAGTACACAAACAAGAGATAATTGCATCTACTATACATCCTTTTTGAGGGATACAAACATAACCAGTAATAATGCGATTGAATCAAAACTGATAAACCCGAACCATCGTGACAACTAGGAAACAACCTGCACAAATGTCTCCCACATACCACACTCAACAAACACGTCAACCATGATTAATAGGTGCATAATAGTCGAGAAAAGCAAGCGTAGGGATGTATAGTAGATGCAATTATCTCTTGTTTGTGTGCTTTTTGATCCTGCCATCCCTACTTCATTCTTCAATTTTATTCAATTATTTTTATACTTGTGTATGTGTATGTATGTATGTGTATGTACAATGTACATGTGTCACTGATTGGTGTGCTGTTATTCTTAGGAGGAGGGTGTTGAATTTTGTCTAGGTAATCCACCCCGGACGTATGCATTCCGTGGAACTATCATTTTGACTTGTGGTGACAATCTTGCAAGCTACTTTGTTGGGGGGGGGGGATACAAGCAGTTGTCTTCTGCGTTTAGAAAATGTAGATTCTGCTTAGCAGTTTTCACTGACATGCAAGAAAAGGTATGTAATTTATGTAAGAACTAAAATTAATGTGGAGATCATATCCCTGTGTGTATGGCTTATTGTATATGTACTTTTCTGCAACAGATTTTATCTCGCGTACAAGAGAGATACACAAACAGCATATTGAAGCTCTAATTGAACCACTTTGTGAACATATGGCTACAGCCTACAGTTTGACTCCATTCTGAATTCGTCATCTTACTTCCATGTCACTACAGGTTTACCGCCCGATATTATGCATAATATCTTAGAGGGAAACTTGCAGCATGAAGTGAAAGAGCTTCTATACTACCTCATACGGGAAAAATCTTTTTTCTCCTTGAATCAGATTGAGTGGTTTCCCTACATGCAGACAAAGAAAATAAACCAACCACCATACTTGCAGCGACTCTTAACATCTGGTGATCATTCCCTAAAACAAAAAGGTCAATAATTGTGACCCGCTCCAGGAAAAGGGACCGTTCGCAATTTTTTGTCAATATCGCGTTTTTGGTATGGATCGTTAGCGCTACAAGCGTAGAGTACAATGGTGCAAGTTTGGAGTTCTAATATTACTCAGGGGCCGTGTTATGGCCGTTTCTAATTGACCGGGTCGCGTCGCCCGTTGCCAAGGATATCGATAGAAACGGGCATTTAGTTTATTTCCTGTTTATTCCGTGTACGTTACGTGCACGTACGTGATGTTCGATGACGTCAGGTAAATAATTGATTTGCCGGGCCAAGCCAGAGAGGGGTCGCGTGCGCCTCGCAGAAAGAACAAAGGAGGTCGAAAAGGATCCTAGCCTAGGAGGCGAGGAAGACGCTCTCTCTGTGCCACATAGGCAAAAGGAGAAGGTAAGTACTCTCTTTAGTCTACTACAGTATGAACCCAGTACAGTAGCTGTTATTCATGAACTGGTGTTGCCTACTGAAGGCAATTCTTTTTTTCCCCCTGGATTGCAGAGATTGTGACTCTGCCCAGTTGAGAGATTGGGGGAGGAGGGGGGGGGGCAATGAAACGTGCAGAGTGAGAGAGATACAGTAACAAAAATGGGGGGGGGGGGGGGGGGGGGGTTGTACAAAGAGTCAAAATAAGCAGAAAGTATGTGCAGGTGAGGGAGAGAGACTACACTTTCTTTGGACACTTCCGTGCATTGTGTCCTTCCTCCCTGCAGATTCCGCAGAACCGTGGCCGCTTAGCTCTCGTTTCACTGAGCTCTCCAGTGGTAGAGGCAGTGGCAGGAACTACTACAGTGGTCGTGGAAGTGGCTGCGGTAGCGGCAGGACTTGAAAGGACGGTAGTGGCTGCAGCAGGAGTGACGTCTGGCTCAGTTGGCTCAGGACAGGTGGTGTCTTTGCACTCGTCAGGACAATACTCACGTATCTTATTAAAAAGGTACCACTGTCTGGTGAGAGAAAGTCCTGACGGCATGACTCGTTCCGGCAAATCTGTGGGATCTGGACTCCAGTCATCCTTTAGGAGCTTCATGTCAACTTCCAGGGAATCGGATTTGTGTCTAACGAAGACGTGATCCTTGTTATTCCCTGGAAATCTCAGATGGTGTAGTGACTTGATCCCCACACACTTGCCAATGTGCTCAGCAAGGAAGGAGGTCCAATCGTACATTGGGACGATAACTGTCCCATCCATGCTGCCAACAGCCTGAGCAACGTTGACTGTTGCCGAACTGTTGACAACATTGGCAAGATCAGCTAGCCCCCCAATCTTCGTACGTCGATATCTGCATGTGGTATACATTGTACATGTATGTACGTCTCTATCACTTATTTGTAGTACAGTATGTGATTGTATTACCTCTTCTTCATTAGGCCAAAGCACCTATCAGGGGAGAACTTGGTGATCATGAAGGAGAGGGTGATATTTTGGTGGAGTCCGGTGAGCACGCGCCACAGCAGGTATCCTACCATAGCGTTGTTCTTATTTTGACCCCCACAGTTGTCAGCGTGGAGGTGGACGTCCTGCTCTCCAAGCCCATGTACTTTGAAGAAGTGATGGAGCATGCTGATGATGGCATTTGCTCCCTTGCCAGTATCAACTGACACGTCAATAAGGTAATTAACTTGACGCGGGATAGCCTCACAGCATACTCCAAAGATGGCACACTTTCTTGGTGTAAGGAAGTACATGGGCCCTGGCTTTTGGGGGTCATTCGGGTAGAATACCTGCTGGGCCATGTCGAAAGAGTAGTGAGCTATGATGAGCCTTGAGCTGGGTTGTGACTTGCACGCAGGTTGGGGAGGACTGAAGACACCGTCAGAAGAGAAGAACTGCCGGATGGACTGTTTGGCAGTGTCAATGGCCGTCTTATACAAGGAGCGCTGTTTGGTGACCTCTTCTAGGTGTTGCTCGACTTGACGAATGGCCTGAAATGACGAAACAATCTCATGTAAATTATATTTCTCTCTTTCTGTCACACATCCCTTTTGCATACACAAAAGCATGTGGAAAGAGCATTTGCACACATAGGACATGTACATGTACGTAATAGTTGCTACAATACATGTACATGTACATGCACACATCCATACATACACACTCACACCCGCCACACATACAAGCATTCATACAAGCATTCAGTATGCACACCATTGTTTTCTCTTCTATAAAGCGGTTGGAGCACTTCACAAGAGCAGCACCATTTTGTTGAGAGAGCCAGCAGAGGTCGGTCATGGGCTTCATGACAACGATGTATGGCAAGAGTTGCCTCCACAACCCTGTAAATGTGGAGTAGCCCACAGGTCTCATGGAACTCTCTGTCGCAGACTCCTGGTAGAGCTCCCACACCTTGTGCTTGGTTGTGCTGCTGGGGAGAAGCTGGACGTCAGCACTCTTATACCCGGGAACTCGTCCGGGAAGTACCATTGCGTTTGCGTCTGTATGAGAGCAAGGTAAACTCTTGCCTAATGATTGCTATAGAGTTTGATACCTGTGTAGTTTAAGATGTATTGAACTACATCCTTGACCTCTTGCAGTGAGAGTGTCTTCTTGGGTTTCCTCCCCTTGTTGCCATGCACTCTTGCTGCTGGTCCGTTGCTCAAGTAGCTCGCCTTTATGTGCTTAAAACGCTTGATTCCGATGATGGTGTGCAGAAACAGAAACGTTGGCTGACACACACGGAGGCCTGCATGAAAGAATTTCATGGGTGTGTGCACCTCTATCTTTTCTGCAGGACTAGCGCTGGGACTGGGGGCTGAAGGGGAGGGGGAACAGTGAGCCATGATCTGCCCCATCACCATCAAGTCAAGCTCATCTTTGGTCATCTCGCTGAGAGCTCCACGGACAGCGAGGTAGTGATCTTCTGAAAACAACTTGCAGCAAGGGGACTTGTGGGGACCAAACGCGCACGTGCAGCCATGATCTGCGAACGTCTTCACCAGCTCCTCCTCGTCAGTATCGATGGGTCGCATGGTTACTGATAGATCGCGAACGTCAGTAAGGGAACCACTTGAAAGACTCGTGGAGACGATCTCTTCGGCTGACTGAGGATTACTCTCCTCCAGTCCTCGAGGGGGTCCTCCACACCATCCATGCCCTCATCGCTAGCCACTATTAATGTAGTGTTGTGGTTATAATTATTGTTAAATCCTGTTATTACTGTATGATGTGTAGTAGCTAGTATCCTTTGTGGTGGTAGTGGTATAATAATGTATTTTTAAGTGGATATTGGGTGGGGTTTTACCTAAAGGGTAGTCATCGTCGAGGTAATCGTCCAGCAAATTGAGTAGGCCGTCCGTGTCAGCGGAGAGAAGGTCCGCATCTTCACCTAAGCGGTTGAGTGCACTGGCGATTCTGTCCTCCATTGCATGCAGTACTGCTAATAGTATGCAGCCGCATCAAGATCGATAACTACTTTGGTGGGAATCTGCTTATCACTCGCCGATCTTATAATACAGTTGCCCGTATATTCATGCAAGTAAGTGAACTGTTCATCTTATTTTTATTTTTTTACGTACTTACAACTGCTTAGAATACAAGCAAAGCATATCAAAATGAAGAGAAAAGAATGTAGATTCATATAGTGTAAAAAAAAGAAATTATAAAAATACTTGATTCGGCCCTTCTCGGGCTCGTACTGCAATTTGATTTATTCTCGTGAACGGTCCCTTTTCCTGGAGCGGGTCACAATTTGTACATAATATAATGTATGCATTAACTTAACCTTTAGGGCCTAGACGCGGAAATATCCGCGTGCGCCGTACGACGACAAGCGGATATATCCGCACACTTACAATGATGAACGCGCAGGCAGCTACGCCCACCGCGTGCTGCTAAGCACCCACACAATCGCGACGATCTATGGCGGATGATGTCATCAAGGTGTGAGCGGCATATTCACAGCTGCAGACCACCAAGTAAGTACTCTGTGGTTAGCGTTTTGCGTGGGTTCAACAAGCATGGCTAAGAGATCAAGAGTTCAACCCCACTAAGTCCTCCACTATCTCAGTGATGATGAGTGGGCTGCATGATGACTTGGGCATGGATGAAGACCCTAGCTACTACTCTGCTAGCTCAGATGAAGGTATTATAACACCATCACATAGATTTTCAACAATAAAAGCTAAAGTACACAATATTTCATATAAAATTAGATGATGTGGACTTGGATCAGCCCCTCTGGACACGTGACCCGTCATGTCCTGGCCAGGCCAGTCACTCTTCTCCCCCCTGTGAGCAGCTGCCTGTCATAAAAAATATAAACGTACATTATTGATATTCTAGGCATGTATTGACATTAACACATTTTGAGTGTGTGCATGACATTTACAGTGTGTGTGTGTGTGTGTGCACGTGTGCATACAAGTGTGAGAGAGGAGTTCAAATATAGTGATGTCATGTATATACGTACAGAATCCGACACATAATATGGTATGTGTACTTACATGTACTATTAGTCATAGCTCCTAACAACAATCACCCAGTGTGTGTGTGTGTGTGTGTGTGTGTGTATGTGGGAGAGAGAGAGAATTCAGGTACATAATTCGATATGCACATACACATGGTACATGCACTTACTATTCAAATACACTATGATGGTCATAGCCCCTGACGACAGCTGGAATGATGGATCCTGTCAGTGTGTGTATGTGTGTGTGTGTGTGCACGCATGCAAGAGAGAGATAATTCAAGTACATACACATGTACACATGTAATTAGACATGCATGCATGATACACATGATACATGAACTTACTATTGAATGATACTGTGACAGTCATAGTTCCTGACGACAGCTGGAGTCCATCAGTGTGTGTGTGTATAGTGGGTGTGTGAGAGTTAGTATGTAGCAAAACAAAATAAATTATAGATACATACGGAATGTGCACTTACAATACTCTTCAACTTACATAATGTATAGCTCCTGACAACAGCCAGAGTGATGGGTCACAGTCACCGTCTCATGTTTCGTCGGCACCTGCAACAATTAGTAAGAACTATCATCACAGTACATACACAATGAGGTTATTACAAAATATATTTTATTGTAGAGTGGTCAAAGAATGCAAGCGCTGTAGTGGTGACCCCGTGTAGCGAGCCAGCTGGTTCCCAGGTACCACTACCCAGTGACCCCCTTGGTTTGTTCTCACTATTTTTTGATGACACCCTTGTAGACCTGATTGTCAAGGAAACTAATAGGTATGCCGAACAGACCCTTCAAAGTACCGACAAGGAATGGTCAACCGACGCTGCAGAAATCCGAGTTTACATGGGGTTTATGATTCTCATGGGGATCAACCACCTACCAGAGATTCGTGATTACTGGTCTACGAACGAGTACCTCCATTACGCACCCATTGCCGACCGAATTTCTCGAGACAGGTTCGAGCAGATTACTCGTTATCTCTCACAACGACTCGCTCCCGTCTAGAGGAGAGGAAGGTTACTCCAGGCTGCAAAAGGTGGATCCAGTCATAAACCACCTCAAGGACAAATTCAAGTCCGTATACTACCCACACTGTGAGGTCAGTATTGATGAGGCGATGATACCATTCAAGGGTCATTCGTCAATGAAGCAATACTTACCCCTCAAACCAGTGAAGTGCGGCTTCAAAGTGTGGGCCATGTCTGATGCAACCAATGGGTACATGTGTGAATTTGATGTGTACACTGGAGCGACAGATGGTAGAGAAGTAGCACTTGGTGGGCAAGTTGTTCTCTCGTTGTCTGACTCGATCATGGGACATCACCACCAGTTATTCTTCGATAACTATTTCACATCGGTGAATCTCCTATCTACGCTCCTCAACAAAGGTACATACACCTGTGGTACCATTTGTACAAACAGAAAGCAGTACCCGGCGGAAATTAGTGAGGAGGTCAAGAAGTCCAGTCGTGGCGAGTCTGCCTTTCATCAGTGCGGTCGGTAACTTAGTAGCCACAGCGTGGAAAGATAAGAAGGTGGTCAATATCACTTCGACACTTGCCGATCCCGCAGACCACACGACTGTCACCAGACGACAGAAAGACGGTACACAGCTAGATGTACAGTGTCCTCTGTGCGTGGCTCTGTACAAGTACATGGGGAGTGTCGACCTCGGAGACCAGTTGAGAGGTTCATACCATGTGCGCCTAGCCTCGTCCCCAGGCCACTCCCACGTTTTCAATGTTGCACGCAGAATAGGGGAGAGCCTGGGAGGCGAAATCACGTGAGCGCGATTACACAATCACTTTGTACAGCAATACATAGAACCGTGAGCAAACCGTAATTATAGAGCGTGGGCATGACAACCAGCGGGCGCCTAACCTGCCCACTCATGTTAACTTTCTCTCCACAGGTTTGCCATGCTGGCCACTCGGCTCAAGAACGATAAATTGTTGTACGGCAACAACGAAGAGCCATCAGCCACGGTTCAACCACAGCTCCTTGGAAGTTCAGTGCCACTGGAGCAACTTCAAACCCATACTCAACTAGCTAGCTAGTGCTAGATATATAATTATCTTTAATATTAACTTTTGTCAAATACCTTGATCATTTGAATGCGCAGCCCTCTCAGCACGAGTGCTAGCATACGAGATGCATGCGTAGCATGAGCCGAGCATGTATAATACAAGCATGAGCTATTTTTAAAAGTAAAACGAAGTGATATCAATAAAAATCATCCAAAAATAAATCTGACATAAGCATGACAAGAATAAAAATAGATCACTCCACATAGCCTATAAATAGCAAGCTGTTTCACTTGCATTCTCAGAACACTTGTCATGGAGTCCAGAGAAGCAAAGCTATTGAAGAGGAAATATCGAGAGGTTGAATACTCAGACGTTGGTCCAAGTGTTAAGTTTTCTTGCTTAGCCGATGATATCAAGAACAATTTCCCCGACAAGGATTGCTCATCCAGGATGTTGTCGACAATTGTTAGAGAAGCATTTCCCAATTCTGAGAACCGAAAGCAACAAGCAAGTAGAAACAAGTTTGTATTTGGCATCGAAGCAATGGATGTGGGACCATCTGTTTCTCCTGATACAGATATTCCACTCCAGCAACAGGTCGACACCTTGAAAAGGGAGCTTCAAGATAGAGATCAGGAGGTGGCAAGATTACAACAAAGAGTTTTTGATCTGGAAAGCCAACTGCAGAGGTCAGAACAAAGAGTTACAGCGCTAGAAAACACTCCTGAATCACAGATACCATCGTTGCCTACCCTGCAACAGCAGATGACAGCTATACTGGACGCAAGGAATCAAGTGTATCATGGTCCCAATACCGTGGAAAACTTTCACAGTTTCTCCATTGAGTCTGTCATTAGCGAGTTGCAAAAACACGCTCCAGATGTCTTTCAACTGATGCAGCAACTTGGCAAGACAAGTGGTCACGAAAGTGAAGAAGTTCACATGGTGCAGGATTTGCGATCCCTCATGGCTATAATTGCATTGCTAAAGAACAGGTCTGTTCGAGTCTTAGGTGTGCAGCTTTTGTTGACCTTCACCTTGATAGCGAGAGCTACAAATAAACAGGTAAATATGAATTATAGCATCATGTATAGTGTATATGTACATTATACATGTACAGATACATTATGTCATGCATACAAATAATTGTCAGTATACATGGTCAACATTTCACATTGCATTGTGTATGTACATGTAGGTAATCTCAATCTTGAATCACGCGGGGGTGTGTGTGTCCTACTGTACCGCGTGGAAGTACCTACAACAACTTGCAGCTGAAGCCAAGTATCTAGAAGTAATCAGGGAAGGGCATTGGCTATGGGTTTACAATAACTTCAACATGAACCAACGGGTCAGGCATGAAAGAGAAGGTACCGTATATGTTCTAATATAGGCGCCACCCTAATTTAGGCGCCCTTTGAGACCTGCGCAATTTTTTCGGTTCTAATTTAAGGCGCCTTTCCGGACATCGATTATTTTTAGGCGGCGCCTATTTAATTGGAACGTATTGCCACATGCAATATGGCAATACTTCGGTACCGTACCATACTGTCGATTGATCTATCAAGCTAGCAGTTTCAGTAGCGGATCCAGACAGGTTTCCATAGTTTCCGTGGAAACCCCCTTTGGCAGACTTAAACCACGAGTGTTTTATCGAGTGGCTGTTGTTTTCTGTAGTCGAAGTTCGCTGTAGACAAGCTAGTAGTTAGCTACTGTACATGTACTATACTTTACTGAGACAATATCTAAAATTATTTGTGTATTCGCTTATTTAGATGCCTACCGTAATATCTCGTGGCCAAGGTCATAGGTGCACGCACGCGAGGTCAAACCATTGAATCTGATAAGACTGCCCTTGACAGTACAGTGGTCTGCAGCTGTGGCAGTGTAATGATACCAAGGCCAACAGCACAACTCATGCATGAATGAATGAATGATTCCATGATGTAATATGCACAGTAGTAGTACAGTACTTCAGAACAGCCGCAGTGCATGAAAAATGGCTCAGAGGAAAAGAAAGCAAACGGATATTTCTTCCTTTTTTACTACCAGCAAGAAGAGCAAAAATAGTGAGAATAATTATTATAGTTTACAAAAATAGTAAATTAATTTTATTGAAAGCCTGGCCCATGACTCTTTCAGATCAAAATGCAACGCTTGGCCAGTCTAGTACCTTGGAAACTAGCCCTGACACAGGAAGCAATGCCACCACATCTATGTCCATAGAGGAGTCTGAACCAGTTTCCTCCAGTAAGTTTGACTTTGTTTCATCAATACTTAATAGCTAATTCACAATTTACTGCATATTAACACTAGGTGTCACAACTCAGAATACAATTTCCAGTAGTAGCGACATTGCTGCTGAATGTGACATAGGCAAACTGCTTGACTCTGGCATTGATTTGCAGAGGCTTAGCAGAGAGGAAAAATATCGTATCCTCACTACCAATCCTAGTCTAGATCCCTCATCCTATCCTCGTACACGTCCATATGCGTCAGGTTCATTTCGCCAGTTCCAACCTGACTGGTTGAGGCAATAATCATGGTTGCACTATAGCAGGCATGCAGATGGTGTCTTTTGCCGAGCATGTGCATTTTTTGGACCTGAAAAAGTTGGTGGTCAATCGCCTGGTCAGTTTGTGTGTAAACCATTCAACACTTGGGCCAAGAAAACTCAGGCAATGAATTTTCATTCTGGGTCAGAATATCACACCAATTCCCTTACCAGAATGAGCGAATTTGTCAAACGATACGAAAATCCATCGCAAACAATAGCTACTCAACTTAACACACAGCTCCAGAAAATCATGGAAAATAGCAGAAAAGTGATAGAATCACTACTGCGAGTTGTGATGTTGTGTAGGAAGCAGGGGCTTGCTCTTCGAGGTCATCGAGATGATAATATTGTGTGGACCAATGAAGAAGAAAGTGAGCCTGACAATCATGGGAACTTCATCGAGCTAGTTTGTTTTCGAGCAGAGAGTGATGAGGTTCTTAGACACCATCTCCAATCCGCCCCCAGGAATGCCATGTATACTTCGAAAACTATCCAGAATGAACTGATTAACATCACTGGTTCCAGGATTCAGAGTGATATTTTGAGAGAGATCAAGCAGGCCAAGTTTTACACCGTAATAGCTGATGAGGTAAGCGATGTGTCCAACAAAGAGCAGCTATCCATTGCCATACGCTATGTCCTCAATGGTATTGTTCATGAATCATTTATCGATTTTGCTGAGGTGGAGAGAATTACAGGTCAGGCTCTTGCAAGCTCTATTTTGCACTGTGTAAAAGCTTGGGGCTTATCGCTTTCTAATATGCGTGGCCAGTGCTATGATGGGACCTCCAACATGTCGGGTGCAGTAGCTGGCTGTAGATCACTCGTTCAACAGGAAGCGCCAATGGCTATTTACTTTCACTGTGCTTCCCACAGGCTGAATCTTGCTATTGTTTCTGCCTGCAGTGTCCAGGCTTATAAGAATACTGAGGCATGCATTGGTGAAATGGCACGATTCTTCAGTTATTCAGCCAAGAGGCAGCGATTACTCGACAAGGCTATGGACTCCCTTTCTTCTCCACCGAATGCAAAGAAACTGAAGGATGCTTGTCGGACAAGGTGGATCCAGCGCATTGACTGTTTTCTTGGAGGTTCTCCCAGCTGTTCACGTGACTCTCCAAGCTATGTCATACCCACACCTGTATGTGAGCTTAGGTACAGACTGGAAGTGGGATACAGATACCGTTACCAAAGCCAACAGCTTCCTTTACCAGTTAGAGTCTTCTTCTTTCTTGGTATGCTTCAAGATCCTTCTCGAAGTGCTAGCAAATCTTCGAGGTCTCACTGTAAAGCTGCAGCAACGTGTACTTGATGTTCTAAGTGCCTACAAGGAGGTAGAAAGTGTTATCTCAGTCATGAAGTTGATGAGAGACAACTCAGAGAGTGAATTTGCTCTTTGAAGAGACAACCAAGCTAGGTCAGGAACTTCATGGCAGTGAATTTGAACTCAGTAAGCCAAGAGTTGCAGGACGCCAAAGTCACAGAAGCAATGTTGATGTGACAACTGCTGAGGACTACTATCGTATCTCCTATTACAATGAGTTCTTATCTCATGTGATTGCTGAACTGAAGAAACGCTTCAACAATGATTCGGCTCACAGTGTAGGGCTTCTTCATCTTTTGCCAACACATGCACCACAGGATGCCAGCATCCCTCAAGAGCTCTCCGAGGCGGTTGACTTTTATAAGAATGATTTGCCTAACTAAGTCATGTTTCCTACTGAGTTTTGAATGTGGGCCAGGAAGTGGAGGATGGAATCTCAGAGCCATAATTCCGAGGTTCCCTCACGTTTGGTAGATGCTCTAAAAGCATGTGATGCTACAACCTATCCTAATATAAAGATTCTCCTCCAAGTTGCTCTAACTCTTCCTGTAACATCATGTGAATGCGAGCGAAGTTTTAGTCAACTAAAGCTGGTCAAAACAACACTTCGCTCCACAATGACTGGTGACCGCCTTAGTGGCCTTGTTCACATGAAGATAAATCGATCTGCGTGTGAGAAACTACATTCCTCCCCAAACACAATGCAGGAACTTGTGACATCCTTTGCACAGCTTCATCCAAGAAGAATGAAGATGTCTTTTGTTTTGTCAGACTAAAATTAACTAACAATCATCACATGTAGTAACTATTAATTTTATTACTATAACAATTATTATCTTAATTTATCTATAACAATAAGTGATTTTTGCAATCCTAGCTAATATAACTAAGTTCAGTGGGCAGAGATTCTCTCACGTGAGCGTTCATGCTAGTGTTGTATACATAGTATATACCACAACAGAGTTTCAAACTAGGATTCTGCTCCCAGGTATATAAGCACCTTAGATGGCCCCAGAATGCAGCAAAACACATCTCAGAGCATCCATTTTGCAAAAAATTTTCTGGGGGGCATGCCCCCAGACCCCCCTAGCAGGGACTGCTTACGTGGCGCCACCTACGGCAGCTATATGGGCTTCACCCATACACTTGGAAACCCCCTTCCTCAAATCCTGGATCCGCCACTGAGTTTAGATGTCAAACTAAGCTGTCTCCTACTTTTATATGGGCACTTACCGAATGCTTTGATGTCTTTCTGGAGTTTGAGATAATCGTTCTGATGGCTACGGTACCGACAACTCAAGAATGATTCAGCGATCAGAGTGAAATTTCCAAAAAGAACTGAAACTAGAACCATATTTTTTGTTGTTCTCGCCACTATCATAATATTCACTGCCACTAAATAGGACCGATTAGTGATAGCGCTTGTGCTCTGGCAAAACTTCCAGAAACGTTCTAATTGCAGCTCTTAGGTATACAGTATGTCAGAATAATATTCATAATCATCAGACAATGTCATGTGTATCTAATTCAGATCGCCATTCAACTATGCTTAATGCAACTACTCGTCTAGCCATAGCCATCCAGAACTTCCCTGATTTTGAGTTCAGCTGGTCAGACAGTCAACCTCAGCAAAGCCGTACATCTCAGTCAAAGATTTCCTTCCAAGTGAAAGTGATAGCATCATTCTGCAGGAGCGAGCAACAGCATACGTGATGGAGTTCTTGGTGACACAGTTCAGTTCACTAGCTGGGCTGAAAAAGCTGTTACCACCGAAACAGGTTCATCCAGTACAGAAGTCACATGTAGTACCTACCCATGAAGTTGCTGTTTAAGGATGAAAAACAGAAGAGTGAGACTATAGACATACTATCTCAGCTATTCAGCGATGGAAATCTCAAAGGCACTAATCAGGTATACATGCATGCTAGCCATGACCTGGGGACGAGGCTACATGCATGCACTAAGTGTATATAACATCTAATTGGTTATCTAATCTAATTAAAGGTGGTTGTAGGTGACCAACTCACATGTAAGGTAATTCGAGGATGTAAAGAGTGGAGGCTGTCAGAACCAGACATCAAGGAGAGACTTACTTGGGTGAATGAAACTCCGGGTGAGTCCAAAATGCCTATAAAAATTATTATAGCTGTGTACTTGTAATAATAAATAGGTGACTTCCACTTTCTATGGGAATGTCTTCGGGTTCTGTTCCAGATATTCTGGGGAACACCTTCACAAGTAGGCTCACTATGCAACATGCGAGAAACTATCAGACGAACACATGTTGATAAAATAGCAAAGGTGTTTAATATTGCAGACGAATTCATCGTGCATGCGTTTAAAGCTCATTTGAAAGCCAACATATGCCGACTATTGAAGGTATCTGATACAACAGAAAACATCCCTCACCTTTGCACTCAGCAGTGGCTACATGATACAGCAGATTATGATATGATTATCAAATCTGCAGTCATGCCTACAAAGTTCAGAGACCCCACTCATTCACTTCACAGATCCACCTTGGCTACCTTTATGTTGATCTGAGAGATGCAATACGTTGGGAGAATGGTCCTCAGATAATTAGACACTGGAAGTACTGGCTTCCACGCTTCATTGCCACTGGGATGAAAAACTATGCAACAGAGAGTATTCGTCTTGTGGCCAACTTGATTGCTGATTATCCCAGGCACATAGCTTACATCATCACGCATAACAGAACGGTGAATGTTGAAGGTAAACCTGGAAGAGGAAAGTCAGTGGACCAAATGATGGAACACTATAATCTGTAAGTACGTATATGTATATATTGCGATGGGATAGTACAAGCCGTATGGGCGAGTGTACACGAAAACCAGTTACATGCATAAAATAATGATACTGCTCATGCATTGTTTATGTATTGACAGTATACAAATATTATACCTTTGAATGTTTCATACTTCACATGTACGGAGTCCTAAAAGAAGCTCTCAAGGCTAGTGGTGGGAACCTCACTGAACACCACACAGAGGACGTATCCATGTATGCACTGTTACTGATGGAGGCAGCAAAAAAATCAGATAGAGAATTTGGATGCTCTCAATCATCTGCTCATACGACAACTGATGCTGAAAGTGACATAAACAAGTTGATGGTACGCTTGATGGAGGCAGAAGTAACACAGGGACTATCCAACAGAACTTCACCAGCCTTTGAAGATCCTACAGACAAGTGGCTCGACAAAATGTACAACACCTCCTGGATCCAAGATACAATGTCGAAGTCAGCTGTGATAGATGATGACCTGGAAGTGGGTGAACCAGAGACAGTGGTTAACTTAGATTATGAACTCACAGACACCCTCTAATTACAATGTACATACATGAAGATCTCCAACATACAGCTGCTGCTCTTTAAATAGAACTTTTGCATACCACCCGCTTCACGTGTTATTTTCAGGTGATTAGGTATAAGTTATTTGTAGTTGTACTCGGATATTACCTAGGCCCTATGGACCACGTTACCGTATATACACAAAAGGGGCGTGCTCGTCCATTATAACGTATGGAAATATGGAAGACTTGCACACATCACCATAGCTACCAGTATGGGTGCCAGCGCTGCAGCACCCACGTGGCCGCTTTTGCTTGCCCTAGGCCTACATAGCATGGCTTGCCAAAGAAAGCCTAAAGTTGTTTTTACAGCAAAAGAGCGTGAAGTTTTGGAGAAAGCTTATGATGCCGGTATGAACAGTGTCTCCAAAGAAAAGGTTTCTCTCATCCAAGAGGCTGCTGCAAGGATACAAAAAGATGAGCAAGAGATTAAGGTATTCATTAATATTTGTAGCTAGAGGCTATGTATACCCTTGAAGTCCATGGTGCTGACTAGACTGAAATATGCATGTACCGGATTTATCATCGTGCACCTAGTATAAATACCCTAAATTAGCTAGGGGTAGCCTCACTATCCACACTATCACCATTCAATTACCAGTAAAAAGGGAGTGGTGACCATGCGCACATCAATCTAGTTGTTCCAGCAGAATGCAATTACCAAAACATTGCAGCATGTAACTGCAATAAATTCAAATCTCGACTGATTAGACGTGATCAAATCCTGTCGCCAGAATATCTCATTGTATGCACAGTCACCAGACCCCTTTACCTCAGATTGGGGGTGTGGCATGTGAGACTAATCAGAGGGCTGATCAGATAATAGATGAAGCTGCAGTGATAATTTTGATCACACTATTCGCCTCTGGGGAGGCATTTTTGTCAACTTTTTCGTATCCTTTGCCTATGATGTTTGGGGGGGGGGGACGGGGGGAGGGAGGCAATACATAGACGAGTGCATAATCTCATACCCCCATTCAGATCGTCAAGTATGCATTGGCTAGGGTGTGGAGGTGGATTAAGAGTTCTTTAATGATTGCTGTTTTGTCATGACAGTAGTTATAACCATGATCAAATTTAATGCTCAATACTCTCTTGACAACAGCAACTGCGTAAAAGAGTAAAAGCAGTAATATTATTATCAACATCATACCGTATATATAGCGGGAAATTTTCGAGGGAGAAAACTTTCATGAATTTTGCGATTTTTCAGCCATCCGCAACAGTTTTCTCCATAAAATTCTAGGCATGCCACACCCATTATGCGACCAGTTTATAACTCCGCGAAAGTTTTCTCCACGAAATGCTCCTTTCCTACCGATCCGCGAAAGTTTTCTCCCTCGAAAATTTCCCGCTATATGGTAATTATTCTGATGCATTGGTAATACTCTCATCAAGTGTTTTTATTTTTTCTAGATCTGTCTATTGAATTATAACTGCCTCTATTATAATGGAGCCAGCTAGATAGAACTGTTATGATATAGGATATAATATTATTATACCCCCCCCCCCCCAAAGGGCCATTTTTAATTAAATTTATAGATTCAATATATACTTTGGGTGCAAGAAATATTATTGTATGCATAATACACAACTTTGTAGGCACATTAAATCTCTATAAATTATTGCAGAATTGGATAGGAAATGAAAAGGGTCGAAGAAAGCGTTCAGGCCTTTCTGGCACAGATGCTCCACCCACAAAGAAGCCTCCACAGAAATTGAGGTCTCCAAACCCTTACAATCTCTTTGTAAAGGATTTCTTCAAATCCAAGGGTATGTACATGTACACAAGGCATATAATAATATTATACTGCCAGTTACCAGAGGGTGATCATAGGGTAGGCTGATGATAAAAGGTATGTATCATGGGCCACAAATATATGTTATGCATCCCAATCATGATCATGTAAACACTGCATGTATGTGCAGTGGAGTAGGAAGCAATCACATGTTGTGGGGGCCACTGGTACAGGTTGTGGGTGTGGCTTTGGTTACTGAATTTTATGACTGATGTGTGCACATACATGTGTACATTATACCTTTTGTGTGTAGAGAGCATATAATTTATGTGTATGTGCACGAGTGAGAAACAATTGTGGATTCACTTTTTACAATCGTAATAGTTACCTCTCAAATAATAGTTATTAAATTTATTGACCAAATCAAGCACAACTCCCGAGGGAGTGCTTCTATACTGCATACAGAGCGAGGGATTGATTTTTTAGCCCACTGTTTCCATGGATACAATAAACATGTTTTTAGCCCTCAAGAACTATAATACTTATAAGCTGCTTTGTTCTTATCTTCTTGTCACCCATCTTATCGGTTTCTACGTGATTTAAAGACCTCAGGGCTCAGTAGAACCCTCACTTCTCTCGGATTTCTACATAGAACCCTTCGGTCTTCTAAATCACGTAGAAACCTCCTAAACAGTGTCTTAACTATTGTATAGTACCTTGTATACCTTAGCAACCACATAACAACGGGCTAGAAATGTAGTATTGGGTCTCGATCTGTATTAAGATGGTATGGACAATATGAACTGACTGCCCAATCATTGCCAAGTGCATGGGATGATTACAAACACACACACGCACACACACTGTCCACGTTATAAACATTGTATCTTGTGTGTGATGTCAGGGTACGAGGCTCTTACAATATAGTTTGGGTTTGGGTTTGGGTTTTACATACACTTAATGTCATATTGTATGATAATGTGCATACACACAATAGAGGGAATTGCAATTCCTGATTTGGGTGATAAGAACAAAGCAGCTGCTATAAAATGGCGTGCTATGTCCCAGGAGGATAAACAGCCTTTCTTTCAGCTAGCGTCCCAGATTCCAGCTGTTTCCCCAAGTGCTTCAAGTTCAGCATACAACACTTGGCATGAGACCCAGAGAATTCTGAGCAACTTCCAGGACAATGTGAGATGACTGCACAATCTATTTTTGAGATATTATTTCCCTTATTTCAGTGCGAGTGGGCAGAGAACTTTGGGATACATGTTATGTACATCGTGTGCAATGAGAAAAATCACTATGTAGGTGGAACGAAAGCTGGTCGGGAATTTCTCAGTACTAATCCTCACTTGCCTGCCTCTTTTTTGATTTCGACTAAGCCAGGTAATTTAATAGCTACTATCATAGTTATTCAGATATTATAATATTATTATTCTATTCCTAGGTATCACCCCTACTCCTCCAGATCCTATATCCAAAAAAGAATTTAGAGCTGCTGTGCAGGAGCAGCTCAATGCTAAATATTGTAAGTGCCATGGGTGCCTAGGATTAATTTTATAAGGTACTATTCATTCTGGATACTACTAATTCCATTTTCATAGCTCTTGCTGTTGGAGATCCACATGCTAGGGTGCCCTATCAGCAGTTGAGACCTGAGCATATTATTGGTCTGCCTCCTGGGATAAACCTCTGTCATCCTTCCAATCTATCCAACGATCAATTGGAAACCATCTACAATAACATAGCACATATCAAGTTTATTGGTAAGTTCTCTATGCACTATCACTCAAGGCCTGATTAATATAATGTTTGAAATCAAGCATTTCAGCATTACGTCAAGCACTCGTTGTTAATATTTTGAACTGGTATGTTCCCTGACCTAGCCCTCAAGGAGGATCGAGAAGGGTCTGGTATACATGTACATCAAACACTTTTTGGGCACATCATGTGATTGCTTTCATACCCAAGTCTCATCTCCACCCTTCCTTAAGGAGGGAAAAGGGTCTGGCTGGTGAACTTTGGCCGAATATTCAATTCTCGTTCTCTGGCACATACCAACAAAGCATCTTATAAAGGTTGGATCTGCGGTATACTTATCATGTGACTGAGACAGAGTTGTGATCTCATTGGTGTATGGAAATTCATCAGCACAGGCCCAAGGATTCTGCCCAAGTTCACCAGACCCTTTTCCCTCTTTGATGCTGGGGTCTGGAAATAAGACTACTACTCATACATGCACTGCCGGCTATAGCTCGGTGTCACATGATAATCACTGTAAGCTACATGGTATGAATGTGATTGGTGTGTCAGAATCAGAAACAAGCCCCAGAAAGTGCTTGATGTATAAGACCCTTTCTCTCGTTGAGGGCAGGGTCTGGGGACGACACTATAGACCTTACCTGGAGTCTGTATTAACACTGATAGGTCGGCATCTCTAGCTATAGTTGTCCCCTAATTACCTAATTTAATGCTAAGCTCTATCCCTATTATTATGTGTGCAGGCGTACCTCCAAAGCCCATTCAATCAAGCAGTGAGCACAATTACACCAAACAGTTAAATGATTCTGTTCCTCCACGACAGCGTGCTGGCCATGGGTATACCACCCTCACCACTAAAGGAGGAGGTGACGAGCACGTCAAACTTGATCACGATCAGAAGACCGATCATGAACTTAAGATTGGACATAGTGTTCATTTACTTTCCACCAATTATGACATAGTTGGAACTGCTGTCACAATGAGTGGTAACCTTCTTCATGGCCACAGCATACCAGAAGGTTTTACAAAAGTTTCTGTACAACGGATTGAGCAGGGAAGGAAACCCTGGCCGTCAGTCAAAGGACTTGACGATGAAGAGCTAGCAAATGGCTCCATAACTGCTTGGCCAATGAAATTCATGAGAAAAGTGTAATTATGTACAGCCTGACAGCATGCATGCACTCATATTATATAATTATTATGATAATTATGTAACATGAATACTTGGAAACTGTGGTGTGTCATTATTCTTCAATTTTGGTTAATTAATACAATGTACACAATAATATTATTATGTCAATGATTGTTCATAGATAGAGAAAGTGCAAAAATGGCAAAACTAAGTCTTATTTTTTGCATGATGAATGAAATGAGGTCCTGCATGTATCACTCTAGCTAAAGATATTGACTTCCTTGACGACTCCACTACTCTCTGTAAGTCTTCTTTCTTCCAGTGTAAGTAACCCTTCTTCGTCTTGTGTCCTGCAGTACAGTAACAATCATAGCAGTGAGACCATTGAATGCCTTTCAGAAATCTTGTGGCATTGCATTTACCTGGGATTCTTCCTTGCTTAATACAGGACAGCATTCTTTTATCTTCCTCAGTGAACTCATACACAGGTTCATTTTTCCATTGTTCCTGCAGACAAAACCTGAAAGGTCTATTTCATTGCCTATTATCGTGACATACCTGCAAGTATTCCTCTCTTTCAAGCCGTAGACATCGCCTTTGAACTTCTTCTCTTGTGGGAAAGATAGCTTCATCTTCACTTGAACTTGGGTCATCTGTACACATCATTCATGATAGTGAGGCACCTCGTATATTAACAATGATACTATTATGTACCTGAATAACTTTGAGGGGGAGAAGTAACTTCCTCTTGATGATATGAAGTTGATGGAGTAGACATCTTGATGGTCTGCTTTGTGGACTGGAGTGAATGATCCATATCTGCAGGTCCTAACACATCATCTGTCCTACGAATATCTGTCGATGACCCAAGTGAAAGTGGGAGAACTCTCTGTTGAGTCTGATAGTGTGTAGAGGGTGGCAAGGCGGACTTGGGCACTAGAGCTGATTCAGTATAAGATGAAAGGTGTGATGGTGTGAAGCTTGAATCTATATAATATTGATTGCATACACGTATAATATACAAGTCGGCAAGTAACCATCAATGACATACAAGCAGATCCATCATTACTTTCACTATCACTAGATTCTTCACCAGATGAGTTAGACTTCTCATCATCAGAGGATGCTTGCCTTGGGTGTGGAAGAGAGCCTATGTTAGGCTCGTCTGTAACTGGAGGCTCATCTGTAACTGGAGACTCATCTATAAGACAAGGCTCGTCTGTAAACGGAGACTCGTCTGTACACATATAATATTATGGAACAGAACAATAATTATTGCCACATGATGCAGAATAAAACAATTATTAATATTATAGTACCTGTACCTCTGCCAGCACTGCAGGGTATCTATTAGGTACATGTACACATGTAAGTCTTTACCTGAGAAATTATGAGCAATGCCATATGGAAGTAAGTGAGAGCAAAATTTCTCCAGTGGTAGTGGTGGGAGGTCAACGTATCGACTGTATGATGATCTTAAATCATGTAGCAGCCCTTCACATTCCAAGCAGGCCATATTGAGCAACTGCAACGCTCCATTCCTGTACTTTGTGCCTGGCTGTAATTTTAGCTGCTCCACCACTGTCATAAGTTGCTGCCAGTCATTCTTAATAAAGGCTAACGTTGCTCTCATTTCAGCTTGAAGGAGACACACTTCTTCATCTGCCCTCAGAGTGAGATGGTGATGTCTTATAGCATTAAGTCTCACATCTTTTGGGACAGGCGTGTCTGTTTCCTGAAGCCACAAGATAGAGGTGAGGTCTGTGATGTCACTCCACTCTATTTTTTTGTCACTAGGGAAGGAATTATACTTCTTAATGAGTTGTTTTAGTTTCGAAGACTCCTGAGTTATGCCTTTTGAAAGACGAGAAGCTAAGTACTGCCCATCTGCAACACAGTGCATGTATATGTACAACAAAAGTATGATTTACCATGCGTACAGTTAGGGTACGTACCTGCAAATTTTGCCTTTAAATTCAAAAGAAACCACCGCTCCCGAGCACAAGTTGCCATACTTTCAAGAACCTTCTGTTTTTCCTTCTCCCCTTCTATTCTCTTTAAATCAAGATAAACATCTGAGTCCTTGGACCATCGCTGGATCCCCTGCTTGCTCTCTATTGTCAGTAGCTCAGTATTGATTCTAAAAAACAGGTGATATTATATGAAGGCACATACGGATGTGTATGCATAGCATACCTGCTTAACCGCTGATGAATTTGTACCAATTTGTTAGTGGCACAACTTCGTACTTCATCACTATTAATGGGAATGATACATATCACTGTAGCACACTATGCTTTAAGTTTGTTCTTACCATAAATCATAGAATACCTTCAACTGATCAAAATATTCTTTCTCCCAGCTTTGTTGATGGTCTACCTGAGATCCTATCATAGCTATGTACATGCAGGCACTACTGTAAATTCACAATCAACTCACTTGATGTGGGTGATGATTGGACTTCCAATAGATACCACCGTTCGATGTCAGCAGTGCTGAATTTAACTATAGCAGGGGAATATCTAGGTTTAGCTGTATGACCCCAGGACTGCCGTCCCTGGCATCCCCCCCCCTCCCCCCAATATTATAGTTTATTACCTGGTGACTTTTGCATAATTTCTTCCAATGTGTGTTTAGATTCCTGCTGAAGTTTCAAGGCTTTTTCCATCCTGGATGCCAACAATCTTGCTATGGATGTGAGAAATTCATATCACAATCAATAAAGTGATGTGAGACTGACGTAGTCGCTTGACAGATTGATTTGAATAATATAGCAAAGCATCCGTCAGAATGTCAATACGATGAGATGGCCGCATCTCCTTTGTCATCCTGGCAAAACGCCTGAGGTATGCCCACAGCCTCTCAACCACTTCACCATCCGTTAGCCCATATCCTTCCAAATTTCTTGGGCTATACTTAAGCTTTGTGGTTAAAAAGTATAGATCTATAATTGTAGTTTTCACAAATTGACTGTGTACATGTACACTAACTTGACAATCAATCTTGTGGCCGTATGAATGAAACACAGGAATTGCTAATGTAAAGAATCCCAGCAAGTCAGTTCTTCCTTGGTTCTACAAATTATTGTCTTGTTAGTATAAGTATTGCTTCCACTATACAATAATTCTCACCCGAAGATGCCTTTCAAGAGTGCAAGCCACATCATAGAGGACAGACACTCCACTATACTGCTGGGAACTTTGTAGTAGACTCTCCATCGCATATACTATGTATGACAGCCTACACACACAACAACATATCTGGCTGCATCACAATCAGTAGACTTACCGCTCTCCATGGTGCATAGATAACATTTTGTGAGGAAATTCATGTCTACACACAATTCCGATCACACCAGTCTCGTCAAGTGACCTGTAGCGTGACTTACTCCTTAATGCATCACCCGCAAGGAATTGGTTACACTCCTATAATAATAATAATCAAACAACACATTACTATAATTATTATGCTCCACTTTAACCTTGCTCGTGGACATCTTTATGGTGCCATAGCTCTTCACATACTGATCAACACATTCCTGATCAAAAAACTTAGTCTGTTGGTGAAGAGGAGGACGTACGCTACTCCCTGATGCCTTTTTTTCGACATAAACCAAAATTTCCATCAATAGAGTATAATACTCTACCATCCTATAATATATTATTATGCATACACTGTATATCAGTACAAGACTACAACACTAACTACGTACCTTCGGACACGCTGGGCAGCTTGTTCCATCATGCTGTCTGTCAGGAACTATCGATTTCAGATGGCGTAGCCCATATTTCATGTACCTAAATTCATTAATACATGTATATATAATATTATATAATAATATTATAATATTATTTCCGCAAATTGAATGGCTACATGTATATGCTACTTACCGATACTCCTCAAAGCTGTCTATAATAACAGGATATAAATTGCATTTTCTTGCCTATAAGATAGTACAGTAATATATAATTTTGTATTATTAAAGATAATGTACATGAATACGCACCCTCATTAGCTGAGAATCGGTTAAAACTCCAATGGCAGCAACAAAATCTTGAGCAGGCACCTGGCATTCAAGCATGAAGGCCTCAAACCAATCTAGCAGGTCAAATGTGAAGGCTAGTTTGGGTTGTTTTGGAGTAGCAGCAAAAAGATGAGAGCGCATCAAGGTTTCGACCTCAGATTCACAAGCACAAAAAGTAACACAGACTGAATGGTAACAACCTACAATTCACAATATATAAAAAAGAATGAATGTGTAACTGATTGACCAACCATTTTTGTCCACACATGTCACTTCACGGGTATAGAGCTACAGTGATACCTCAAAGACAAATCCCTTGGAAATGGGATGTACATTTGCTTGTCATCCTACATGTATCAGTACAGATGAGATTGCAATATCTATGGAGCACATCATAAGATGTGGAAATGCCTAACCTTCCACAGCATTGGAGAGTGAAACAAATTGATACCTGCATGCGATTCTCTCGTACATTTCTCACACATGTATGTCAGTGCACCACAGTCCTTGCACCATACATTTGCACTGCATTTACACACGACACAGGCAACGCCACTTGGGAATCCTATACTTGATATCATCGCTGGTACGAGCTTTGGCCTAATTTCTGCCCATGCTTCGGCTGCTCGTTCCTTTCTCTCTCTATGGGACTCCCTCGTACGAGGTGGAAATAGTGGATCACCTGACAAGGGATCTTGTATATCATCTGGAAGAGGATCATGTCCTGAATTAGAATCTGCTGTAGTATCAGCGATAGAGGCAGTAGAATTGAGAGATGCCGCTGGGGTCGGGGCTGGAGTGCTAGCACAAGGTTGAGCTGCACGAGATAGAGAATAGGAGACCCTCCTGATCTTCACTGATTTGCGTTTTGGCAACGATTCTACAAAATTCAGCTGGATACTGTCAGGATTTCTCTTCTGTCTCCTCATTTTGCATTATACGGTACGTCGGTATTAAGGGTGTAGCTATGGTGATGGGTATAGGCATGGGATCAGAGTCGGGAATATACGCATTATAATATTCTCATACGTTATAATGGACGAGCACGCCCCTTTTGTGTATATACGGTAACGTGGTCCATAGGGTCTAGGTAATATCCGAGTACAACTACAAATAACTTATACCTAATCACCTGAAAATAACACGTGAAGCGGGTGTTCATACACTCAAACATGAACATAATATGGCACAAAAAACATACATGTAACATATCACTGGTTAAAAAGTCACTGAAGAATAAGAATTATCTTTTACATCTTCGTTTGTTTGGGGAAGAGCATCTGCAACGACATGTGATGATATTAAACAATCGCACTTGAATGTTGAGCCGTTCAATACCATAAAAAACTTAAATCACTAGGTGATGTAACGTAGCAAGCTTCTTTACACAATAAAGATATTGTCTGATCAGGATAAATGAAGTCCCTTCCGAAAATTCTTAAACCAGGATTTTCATCTAGGATTAGGTCCCTTTCTTTTGATAACCTTGACGTCAATGCTACCTTCAGTTCATCCGATATCTCTCTGACTGCTTTGCGAGGAACTGCTCGATAACAAGTACCAGGTTGTAAAATATCTAAGGAGGAGTCTATAGCCTTAGGTGTACACACATTGCAACACACTTCTACTCCATTTGAATTTGAAAACCTTCCACCAATACCACGCAGCAATATTTCTCTCCTACAATTCTCCCCACATTCCATATATTCCTGAAGCCGTTTGTCCTTGTAATCCTTCTTTTTATGTGCAAAAAAAGATGAGCCCTCGCACTGTTTCCAGAACGTCCAGCTCGACCACAAAGCTTGAAAATCATATTATTATTATCAAAAATTCACATTTTAGTACATAATGAAATATGATATATACCTGATACAACTGAGTTAGTCATATCAAAACATTTTGTCAAATTTGCCCATACAACTGATAATTACAAGTACAAACCGCTACTACAGTATGGCTTGTATTAGCGTCTATGGCAATAGAGCTTCATTTTTCGACATATCTTGCACATAAATTTTTTTTTACCCGGAAATCTCTTTAGTATGGTCGGAATCATGTTCTCTGATCCTTCCTTTTTCTTCTGATACCTCACATGAAGGGTTCCATAGCCTGCAACACAGTGTTAATTCGCCGCGAAGTGCATGCGATCCGGACTTTTCTCCTATACTTTTGTATTAGCCTGTGGTAGGACACTTCTAAATATCAATATTACTTTTTTGGGCAAGGGGATACCCCACCAGTACGCATGCCAATGACATCATAGGAAGTTCAGCTTTCATTTGATGCCCACCATAAGTGTTTTGAATCGTAAGTTACGGGTGTTTTTTTGGAAAACGCTTACCTGCCATATGTTTGTACAGTCTTCTATGAAAAAATTTTGCAGGCGGATGACACCACAGCCAATTACAGCCAATTATCATCCGTAGATTTTTACAAGATAAGGCTAAGGTAAGATTTGACAACTGCCATAGGCATGTTTTGATACGATGCTCGGCAAATTATATACGACAACCAAATCAATATCTGGTATGTCCATACCCTACATACCATACACATAAATAAGTTAGTCTTAGTTTCAGAACTAACACACATACCAATCCAAAGGCAACTGTAGACACTAAGCACTTTAGTTCAGAATCTGCTCTGCTAAACTCGTGATGAGTCAACGTTTTGTTTGACTTGGATATATCTGCATGATATAATCCTACACTTTTCCTGTTATGAGCAGAGGACAACAGACGATATATTTTACATGCCAAATTCTTAGTTTGGGCATAGGCAATGCTCTTTGGGATCTGAACTGACTTTAAGGCCGTCATAAGACCACTGAAATCTCTCTAATTTGAGAAAATGACATTGTTTACAACATCATGTATTATTATCTAATACTTACAGCAAGTGTATATTTACGACTAGCAGAGAAGAAAATGTTTGGCCTATTTAAGTCGCACACAATGATTGCAGGGGAGTTAGGTCGAGAGACTCTGATTTCAGCTTCAACATCAGGGGGTGCTGAAGCAGATAACGCCATGAATGGAGCAGATAAAAGTGCTCTTAACATCTTAAATGACTTTCTGAAGTCTTGTCCCCTATCAAACACATATATCATAATAGATGGAGGACACGCTATACGCAACACTAACTCAAAACTAACCATTCCGATATACAGTGTGCTTCATCCACAGCAACTACCACAATTTGCTCCTTAAATACTTCACCAGAAAGCACAGATCGCCATTCACGGACTTGTAAAGTTTCAGGTGACATAAACACTAAAATTATATCAATTAGCTATGACTATACAGTTGCAGATAAACATAAAAATTTATGTGAAATGAACCAAATCGATATTTGCCAGATGAAACATCTTTACATTGACTTTTGTCATAGGCATGGACAGCACTAATGCCGAGTTGGCACACCTATCAGCCCAAAGTTATATACCTTAATATACATCCACTGAAAGTCATGCTCAAATAAACAGCTATAAAGTATGATAATAATATTTTGATTCAAGTCTTACTTGCTGCTCCATCAAGGCAATTAAGGAACTGATCACCAAACCCATGGCCGTATCGCTAGTAGCAAGTGGTGGCACAAACATGCACATCGGCTTACCACCACCGGTGGGCATCTTGACCAGCACATCATTTCCATGCATCACTGGAAGCATGGCTTACAGCTGACCAGGGCTGAAGCTGTCATGATGAAAGTAGGACTGCATGACAGGTAGCAACTTTGCTAAAACTGCACATGATCCATCATCGGCACTGGAAACTGTACAGCTACCCTTGCTAAAAAGGCAAGTGGGCACACAAGCCATCATTCGCCAGCCTTCATAAAACCTTTGATTTAAGCGCCAAAATTCAAATTATTAGAGTGCAGCATGCATTTTGTTAACTACCCGGCAGGCCAAAGCGCAGCGCCACACCAGGTACCGCCATTGACCAGCAACAGTTGTATGTAGGAGATCAAACTATTAAACCCATGATAATAGCTCAACTGAGCAACATTAACTTTGTAGACATACATGGAACTTACTTACTTAGTTGTTTGCTTACCGGGGTCGGTCTCAACCAGCTGATTTCGATCACTCCTCGTCGTGGACACAAAAGGTAGGTTCTCAAAAGCTTCTTCGATAGTCATGAACACAATTCAGCTCAGTACTAACATTCTTTCGTTCTTCACATCGGCGAAAGGGACGTGTTCTCGCGGGTACTTCGCGGCAAATAAACGTTATTGAAGCGCCTCAAGCGCGCGTGGGTGGAGGGCGCTGACACGTCATATGCGGTTGGCCCATGCACGCTCGTATCCAGGAAACACCCACGATCATTATTTATGATTGCGCTCACGTGATTTCGCCCCCCAGGTTCTCCCCCTTTTCTGCGTGCAACATTGAAAACGTGGGAGTGGCCTGGAGACGAGGCTAATGTGCGCCTAAAAAACAGAAAAATCTACATTTTTTGTTTCTTATTTGATGTGGCCATAACGAACTCGTACATTCTTCGCTCGTACGATGTTACAACCGCTGCAATGGACCACAAGTCCTTTAGAATGATGCTGGCCAAAGAGCTTATCGGGGACTATATGAGCCGCAAAAGGCCAGGTAGACCCCAAAAGCGTTCCCGACCCACACCCCACTTACCTTCGCATTCCAAGAGCAAGCGCTGTGTTTACTGCCGGGACGTCTGCTCTCCTCCATGTCGCAAGGAATCAGTGTGGATCTGCACAGCCTGTGTGGGTCATCCACAACTTTGCCTCACCTGTCGAGATGACGGAAGTGATTGCTTTAGTCTATGGCATGAACAATAACCATGTATTTATTTTCAAAATTGCTGTAAATGTATTTACTCTCTCTGCTGTATCATTACAAAGCCGCTCTCTATAGGAGAGCGCACCGGCAAGTTCACACACACGGGCGACTAATACGGGCAACGACCTTCCTAAATAATATGTTTAGTGTCGTCTTCCCAGACGTTTTGCTCGCCGCTAGTCATTCCCAGGGCACCAACAATAAAGCTATAGGCATCTGAGAATGCATAGCTGCAAGTAATACGCTTGGGAAGCTCATAAATATCTAACACACACGCTCGCTTCTATTGATCACAGTATTTCGACTTACCGATTGTTCTTTCGCTCTCTCTGGTGCTTCTACCATGATCGATAAAACCCAGAAACTCCTTATGGACATCATACAATCGTTCCTCGTAGCAGAGAGCAGCTTCAGGTCGCTGCTTAGGCGGTGAAAACTTCCTGTAACTAACGTTCTTCTCTGATAATCGATGACCTCGTGTACCCTGACCGTAACCCGTGAAATAATTTCGGCCCCACCCCTCCCGCATTATTATTCGTATGTAGGCCCTAAAGGGTTAATTGTATATGTATGTACACGTACATATACACGTGTATACAGCATCGAGAATGTGGTGTTTGGCAAGCCCGGGCAAAACGCTATCACGATTGACCGCGATGCATCGCGGGTGTTCACGAAAGATTGCTATTTTTACGAGCGTGACTGCCCGCAGTTGATTGCAAGTCTTCGCGACAAATGGCCCACGCCCGCGCGGCTTGCGCGCGCGCATGAGCAGTACAATTACAAGTGTTGGGCAGAGTGTAATCTGCCAGACCCTACATTTTAAAGCAAGGAGCCTAACGTTGTGATCGAGAGAACAGACCTTTCCGTGTCTTCTGCGATCCAAATGCATAATACACTCCGCTAGCGCTCAAGCCGTGGGGACTACCAAGATTTATAATACTGACTAGGTCAAAATTCTAGGATCTGCCACGGTACGTACCATCGTCATCAATCGAATCGCTCTATACCAATTCCCTACCGCTCCGACCCGATCTCAGGGTCACTCAGAAACATGCGTTTGGATCGGTGAAGACACGGAACGGTCTGTTCCCTCGATCACGTTAGGCTCCTTGCTTTAAAATCTAGGGTCTGGCAGACTGTCACATTATTATATAAAGATAGTACGCCCTAGGATCATGCAGTTTAACACACTTTGTTACCTTCAGACGTACATGAAACCATAAATTAATTATATAAAAAGTTAACTCCTCCCATGCGCACTGGAAATGGTGATCATTTAGAGATAATGCTTTAATGTAATGAGATTAACGAATTTATAGTACACAAGTTTGAAGCATGAATCTATTTCTTGAGTCTGTTCTTCGTGTTTCTACACTTGGTATTGATGGCCTTGACGACAGCACTCCATCTGCTCACTGGATCATCATATGGTTTGCGATAGTTGAGATGAACTGTGATAAACATGAGAAATTATAATACTATTATGCCACTAGAGAGAAAAACTAATGTACCAATGAACTACCATAATATGTGACCATCCACGAAAAAATCAACCTTATTGCGCTGGATATCAATCTGAGATACAGGCCTATTTAGTTGCCCAAGGTGATAATTATCATTTTTCACTTTTTGGCATAGATCGATAGAGGAATCATTCCTCTACACAAAAATCTGCTTCGTAGCTTCTAGAACGTTATACTTACTGAGTTATAGCTCGAAGAAGTCGGCCGTGTAGCTAACATTGACCGTCCATGATACAGAGCCGTTGCCATAGTTGCAGGTAGGCAAGCATGGCAGCTGCACAGAAAAACTCTCCAAACACTTCTTTCTTCGATTTTGTGTACTAACGATCTATAGATATGCTTATCTTTTCGTTCTTTTCCATCGAAACGCCGGCTGCCGCTTTCTTTCCAACGTTTTGGCCGCCATCTGGCTCCTTGATTTAGTGGGCGTGGCCACGTATTTTGCATAAACGGCGAGTATACAGACTTCCGCATGCAACGTACGTAGCAATGTTTCATTGAGCTTGCTGTACATTTTTATTATGGGCGATCCGGGTACATTTTTGCTCATATCTCCATGTCTACACGGGCTAGAGACTTCAAATTTGCAGGAGCAATAGTTCAAAGGTTGTACTTGGTAATGGTGGCTTTAACTAAAAATAGGTTGTCAGTGCAATATGGTTGGTTTTGTCATGGAAGGTCACATATTATGGTGGATAATTTTGGGGGGAGGCTAATTTTTTTAAAAATTCATGCCAGCGTCCATGCAAGGGTGCACTTTTGCAACGGATTGAATGATAGTTGTTAACAGTGAGAGCAGTTGCTCCATGAATGCTTTGGCTGGTCACAGCAATAACAAAATTAGCACCCCATACATTATCTGCTGAATGCAATAATTATTAACCAACTACTGAGGTCTGATTTGCCCACAGGATGTGATGCTACACACAAACCTCACGAGTTGGTCAAGAATTATTACGTATTATTATACAGTACATTGCATATCCTAGCAACCACATAAAGTATCCTACAACTTACGCCTGATTCCATCAATAATATCAGGGTCAAGATGCTTTCGGCCATCTTTTTGTGTAACAAGAGATTTTGCTAATGTTTCCTTGCTGAAAAACACATCCACCAATGAAAGGGCAAACTTGGTAGGCTCTTTATTCATTGCCTCCACTGCCCGGACGTCTTGTCTATTAACATTTGGGATGACAATCTTTTCGATCCCTTCCCTTCCAAAAGAGTTGCCAAGCCACATTCCTACAGAAAGCATAAAAATATCATAATAGTATTATGAATATTATCATATAGTTCCTAGTTGTATAACAAATACTGGTTAGGAGCAGGTATCTAATTCGCATAATATAAAATGCTCATATAAACCTAAAAATTTGTTGCCTATGGTTACTAGGCAGCAGTTTATACTTATGGGCACTATTACTATAGGATCTTAAGTTGTCGGTTCTAAATGATTTAAAAGACCTCGGGACTCCCCTAAACAGTGTTTAACTACATTATTGCTACTAATACATAATAATTCTTATAATCAGTTTGACCCACCATGGGAGATCGTCCGACCCCTTGAAATGTAATGCATGGGTGCTTACCAGGGAGTGGGCATTTGCCAAGGGCACTACGGTATAGCTATAATCCCCATATAACGGGCTGCTTGTTGCTTGCTGTCTATATTTCTGGTATATACATGTAATACCTGCTTGTGTTCCACTGAGCGAAACGGTGCCACTGGCTAAAGCAGAGCCACGTACCGAACCAGAGCCACTTATTACTGAGTCATCGTCTGATACAGTCACGGACTGGCTACGACATCGCTGCAACAGAACAATATATTAGCCTCGTCCCCAGTCTCCCCAATCTTTTTCAACGCGCGCGAGAGAAAAGAGGGGGAGCCTGGTAAGCCAAATTACATGAAGCGTGTGTGCAAGCGATGAACATAATGAACGTGGGCGGCACGAAATCGCAAGCCGTGACGTATGCAACGGTAATCACGTGCGCCTACGTTTGCGTTGCGCGTTAAGCTCAAGCACAAGCTGAGTCAGCAGTTTAGATCAATTTTTTCCGGCAAGAGCGCGGGGTTTACATGTGTATTTGTGTCCCAGAGAAGACGACGATCCTAAGCCGTTTTTAATCGTGTGCTAGTCTGAAGCAGTGTTAGAAATCAACTCCTGGACTGGTCTTAGCGAGTGGATCGTGGCCATCGTCGCTGATGGAATCAAGTTGTCATGGATCGATTCATTAGTTTTATCGAATCAAGTATATCAAGGTAGGTATACAGACGTAAGAAATTTGTACAAAAGGAATGTGATGTGAGTCTGTAAGTTGTCTCCTGTACATATTGCAATTACGTGTGCTTGACACCTGTTGAAATATTCGAATTTTTGGCGCGTTCTGAAACGAGATGGTTACCAATCCAGTGCTGTGTAGTTGCGACTATTTGAAGAGTGATGGGCTGTTGTTGGAAGACTGTGAAGGGTACAAAAAGCTGCGGGATGCATTATGGAGCCATTTCAAGTTCTGACCAGGCCAGCTTGAAGCTCTCTTGCCAGCTGTTCATGGAAGAATATGATGGCATGATGTAGGTGAAGCACCTCAGTGATGTTGGTGTGAGTTCAATCCATGTTTCTAGTTCAGATAATGTCTGATGTTAGAAAGGGGAAGTATCGATTTGGTATGTTCAAGTAATGCAGATGAAGTTTATAAATCTAATTGCTACGAATTTGGACAGTGTTTCTGTCTCCTGAGACAGTTCAATTGCCAAGATGGAAGGAAGTTGTCTCATTAAGGTATTTAAGAATAGACTTGCAGTTGTTGCTGTTGATGAGGCCCATTGCATATCAGAATGGTTAGTATTAGAAGTATAAATCTGTGTAAATAATAATACTAAATTTAACTGTGTTAGGAGGAAGGATTTTAGGACCTCCTTTGACGAGATAGGTGGTTTGAGGGCATTGACGGATGTGCCCTTCATGGCTTTGACAGCTTCAGCCCCTTCCGACATCCAAGATGTTATTGTTAATTCCCTCCATCTAAATGATCCAGTGTTCGTCAATTGTGATTTGGATCGCCCAAATATCTATGTCCGTGAATGCAGTAAAGAGCCTAAATGCAAGCATTAACGCTGGTATGATGTAGAAGTTATTAAATTTTATGTATACATAACTATAGCAAGATTTGGATGGTTTGATGAAATCTCTCAAATTGCCAGTGGTAGGCAGTGTACCCAAGACCCTAATTTTCACCCAGACCAAGGATATGGCATGGAAAGTGTTCCACTTGTTGCGTCTTGCAGCAGTAAACAAAAGCTATGTAGGAATGTACCATGCCAGTCAAACACAACAGACCAAGCTGGCAACCCAAGAGGCTTTCAGTAGTGTTCCATCTGACTTGCGATGCCTCGTGGCTACGATCGCATTTGGGATGGTTTGTGCTCAAACTTTAAGTTGTACATGTATAATAATTATTTGCTTTCAAGGGATGGATATTCCTGATGTAGAGATTGTAGTTGTGTATGTATGGGCTTCCTAAGACAGCATCTCAACTATATCAGGTTGTAATGTAAATGTACTGCTGTGATTGGGTAGTACTTATTCTATGCAGTTATTTGGACGGGCTGGACGTTATGGCTGTCTTGCTAGGGGTCATTTGTTTTATTCCGAGAAGAAAGAGAAGGCAAAACCTACTGTAGTTGGAGATGATGTGCTTTCAGATTTTGTTACGGGTGCGAAGAATTGTAGAAGTGCACTAATATGTGGAATGGGTGCAAATGATGTAGGTAGGCCATCTGAAAGATGCTGTGACAAGTGTACACCACATGCAATTGCACCTAATGATAGACTTAATATTTTAGTGATAGGGAAACAGTCCAGAGGTAAAAAACGAGCTGCTGTTAGACGAGTCGATGAAGAATTATTGATGACGTTGAAGAACGAATTGCACATGGAGAGGGATCGTTACATCCAAGAAAACCCTTTGTCTGTCCTGATGTAACAATTGAGGAACTCTGCTCTCAAGCTACGTACATACAAACACCGTTAGACATGTCCCTGTTTGGTATCAAAACAGAACTAAGAGACAGATTTTTTAATATCATTTCATCTGTTTTATCCGAACCTGCTCTTAGTAAACGTCGATGTCGTATTTAATGTGCTTGTAATGTTCTTTTTTTATAAATAACTGAGATATGTACAGGAGACAGCTGATGTGTATGTGGATATTGAAGACCAAGAGTTTGTTAACTTACATCTGATAGTTCATAATCTAAGTCTACACTCATTGTATCATGTATTTCCTGCAGAGATTCCGTGTCTTCTTCGAGTGGATTTTTCGCAAGTGTCTCCTGCACCCACTTCGTGTTACAGAGCTTCTTTAGTCCCTTTTCTGTGGGATCTTCAAATGTGGGGCTGTTGCAGTGGCGGATCCAGGGGGGGTAAGGGGGGTGCAAGTGTACCCCCCTTTGGGCTGCATCTAGATGATAAACTAAATGGAACCCCCCTTTCTGGCTATAGATCTAAGAAAACTGCTGCTATGGCTCACCTTAGAATACTTTAGAAGAAAATTCGTTCGAAAACAGATCGATTGGACTGGTAGGGCTGGTAGTTTGCCTCAAAAACGATTGAAATGGGCGTGGTTTTGCCCGAAAGTGGGCGTGACTTCTAAATTTTTGCGTGCGCTTCGCGCGCAAGACTGTACCACTACCCCCCTTCTAGAAATCCTGGATCCGCCACTGTGTTGCATTCAGATACATGGGAAGAAACTGACTTCTCAAGGAGTACTTTCATCATCTTGCTGATGTCTTTGTTAGCGTCTCTGATGGTATGAGCAGTTGACTGATGACAGCCAAGCTCCTGGTCTACCTTCTTTGCAGCTGACATGAGAAATAGAGCACACAGTGACAACTCTTCAATGTGAGTTTCTGTAAGATTGCCTCCACTTGCACGCATAGCTTGTTTTAATACCTTACATGTACGTGCATGTAGGAGTGTATGCATAATATAAGAAGTATTATGAACAAGGCTTATTAGGATGTTACATATTATGACATAAAACATACAGGATATAGTGCTCTGTCATCTGGTCAATTGGTTTGCCTCTACCAGCTTTACCCTCAGTGTTAACGGTGCGATTTTGCATGGCTGTGTATGCCAGGTGCTTGGGAAGATCAGCACAAAGATGGGTGAGGAGATGTACACATTCTGTTGCATAACTTTTGCATCCTGTTACAATGAACCGTGGTAGCCACAGTTTCCAGTGTGCAACTATGTGAGGTCCATTCTCATGCCTAATGGCATTTCTCAAATCCACATACAGGTAACCAATGTGTAGAAAGGTGCGATGAAATCCAAACACTGGATCGTCGGTTATAGAAGGCATGAGAGCGTCCGCAAGTAACTTGGCAGCAGTATCATACAGCCATTGCTGAGAATGATCATGGGGGATGCTGTCGGATGTTGTGCTAACTTGCAATAAGGTACAAATTCTGGCCTGAAGATGTGCCTTAATAATAATATAGTACAGTATATTATTACAAGTATAAAAAACAATTGAATAAAATTGAAGGGTGAAGTAGGGATGACAGTGCTAAAAAGTACACAAACAAGATTTGTAGGGATAACGTATCACATCCACTATACATCCCTACGCTTGCTTTTCTCGTTTATCATGATCAAAGAATACCCACATTGATAGCAATGACCTTTGAAGTTGGCACCTATATAGATGTGCATCAACCTGATAGTGCTAGAATACCCTTTGAAGTACTCTTGACTTCACGCTTGTTCGAGAATTTCATGTTGTCCCCTATATAGCCTTTGAAGTATTCTTGACTTCATGCTTGTTCGAGAATTTCATGTTGTCCCCTATATAGCCTAGCTCATCCCCACATCACTCGGGGAGCCTACACGTGTCATCCCTACTTCACCCTTCAATTTTATTCAATTGTTTTTTATACTTGTCCTTTTTTATCAATGCTATTGCATACTGTCCAGTTCTTGTATGATATGAAGAGGGGCATGTACATTATTATGGTACCATACATACACCTGATAGCGAGTATCCATACCATGACATGCAGCACTTATTATTATGACATTACCAACAATAGCATTATCATCAATTATTATGATTCAAGTATCACAGAGGTGATCAATCAACATGTACACAATAATATCAAGATCAAGAGTGAATGATGGGAAAGAGTGTCGAATGCGCCATATACCTCGTGCAATGTTTCGGCAAGTAACTTGACTGCACACATGGCACTATACCCTTGATTTTTCATAAGACTATGAAGAATGGAGGCATTTTTCTTGAGTAGATTGATCATGAATGCACGTTTTATATAGTGATCTGCTAACATTTTCAGTCGAAATGGTGCTCACATTAGCTTGCACTCGAGGCCACGCCCACAACGTGCTATTTGAATCAAGCATTCTCATTGGTCAATTTTTGAATTCCTGGCGTGTGACTTTCCGTACACATCTTACACGGAGCATATAGCGCATTCGATACTCTCTTCCCCTCACTATTTACTCTTGACAATGTATTACATGTATGTACCGGTATAATGATGTTAGTAGCAAGTTAGCTACGTAATTGCACACACAACATCAAAATGATCAGGTGGGTGTTGAATGAACATAGACATTCTATTATATTGGAACTAAGTGTCCGATCAACATTGTGGGGTCCATACCGATCCCAAGTGCGATATTCTGGATCGTATACATACATACACATACACACAAGTGTTTAACATAATATTATGGGCTAAAGTCAAAATTTCACATCCGAACCCCACGTTCCATTTCTGTCCATGTAAGTGCCTTCAATATATGCAGTGGCACTGAGACCCCGGTCACTGAAATGGGGCAACATCCAACGCTCAATAAGGCGTAAGTGGTCGAGAATTGCCCGACGCACTTGCGTGTGCTGTCGTTCAGTTCCAGTTATGAGATATGAAAAGGAACGGAACAAACAGTTGCCATCTCCTCTAATGGGTTTGCACCTACGTGGATGAGTGAGAGGGACATTGGGACCGCCTTCACCTAGGTCACACTTTGTCACAAAATTAACCCCAACAAGGCGGCATGCAGCACGCTGCCAGGCTTTGTCTATGGGATGGAATCTGAATGGACAGGTTCCACTTCCTCCCTGTACATTTACAAGTATAATGTCATGGTGACTAGCACGTGGCACCTTGTTGGGTCTATCACAATCACTGCTCAGTGGCAGGGACCTTTTCCTCGTCTTGGTAGACGAAGTTTGTACTTGTTTAGGCAATGGCTTATTTAGCGTTTTTTTTTCGCTTTGGCTACCGCAAGCTTCACCCTTTTGGCAGGATTAACCTCATTATTACCAGTGAGCTTACGTTTCACACCCGAACTGCTGGGTTGTACCTTGGACGGCATTTGATACAAAGGGATATCTTTCCTGTATGCTTCTCTCAACCTATTAGCCTCTTGGAGGCAGCTAGTACTTACTATGATGGACTTTGGATCAAATGCCGACAGATGCAACCCTCACCCTCGAAAATGCCACATATGCCATGCCTGTACTAAAGACTTTGTCGGACAGATCGACAATAGCATAGTCTAAGGACAGGCCTTGACATTTGTGTATGGTCACCACATATGCCAGAATAAGCGGAAACTGCTCTCTGTACACTAAAGTTTTTCATGACCATAAATTTAGTCTGCACTTTGTCTACATCGTAAGGCTCGCTCACATGATCGAACTGGACGGTTACACGTTCACTTGAGATGGAAAGTACCGTGCCGAGGGCACCGTTTACCAGTCCAGTTTTGGTATCAATGTTACGACGTAGCATGACTCGTGCACCGACAGCTAGCAATAGCTTAGCTTCCAAACCAGCTGTCCTGCTACAGTCGTTGAGCTTTTCCAGCTGCTCAATGGCCTTTTTGTTCCATTTTTTCGTCGACGAAGTTTGGTCGACTTCGTCTGTACACACTATTTCATGTACCTCACTGCTCAAGTGATGGAGCATTTCACTGTTGAACTGTTTGCACATTTCTCTCGTTGGGAACGGACACACCGGTGCCTGACCCAACTGCTGCAGCTCATTGAATTTTTCAGCCTCAGCTACCTGAATGGCTCTTTGCTGAGGTGTTGAAATAGTTTCATCGGTTGGACAACCGCGCCTCACACAGTCCAGCATTGTGGCGAATTCTGCGTCACTCTTCTGACGCTCGTTAATGGTGAGCTCGTCGTAAGCAACCAAGTCTCGCCAAATGTTAACCGACGCAGTGCACCCCAGTTTGTGCAGAAGTGCTTTTTGTGTGATGTTTTTGAAATACAGGATTCCCATTTACTGGTTGTAGTTGAAGTAGATCTCCAACAAACATCATATTCCTACAACCAAACCGCTCATCGCCACCGAACAGCTCTTCCAGTCTCAAATGCATGTACGTCAATGTGAGACTGGATACCATGGATATTTCATCCACAACTATCAATTTCACACTACGCAGTTTGGTCTTCATGGCCTTCTGCGAGACTTTAGATAGCGACCAGCATTCAGCCGACTTACCCTCATGCTCTATGGGTAGCTGAAAGAGCCTGTGAATGGTCAGACCTCCAATGTTGAAAGCAGCTAAACCGGTGGGTACAGCGACAGCCACCGTAACTTCTTTTGACGGCCAAATCTTTCCTACCAAGAGCTTAATGGCTTCAATTAGGAAAGATTTACCCGTTCCACCTACACCACTGACAAACATTCGAAGTGGCTTGAAGTCACACTGACACTCACCGGTTTCGTGCTGCTTTTGGTGTTGATTGTGACTATCCACGGTGTCAAATATACGCTTCTGGTCGGCCATGGCTATCGTATCCTCAAAGCTCAACTGGTCGGATGTGTAGTGTTTTACAAGCATATCTGCCATGTCATGCATGGCAGTTTTTGCTTCACCCATTAACTGAGGGTCGTCGTCCTCCTTGTTGACCCTCTTTTCCTCACCATCAGCCTTTCTGACCTCGTTGATCTCTGTCATCTTTGACTGTGCATCCAAGATCTTTTGCAACTTGTCATGGTAGGCAGAGCTTCCTCGTTCATCAGCCTGTGAAAGGCCTCCTCTGCCGTTTCATTCTCGAGAATCAGATTATCATCTCTGAATGCAACAAAGAGAAGTATGAGAGAGTAGAAGTAGTCCTCTCGTTGATTCTCCTTTTAAGGATCAAACAACTTGTGGTTTGGAAGACATGGCGTTTTGAGCTTGGTATACTGCCTTTTTCCGTTATCGTCAGTACTTTGGCCACCAAGTCGTAGGGACAGATGTCTTCAGACTCTCCGGTCTTTTGGGATAGTGTGTGTCCAACAGACTGTCTTCGTATATATCCTTGTTGTTTGGATCATGCTGGGCCAGCTGTTCCAACTGTCTGTGGTCTTTCAGCCGACGGCTCCTTTTCTGTGGCATGGACACGTCTATCCACTTGACAGTAGCGGATTTTTCAGTGAGGTGATCACCAAGCAACAAATCGCTGGCCTCGTACAGGCTGCACTCTCTAGAGCGCAAACTCCGTACACCAAAGCTCCAGAGCCGGCTGTATATGCTCTTGTTGTCACTCACCTCCTGCCAAATCTCTTGCATGCTACTTTTCTCAGCCTTAGTGACATAACCACTAACATAGTGAGCTAGAGCTAGCGATGACTCTGCTACAAACTGAATGTCAATGTTGGCCTTCCATAGCAATAGCAAGAGTGAGTTATAGTCATTGACTCTAGTCTCTGACTCCGCACATGCCAATTGGTATATTTTGCTACGTGATTTGAGACTGTTGGTAACAGGATTCAATTTGGCGCTCTCGCAAGGTATCCGTGGAAAACCGAATTTACATCTGGTAATAAACACATTACCACACTTTCTTTTGCGCTTGCAATAGCCACTACACTTGTGCATCTGATATCTGGTGACTAGGTTGTACAATTCAGGATCGGATTCCTTATTAGGAATGTGACAGGTTATCCTCTCCTGAATCCACCCTAGCACCTCGTCGGGGTCATCCCGACCTATCGCTGGTGCATCTTTGATCCACAGAAGGACATGATAGTGCGGGGCACCACGCGCTTGGTATTCCTTTTTCCAGTAAAAGTGGTCTACTGTACCAAGCACCTCTCCTTTCTTCACTACCCTTTGAAAGGAAGAGTGGAATTTTTGACTTAACTTTCGTGACACCGATATTGGGTCCTCTGTGCAAAGCTTCCCTACGTTATAGCTAGGGGGAACATTGTTTACCTTTCTGAGGTAGTTTTCAATGTCAGGGGACTCATACTCAGCACAGCTAAATGTGAGAAACAGTGTGGGTGAACCCCACTCGCGTATCGTACACCTTAGTTCACTCTTTCTCACAAACCAGTACTGGGATCAACTATAGTAGACGGACCAGACCTTCTAGAAACTCGAAAATGCTGAAATATGCTGTACTCAACTTCAGGAATCCGCTCATCATGTGGGCGTGTCAGACCAGCCGATCACGATGTAGGCGTGTCCAAAACATGACGTGATTCATGGTCACATGTACGTATTATGTGGATAAAAATATGAAATCGCTTGCTACAATGAAAGATCTATTAAAAAAGATTAAATGAAAGGTGATTGTCATAAATGGAGTGGAAAGAAAGGCCAGGATCCGGCAGCCAATCAAACAGGATACCTGAGTGCAATATCTCGGCACAAGCTGTGCAAAGCTGCTGAAGCTGTCCTACCATGACGCTCACGCCACATGAACTCATCAAGATAGGAGCTCATCATCTGGTCATGGCAACCTCTCATTCTCTTGATCTTAATTTTAACTCTGTTCCAATATGACTCTATGTTTTGAGTGTGGACCCCAGTTGTAGAGTTGACGAACTCAATACTGTGGTTTACCGTTTGATGTTGAGCCACAGGAGGGAGGTGTTGCACATTATTGTATGCCGCCCACATATCACTCCATACTACTATTCCTGGACGAACATGTCGCTGGATTATGGGGAGGAGAGTGGCAGCATCACGGGAGGCAACTAGCTCCATTACTCCAAGTGCTGGACTCATGCTCGTGTCTACCATACCAAACACCAATGTCTGCTGACGTGAAGGACGACCTCGGTGATTCTAAAATTAATTATTACAATAAGGTATAATTATTTATCAGTATTTATCAGTATTGTTTAATTGTATGTCTGTTTTCTGATTTTTTTTGTGTTTGTACCTTTGGTATGTGGCTGAATAGTGATTCATCGATTTGAACCACTACACCAGGACCTCCAAGCAACATCGGGGAATCGTGTGTGACCAGTCTCCAACTACAGATATCACGGAAGTACTGGTAGACCTGGATGGCAGTGGTTTCGGTAACCTTGGCTTCCTCTGCGGCATCAGTCACCGGATACTCCCTAATCCACCAGTGTAACAAGACAAGCCACTTCTGGAGGGATAACTTTGACTTTTCAAAGAAACTCCCATGGCGCAGACTCTGTGTCTTTCTGCAAGTGGTCACTGGACACCGCCACCTACAATTAACCATTGCCTGTCTATATGACTACTACACTGCCTAGGGTATAATCATTTACCTCCGTTTATCCTGGATATCGTTTCGTGTTTGTATGACCATTGCAGTACCACAAACAGAGCAATTGGGCTGAAGAGATAGCAAGTTCTGCTGAAACCAGGCAATCTGCTTGTCAAGAGTCACCAAAAATAACCTGCCCAAGATCCAAGATGCTCATCTTTCCGCCAGAAGTGCACAGTAGCCCGCTCAACTTCCCCGCGCTTGCTACCGATTGGCCATTGAGCTATCATAGGTGCATTCCCAAGAATTTACTTAACTTTCAAAGTACGCATGTGCGTGCATAATGATATTATTACGCATGCGCGTAATATAATTATATTCAATACTGAACGGATCGCGGACACGCCTACACGATGAGCGGATTCCTGAAGTTGAGTACAGCATATTTCAGCATTTTCGAGTTTCTAGAAGGTCTGGTCCGTCTACTATAGTTGATCCCAGTACTGTTTTGTGCCGCGTACAGACTGAAGCATTGTGCACAGATTTGCTTCGAGTTGCTCGTTGTTGACCTGTATGTTGCTCAAGAGTGTACCAACAGTCATAGGCTGGCTTCTTCTAGACTGTTTCAACATAATATTGTACACACCGGCAGAAAGCTCTCGCATTTCTTTTTGCCACAGTAAATAAAACACATACTGTGGGTCTTTTCTATAGCGGGAATCTTTATTGAGCAACCTCAATTTGTGAGATTTTCAGATCACGTGGATGGTATTTACCAAATTTTCCAGTGGGATACAACTTGGGAAAGCACATTAAATCAAGGTGCTGCTGTCGATTGTCAATGGGATCTTCTCTGACACTCAACAGTTTGTACTGTTCAATGTCAGATTCAGTCGACATTTCTGTTCGTGAAAGCCTGATATATCATGCTCATCCGCTTTGTCTAGCATAGTACTAGAGGCATTTTCAGCAATCTCTATGACTTTTTTTGAAACATCGTCAACAGAATCATCTTTCACTTCACTATACAGCCAGTTGATCTCCCTAAGCTTCTGTACGGCTGTCTTAACGTTGTCTACATTGACCAGGCTACGCCACACAACTCTAGAGGTGGTTGGTTTTCCATTGACTATGATGTACAACTCTAGGTCAGGCAAAGAAGATGCCCCATTGCTGTGGCTCTCAACTTGATCCAGATTTTCAAGTGTCTTATTCAATGGCAATGGAGGAAAAAACATTGTTCCCTTGCACGCTTTGAGTGAATTGTAGACCGGTACCTTAGCAGTGTATGTACCAAGTCTGATCATAGTCTGGTAGCATTTAGCACGCTGAATTAGCTGGCTACTCAAAGCATCTAGCTTCGATAGTTCAGGTGGAATGGGGACTGTTTCTAGCCCATTGAGGACGCAACGTGGAGGCAATGTATTTATCCTGATGCTAGACTTGCAATAGTTGCACATGTACAGAGTCTGGTCATCAGCAGCAGGGTTTAGCTCTAGTATGTACTGCTTCAGTGTAGGCCACATGTCCTCGCTAAGATTATCAGAGTTTGACTCGTGTCACACTTTCTCTCTGATAGAGGCACTCACAGCTACAGCACACATGCTCAGGGTCATCTTCGCTTTCTTTCTCTAGGTCAGCTATTAACTGAGCATGCTTAGTCAGCAGCTTCATTTCGACACCAGGCTTTACCAGTTCAGAGTCGGCAGAATCTGCGCACTGCTCGTATGTGGATTCAACCTCATTGCTAAGCATGGCTTCAAAATCATTCAAGTCGGTGATATCCATAAGGGTATGGTAATCACCAGCAGACAGGGCATTATCAATATTTTGCACACACTTATGACTATTCACAGCACTATACACAAGACGCAGTAGTTTAGTCAACAATGGGTAATGGGTAATGTGTTGCAGCGTCTCTGAGTATACGTATTTTACTGCAACACCCACCATCATTGGAACAAACCAGGGGATGACCTTGACGGTCAACTTTACATTGTGACACTCCCCATCATCAGAGCTAACCGAGGGATCACTTTCATGGTCAACAACAACCTTATATACACGTTTTGTGAAGTGCAGATTGGGACAGTCACTATCACAAACGTCTAAGGCTTGCCGCACCTCCTCCTTGCTAAACAAATATTATATTAAATATTGTCAAAATCTTTCACAGTGACGGTGCACTGGCCTTTAATTTTGCTTTGTCATCGTTTCAGCCAGCCTCGTCATCGTTCCAGTCTGCTTAGCTTGTCATGCTCGCGGTTGTGACGATCCTTGTTCACCCTGCAAGTACGAAGGTCAACATTAGAGTCGGGTGCACAATCGCCGGCCAGCCGGCCTCTGTGAACGTCACACCTGCGGTGTACCGCCTCACCCACACGCGATAATTTTGGTTCTACCACGGTTCTACCTAGAAGTCGCGCACGTGGTTTTGCTTACCAGGCCTTCCCCCTTTTCTGCGTGAAACATTGAAAACATGGGAGTGGCCTGGGAACGAGGCTAACAATATATCATATCAATACTCATGATTATTATAATTATTATGCCATACTGTAGGCAATTTTGGTATGGAGCCAACTTGCATGCAAAATACTGATGAAGGCTACTTGGACAGCTAGTGAGCATGGTCTGTCGTTTCTAGCACACAATGGTGAAGTTATTATGGTGTTTTGCCGGGGTCACCTTCGGTCGACGCCACTGTTGTTGGCTAGCAAGCTGCAGATTATGATGATTTAGCAACTGCAAACAGTGACACCGATGACTCACAGTGTATTGTTATTAGTGACGATTCACTCTCCAATTTTAGGTGAGCTACATACTAATTAATTTTTAATATGCTGCCAGACCCATAATTTTACGTATGTATATGAACCTGCAGTGCTAGTGATGACGATAATGGCATTTCAGCTAGTATCATAAAATCTGAGCTATCTTCTCCGGAAACTGATGCCTCTGATACGGCGATGAGAATTGCAGTAGTGGAGAGAAGTAAGTAATTATACTCACTTTGTTGAAACAGACTAGCCCCTATACTATAGGCTATAGTTTAATATGATCAAACTCAATTATTTTTTAATAGACCTGAATATTACAATGGAAATGAGATGCTGCCCGTGTATAGAAGGACCACATCCAATGAACATTTCTCTATCGAAAATCTGGCAAGGATACTCCTTGATAGTGATACTGCTGTGTCAACAGGCAAGCTAATTGTGTGTTCTACACAACCAGTCCAAGTTTGCCAGAATGTTACCTTTTTGGTCGATCTCAATGCTCTGGATGATCCCATGGATGTAAGAGCCAATGAGAATGGTGCATGGGACCGTAAAGGTTCCCCTGCAGCTTGCACAAAATGGAGGAACTACAGTGCAACCTCGATTATCCGGACCCCTTTGTCCACCGGCCGATCGCTGCCATACCAGATAAGTGAAATGTCCGGATAACTGAAATGCCTACATTTCTCGCCTGGTTTATGATACCTAGCCTATAAACGATACCTATATAGTATGATCATGGCCAGCAGTGTTCAGAAAAGTACTTTGGTCAGTCAATTTTTGCCAAGGCAAGCCTGTAGAGTCCATAGCTCATCGCTCAATCTATAACCACACCCACAAAAGATCATCGGTCACGTCTTTTGCGCATGTGTGGTAAAAAATTTTTAAGTCTCTGGCTAGTCCTGATAAACGAGGTTCCGGATAAACGAGGTCCGGATAATCGAGGTTGCACTGTATAAACTGAATAATTTGGGATGTCACTCAAATCATTATGAGATTGCAAGGACATATTATCAGCATTCATCATCTCCAGACTTCACAAGGATCATAACAACAGCATATGGTGAGCATGCATTGTAATGTTTGTAAGTGTTGAGTGTTTGTGTGTGTGTGTGTGTGTGTTCTCTTATCCTGCTGGGTAGCTAAGTAGACAGGTGGGGTTCAATGCTTTGGGCTGTCCTGTAGTAATTAGTATGATGTATATACCCGTGTGACAGTTAACATAGGCCTTAGAAAATCAGAAGAGCACCTGAGCTTTGCTGGTCAGTTGCCTAGGCTGTGGCTCTCAAGTGCTTAATTCAGTTAATAAGATACGTGTCACAGAGGCTTTCAGTTTATACAGTGACAAAACCAGGTGCCTTTCCCCTACTACTAGACAGGTGATCTGTAAAGCACAGTACACAGTGGTGCATACAACGGCAAATTAGAATGTTTTAACTTGTACACTGCAAGGTCAATGACAACTGCCATTATAGAGAAATAGGTGTTGTGATTGTGGGATGAATGTTATGCATGCACATGAGTGTGTGTATGCATACACATAATACATTCATAAGAGAGAAGATAGATTTATTTGATGTGCTTATCCTATTTCAGATTACAAGGGTAATCTTCAGCATCTAGCGTTTGTTCAGTACGGATTTGACAGGAAAGAGCATACTATTGACATCAAACCTCTTGGGAATTCAAAAAAGCAAAATTCTTTTAGACGAACTAAACCAAGTACTCTAAAAAAGGTGAAGAAGTCAGTGGAAGAGAACAAGCGCCCTCTTGCAGTGCTAAGGGAAGTAGAGAACATTAATGGTGGTGTGATGAGAGTGAAATCTGGTTGTGATTTACCCCGTAACAGGCGACAGATATACAACACTAAGCAAGCTATCAAGACAAAAAGTGAAAATCAGAGTGGATTAATTCCTGGATCAATTTCTCGATCAGACACCCTTGCTCAAGTTATGCAGGTATGCAAAGAGACGTCACCCAGCATGGATGCTTTTGTTCGATCAGTAGAAGCAGCTCCCGAGCCAATGTGTGTTCTGGCTACCAATAACGTTTTTGTACTACATCTCATTCAGTATTGATCCCACATTCAATTTGGGCCCATTTTATGTCACCCCTATGACCTATCACAATCTGTTGGTTAAGACAGACAGGGGGAATCACCCAATCAATTTAGGTCCAATCCTTATTCATCAAACTAAAACTTTTCAACCGTTTCACTACTTCGCCTCCACTCTGATTCGATTCAACCCTCGCCTTATCCATTTTAAAGGCCTTTGGAACAGATGGAGAACCGGAGTTAATCAAAGCTTTTAGTATTTGTTTTCCCCATGCTGTACATCTTAGGTGTACAATTCATCTACATCACAATGTCAAGGACAAACTTCGCAGCCTGAATGTACCTCAAAGTGTAGCAAAAGATTTCTTTCAGATATCTTCGGAATGCAGACAGGAAGTCACTTTGAGGCTGGTTTAGTTGATGCAGAGTCAGAATTGTCATTTATGACCGCGCTTACCAAACTTAAGTGTAGATGGAACAACCTTGAAAAAAGCTGCATCTCAAGCAGTACAGAGCCAGTTTCATGCATGGTTTTGCAAGTTTAAAGCAGATGATATCATTAGGTGTGTCCTTCCAGATGTGAGGTCCCGAGCTGGTACAGATCCTTGTAAGCTGTTTACCACCAACAGTAGTGAGGCTATCAATCATATCATCAAGCAAGAGGTACAATGGAGGGAGAACAAACTTCCAACATTGATTGAACACTTGAACATGATCACTGTGCAACACCAAGCGGAATTGGAAAAAGCCATCATAGGACGAGGAGAGTGGCATTTCTGTAGTGAGTACATGCATTTGTAGGTATCTGAATCAGTATGGTTTTCGTCAATGAAAAGCGAAGCCAAAGACAAACATTTGAACAAGGTGCAAACCTGTCAGCTAAAGCAGCCATCTCCATCAGCTACAGCAGAGTCACAAATAACAAGTTCTGGGGTTGACTGTGGAGATACTGGTTTGAGTGTTTCGGTGGAAAAGTGTGGATTGTCGAAAGTATCACAGTCTACACTGGAAGGCATATGGAAGAAAGCTGAGACTTTAATTCATTCAAAAGGGAATATCTTGAAAGCTTCATGGATTTCTGATGAAAAGTCTAGGCTTATAAGGAGCTCATCATCCCCTCAGCCACATGTTGTGCAAAGGAATTCCAAAAATAAAAGTCTTTACAACTGCGATTCTAACTGCCAGATGTTTAAAGGATTTTCAATTTGCTCCCACGTTGTTGCTGTAGCTGAAATCAATGGAGATCTCCAAACCTTTCTTAACCGTATTGAGAAAAAAAATGTGTACCCAACTTTAGTGCCATTGCCACCCATGGATTGCCTTGTGGCTCGGGAAGAAAGCGGGGTATACCGAAGCGAAAGCGAAAGTCTGTAAAGCTGATTGAAACACGGTCAGTTCGACAATGTTTTTATGATCAATCTTCCTCTTAGTCTGGTAGTCCTGAAGGTTTTGAAGAAGTTTCTGCTATGAATGAACCTGTGGCTGGTTTGAATGCTTCAGATTTAGCTCCTGCCATAGCTACAGGAACTCTCCCCTACTCAACTGCTGCTATTGGTAGTCTTTCGCACTCACTGACCCAAGCTACAGAGACTCTCCCTCATTCAGCCGCTGCTGCAAGTACTGTCCCTCACTCAACTGCTGCTACAGGTGTTCTGCCTTGTTTAACTGCTGGTACAGGTATTCTACCTCGCTCAACTGCTGCTACAGGTGCTCTCCCTCGTTTAACTGCTGCTACAGGTGCTCTCCCTCGCTCAACTGCTGCTACGGGTACTCTGGGTATTCTCACACACTCCGCCCTAGCTCTGAATACTCTACTTCATTCAGTATCGACTGCAGGTACTCTCCCATATTCTACTCTGCATGTGGCTCTTCCTCTATGGCTACAAATGCTCACCGCCAACATTATCCACTTTGAAGTATTACTCATGCTCGAGCATCATCAGCTGGACAAGTAGTTGTCAACGGAACTAGTGTAAATGTTAATATTATTGCTACTTCTACTCCTGCCACTCCACAAGCATATTCGAGGAATGAAGGTGGAGATATTTCCACCAGTGCCAAACAGCAAGTAAAACCGTTCACACTCAAGTTAAAAATGAAGCAGATTCGTATTTGTCAGGCTTGTCGCAAAGATTATGATGGTGCCAACGACACAAAATGAACTGCTGCGTAGAGCCAATGGAATATCCTGTACACTGCAGCTGTCATCACCATCTGTGACCAGCTTCTTGGCAGAGAGCACATCTCTAAGATCTTCGTCGACACAAGACACATAAAAGTATAGATCTACACATATATAATCAAGATCACAACACATGTATGAGAGAGAGAGAGCTTCTCGCCTCTTGGTGCCTTTATTCATCAAACAGAGAGAGTCCATGCTCGCCATGGAATATTACAGATCACATTGCGAGCAAAAGCCTGCACAAGCACGTTAAGCTCCAACTGCATTGATAATAACTTAATATAATTTAATAATAAGCGTAATGCACGTGATGTCGGGCACAGAGCAGAGCTAGTAGTTAGGTCAGGTGCTAAGATCATCCAATAGGATTGCTCCACGTTCTATTAGCGCTATATATAGCCGCGCGCGCTGCTTGTATGTCGCGCTAACATCATCCAATAGGATCGCTCCACATGCACCTATAGCTATGCTATAATAATAATTATTATTATAATTAAATTCTATTGCATGCACATACATGTACGTACATGTTAGCTAGCTAGCTATACTGTACAGTACTGTACTATGTGGGGATGCTTGTGCTCACTCTGGATACACATGGATAGCAGGAGTGAATTTGAGTGAGAGCTGGAGTAGTGATAGTGAATCAACATCAGATAGTGCTGATACATCTCTACCTGATTCCAGTTCTGACTTTCTCGGAAGCAGCGAAACTGACAGTGATCAAACTATTTCTGACTGCGAGTCTGATAGTGATGTTACTGAGTGTTGCTGCAGCGATTGTAAAACTGACAGCTAGTGACGCGTGCAGTTTCAGCTAATGAATGGACATGGACTCGGATTCTGCAGTTGAAGATGAACCCCGCGAACAGAAGCAAAAGCCCGAGTTTACTACCCTTCTGTACGATGGTTCTGACCTCACAGTTCTCGAGAGCTATCCTGTATTGTACCAATTTGCTTTGAGACATGGCATAAGCAAGCAGGCGTTAACTGATTTGGTCTCTTTGGTCAATATCCATCTTTCCCAAAGTGCAAAATCGGCACTGTTGTTTTACAAGTTAAAGCAATTTTTTGAGTATCATTTTGATGACATGGAAGCTCATGTGCAATATTATTGTACCCAGTGTCACAGGCTGGTGGATTCAGATAAATCTGTTTGCCCCAATAATTGTGGATCGGGTGTGTCGCAGTTTATCTTCCAATTGAGCCCCAGCTAAGGAGGAAACTTGAAAATTTGTAGTTTTTAATTTGAAGTTACCTCATACTGTACTGATAGTCTCGTGCTCAACCCAAAAAGGGATCGAGAAAGGGTCAGGTGAAAAGGGTCGCACTACCGTGTGCCCATAGCTATATAGATCGGGCACACCAAGGCGCACGTGTGCAACAGATCAATACATTCCAATAGTCATGTGTCTACGCTACTGCTATCTGATTGGCCACGTACGATTTTCAACGTGGGGACACGGTAGTGCGACCCTTTTCACCAGACCCTTTCTCCCTTTTTGCGTAGGAGGGGCTGGACACGAGACTACTGTGCTAAGACAGTGGGAAAATTTTGTGTGGTGCCATTATTCTCGTATAGACCTGCATGGCCATGGTCAGGCTAATTAAAAAGAGATTTTGTTTGGTTCTAGGCAACATTACCAACATTTGCACCGACAAAAGTTTCCTACTGTATGGTGTGTGCGTGCATGCACTTGCATGCTGAGGTGCTACTCATTAATTATAGAATGTTGAGCATATTAAGTGTGGTGTGATAATTATTGGGGACTGCTGAATTTCTAAAAGGCAAAGCCAATGTGACCTTTACTCTAAATACGGATGGTGTTGCTATTTACAAATCATCAGATTGAAATTTGGCCTATTTGGTTGCAAATTAATGAGCTGCCTCCTCAAAGGTACTGCAAGTACCAGTAGCTATATTGTAATTATAGTATGATAATTACAAGATACTCTCTAATCAATAGATTTTCCAAAAATAATATGCTACTGGGTGGTTGTGGTACAGTATTAAAAAGCCAACAATGTCTACCTTTTTACATCCTTTGATTTTTGCACTCAACTCCTTGTACTCCATCGGTAAGCTCTTTATACCAAATTCTTACTGTGTGTACACCTGGTACTCAGCATGTTATAGATTGTAGTTGTGTATACTGACATGCAATAGGAAAGGATGTCAGGACACCGGAGGGACAAATGAAGGCACATGCAATGCTGGTTCTCTGTTGTGTTGATTTACCTGCACAAGCTCTTACTTTGAATATGAAGAGCTTTAATGGAAAGTTTGCGTGGGCTTTGTGCGAGGACCCTGGAGTGCCCAGAGCTTCCTGTCCTATGCACAGAAATTGGCCCTTTACCTCCAGTAACGAAGAACGGACCCCTCAGTCTGTCAGGCAGTGCTACCTTCAGTTACTGAATACTGGGGCTGAAACTGTAAGACATGTACATGACACTGATCCATTACTAATACTGGTTTTTTGGGGGGGTAGGGCTTCTTTCCTTTATGCAGATATACTACATTACAAGTTGAATAATTTGTAGGTTATGGGAATCAAGGGTGCGTCAATTATGTTCTTGCATTCACCGTTCAATATTGTGAAAGGAATTGCCATTGATAGCCTACATACCTTGTTTCTTGGTGTGGTGAAAGACCTTTTAAAGCATTGGTTTGATAAATCAATCACACAGGAGCACTGGCACCAGCATTTATTCCAAGGTAATCATTATCTTGATACTATGTTTATGGGCTTCCTTACTGGGACAACTTGTTATAGCTGAAAGTTTGTGATAGTAGGCTACTGGGCAAGGGTGTAGATAATGGGGGGGGGGGGGGGGGGGGGGGGGGGGGGGGCTAGGGGGGCTGAAGCCCCCCCAGATTTTTCACCATAAACTAAGGGCTTATCGAGCCACGGCTCGATAAGCCTTTAGTATAATACTTTTATTTTTGTAAAAAAAGGACGAGCCGCCTTATCATTTAATTTATTTATAACACCACCTGCTATGGTGGCAATCTAAGTATCGGGTGTGGCAACACAAGCCCCCTCACTACGAAAAAGTTATCTACACCCATGCAAGGTACCAGACAGAATATCTAGGACCCCCAAGACCCTTGAAGACTTTTCACATTGGAAAGGTTATTGAATATTGAATAGTAATTTGTCTTACAATTTTAGTAATTGCTGGAGGCTTGACACTTGCATGGTGTGAATCAAATATTCTTTACAGGCTCGCAGCTAAGAGATTGGCTGTTATACTACTCCGTTCCTGTTCTCTTTGGGATCTTACCCCCACCACTGTTCAACAATTATTGCTTATTAGTTGCTGGCATACATATTGTGATGGCTGATAATATTTCAGAAGCTGATCTCTCTTTTGCCGAGAACTGCTTTCGACAATTTTATGAGCAATACCCTGCTCTCTATGGTTAGTTTGATTATTCTTTTAATATTATTAGCACATAACATACTAAATATACACCATATAGGTCCGAATGCTGCAACTATGAAGTGTCATCTGTTAAGGCACGTTATTCAGTGTGTCAAATGGTGGGGTCCTAAATGGGCCTACTCGTGCTTTGCTTTCAAAAGCATGAACCACACAATCAGGAAGATGTTCCACGGTACACAGGATGCAAGTAAAGAGGTTTGATGGTCACTCACCTGAGATTGTACTATTTGTGATCATTATTAAAATTTAGCTCACTTTCAACCATAATACCCTCCTTCATCAGTGATCTCGATTTCCAGTTGCCAGAGCAAGGTACAAATTCTTTTAAAGAAGTTGCGAGGGAACAGCAGGTGATTATTTTTCATGTACATGTACAGTGTATATATAATATATTGGTGTGCGTATGGGTGGGTAGGTGGGTGTATGTATATGTATTGTGCATTTATGCGCGTGTACCATTAGTGGGAAATCTTGACTGAAGGCCAGTCCTCAAAATTTTGTGGTTGAAATATCATGGACACTGGTGATCCTATTGTGCTTATTCAATTATCCCGTGTGTGTGAGAGAGAAAGAAGAGGAGTGGGAGCGACGTCTGTTGGCGTGTATGACTTGAGTATAGCTTACCTGAACGACCCCATATTTAACTTTTCATGTACATGTCAGGGATTCCCCCACAACAGAATCCAAATGGGGTGTTTAGTAATTTTATAGGATTTTAATTAAAAGTTATAGCTTTGAACTCCACCCATTTCTTTGTTTATCCAAATCAAACCAGGTTGCCCATCCTGATTTAGGTGTGCTGACCTGGGGGAAACACTACATGTGACTAGTTGCTAGGCTATAATCTTCTGGAACCTCATTAAATTAATGTGCATTGCCAATGGTAACTCTTTAAGGTCCGATACTGATTAACTAAAAATGCGTGGGTGGATATTCAGGAAATTCATCAGAAAATATACCTTCTAAATCATCTCAACTAGCTTGTAAACAAAACCGCACTCTCATCTGCTGCAAGTCAAGTAGAAGATAGTTTCGAAGGTTTGGGTCGTCACTTTTAAAAGTATTATATAGAGCGGCGCCATCGTGCACGTGCGCAGTTGTGACGCGTAAACTGTAAATAACTAGCTGGGCGGGGTTATAGGCTCCAGGTTTGCGCATGCGCAATTACGCAAATAAATCTCATGCGCATGGCCCTGGGTCAAAAATAACATACTGTACGTTCAATGAAGCTGCTCAGGACAGGAGCCAGAGCTGGCAGTAAGTTACCGTAGTAAGATAATTAATTTTCGAAACGTGAGACTATGTGCCCACGTACTAAGATGATAGTGTAGCGGGCCAGTCCATCGCGCGGGATGGGCTGGGCCGCTAGACCATCTGACAAGATGACTACTAAAAAACCCCTAGCCTGGCAGCTGGGTTGGGTTACACCACAAGGGTAGGCAACTAGTGGGGGCTTTAGTGGCCCACTCCATAGATTATACAATGTATGCTTACTCCTTATTGCTGAGTTATACCAATTGCCTGAGATGGAGACTGGCATAGCCTAGTCTCGTGCCCAGCCCCTCCTACGCAAAAAGGGAGACAAGGTCTGGTGAAAAGGGATGCACTACCGTGTCCCCACGTTGAAAATCGTATGTGGCCAATCAGATTGCAGTAGCGTAGTCACATGACTATTGAAATGTAATTATCTGTTGCACGCGTGCGCCTTGGTGCGCCCGACCTATATAATTCTATAGCTATGCGCGCGCACAGTATGGTTTATTTCTTATTTAACGCATACCAAAATGCCAATTATTGCATTCCGGAGGGACATGGTAGTGCGACCCTTTCTCCCTTTTTGCGTAGGAGGGGCTGGGCACGAGACTAGGCATAGCCTGCCTCCCCGCTCCCCCTCCCCCAAGCCCCTTCCTCCCTCTTGTCTTCGCAAGAGGGACTCAAGCTGGGGGCGAGGGGGATCCCACCTCTGTATGCAACCCTGTTGTACTCGATCACAATACCAGGTGGTAGAGATGGCGGAAGCAAGAAGTTTTTGCTTCGCTTTCGGTGTTGATAAGCTTCTATGTGCTGTTTGCGAAACTTACTACCACCGTAATTAGTGCATGTGCACAGCTACATGTAGGCAGTCATGTGACTTGAGACTGCAGTTTCGTTGGTAGATCATATGTTCTACCTGGATACTATCTGGAGACAAATGGAAGTATGTTTGTGTAACTCTGTTGACCTAACACTTTCTCCCTATCTGAGTTACGAGTGGCTGTGTCCTTCTATATGCTGTTTGCGAAACTTACTACTACAATAATTAGTGCATGTGCACAGCTACATGTAGGCGGTCATGTGACTTGAGACTGCAGTTTCGTTGGTTTCCATGTGTTTGTATGGCGGCTGTTACATTGATCCCTTGAAATGTGGTACATGTACATGGGTGCTTAATATCTGGGAGTGAGTGCTTGCCCAGGACACTACAGTACAGTCCTTACAGCACCATGCAAACCTTTATAACTGATCAGTAGTATAATTAAACTCTTTTAAGATGTACATGTGTACGTAAAAATGAGATCGCTAATAATTATTGTTCAGTTACAATGTAAGTTCATCGTGGCCATCATCCCACTGATGTTCTCCCTAGGCATTAACGATGGAGAGTGCAAATCAATAAGATCGGCAGTGGTTGGCCCAGAAGCACCAGTCGGTGGGGAAGGTGGAGGTGTAGAAGCACTTCCACTGGCTGATGCGTGAGAGGATGGGGCAGAGGAAGCAGCGTCTGAAGTGCGTCCCGCTCTCTCTGGTCTCCTCCTCCTCCTCCTCCTCCTTTTGCGGCCTCTCTTAGGATAATCTGTTATGCAATCAGGTGAGTGAGTGTAGTTTAGAAAAGAGCCATGCAGTTTTACTTGTTAGTGGCCATTGTTCACCCCTCCCCTTCCATCTCCTCTCCAGCTCCAGTAGAGCCCTTTCTTTCTCCATCAGCTGTAGCTCCCGCTGGAACTCGTAAAAGACGAATCCTATGTCAGGATGCAATGGAGCCTGGTATGACAGCAGGATAACTGCAAGGTAGTCAACTTACTACTCAAGGATTCTCCCATTCCACTCGTTTTTGATCACCACTCATGGATTCTCCAGGACAGAGTACGTTTATATACTATCACTTACCTAAAGCATATATCTGGTTGCATCAGTCACTGGTTTATGCTTAATTCTAATATTGCACCATTCTGTTTCATTTCTGACTAAGATTCATGTGCAATATTTCTGTATCCTGCACATAAACTTGCATGATAATTGTGGAAGAGGGAATTACACCTCTGTGCTTTCACCAGGGTGTTGTAATAGTACCCTACCAACAAGATTTTCAGCAGATATGGCCAAGACTGCAGTCAAGGATTCATTGGGGGGGAGACAGGGGGAAACTCCCCCCCCCCCCTTCCCCAAGGCTCTGTAGCTTCTCCTTCTAAGAATTTGACTTTAGTTAAATAAAAGCATCAAAATATCACAATAAGTCACCAAATCAAACCACTAGCATTTGTTTTTCATGGCATGCTGTTTACATACAAGCAACGCTCTGCTATGACCTCTTCATAACTACAAGGTGTCACTGTGCCCTTTTACAGCCTTTTTTGCAATACTCTATATCGTGCATGCAGGCATGTACGTGATGAAAATACCATCGGATGCTAGATTCACTAATCCCCTGTGATGGAAGACAATCAAGGTGGGCCGACTCAGACTGGGTGGAAATCTCAGAAGACATTGAATGAAGACGGCAAGGTGCACAGTACACGTACATAATAATATTATTATAAATTTGTGTGTGTGTATGAAAGAAAGTAATGGTGACACTTGTCGACAGTCTCTGAGACTGATCCTACTATATACACTACTGATATGCAGCATGTGGGGTATGTACTCTAGTGAGCTCTAGTTTGTTGTTACCCTGCGTGCATGCGCAAGGGCCATTTGTCCACCTGTCATCGTTGTCCACAGATAGTTTGAGGTTTAGTAGCGCAAGGGTGTGATGAATGGTACAAAACCCGATTCACATCCTAGAATTTAACCCTTTAACAACCAATGACGGGTATACCTGTCAAGCGCGCCAACGCGCGTAACGACCAATGACGGCTACAGCCGTCATAGCCAATGTCTGAATATACACGTAAGAAATAAGCGCACGAGCATGCTAAATCAACAGCTGTATTCTGTAAAGTCTGTACGACGCTTACCTTCGGCAGCTACTCTCTGTGTTCCTCGAGCGATAGAACTGCTACGCCCTGCTCTTCAGCAAAAAACGACGGCTCACTTTCATTGACCACTTATCTCCAGTAAGTAACTCCACCCACAAACCCGAATACATTATTCATGAGCTAATTTACACAATACTACTATAGGCTATATAGCGCTACACTACGATGGCAGCTAGGTTGTCTAGGACCCTGTTGAGCACCCAGCAGGTAGTAGATCTCCTGGATGATGGTGAGGAGGCTGACTTTGAGATGGATGACTGTTTCTTCCCTGGCAGTGATGATGAGTTGGGCTTTGAGGAGGTTGAGCTGGAGGAGGATACAGTGTATGGTAATAGCATCATAAAATATTCACACTAGTTACCTTTGCTAATAATATATATTTAGTGGTGATGGTGATGGTGATGGTGATGGCAACAACTCCGGTTCTGACGACAGTGACGTTGATGAGAGTGAATCTAGTGATGTGAGGTGTGCACACAATCATAATTTCATTTGCTATAACATGACTTACTGTGATGTGTGTGCGTGAGTGCATGTGTGTGTGTGTGTGTGTGTGTGTGTGCATGAGTGTGTGCGTGCATGTGTGTGTGTGTGCATGTGGATAAGTATATACACACAGTTGAGGTGGGGTGTGTATACAGGTAGACACTTATACATGATTAGAATCTACATAATATGAGTGTACATGTACATGCATGTACTGCATGTCTAGTACATATAAGCACTCCTGTACAACTTACAGTGCAGAGAACATCTCATGGACGGAGATGTTGACTCCCATCACTGTGAAGGGCTTCATGAAGACAGCAGGGCCAAAAGTACCTATCCCACAGTCAGCGAAAGACATCTTCTTCCTCTTCTTCACTCCCATCCTCCTTGAGCTAATCGTGGAGCAGACCAACAAGTACGCTGCAGAGTGTATGGGTCTAGAAAAGTTCGACAAATGGAACAAGGTGACAGTGGAAGAGCTATGTGCCTACATGGGATTTATGCTGCTCATGGGGATAGTGCACTTGCCCTCCCTCTACGATTATTGGAAAAATGACGAGGTGTACCACTACTCACCTATAGCTGATAAGATCTCCCGCAATAGGTTCCTTGAGCTTCACCGCTACCTCCACTTTGTTGACAACAGCACTCTATCACCACCAGGGAGTCCAGACTACGATCGGCTGGGTAAGGTCAGGCCAGTAGCAGAGATCTTGTCTGATCGTGTTGCTGCCGTGTATGAGCCAGGACGAGACATCAGTATTGACGAGGCGATGATTCCCTTCAAGGGACGATCCACCTTGAAACAGTACATGCCTCTGAAGGCAGTGCGACGAGGAATCAAGGTGTGGGCGAGAGCAGAAGCTTCCAATGGGTATGTATCTGCTTTCCAGGTATATACTGGGAAACAAGGAGGCACAGCTGAAACTGGGTTGGGGGCAAAAGTGGTAAAAACACTTACCGAAGACTTGCACGACACTCACAGACACCTCTTCTTCGACAACTACTTCTCCAGTGTAGATCTCCTTCTAGATTTGCACAGAAATGGGCTTTATGGCTGTGGCACACTGAGAGCGAACCGTAAAGGGTTCCTCCCACAGTTGAAGCCACTCGTGAAGAAGGGGTTCAAGGAGAGAGGTGAGAGCAGGACATGCCAGTCAAAAAATCTGACCGTCTCCTTGTGGCAGGATAATAAGCCAGTCACTGTCATCGCCACAGATTCAGATCCAACACAAATGGACAGCGTTTCTCGTAAACATAAAGATGGCAGTTCCCACACCTATCCATGTCCACCTGCAATAGCAGAGTATAACAGAAAGATGGGAGGAGTCGATTACAACGACCAGCTTAGGGGATACTATCATGTTCGCCTAAAGTGTAGGAAGTATTACAAGTACATTTTTTGGTTTATGTTCGACCTCATTGTCACAAACTGCTTTATTCTCTGCCGTGACTTCACTGATTTACCTTATAAATCAGTGAAGGAGTTTCGGGTTGCGTTGGTGAAGGAGCTAATTGGCAGTTATGCCAGCCAAAAGAGACCAGGCCGTCCTCGACACACCCCTGCTGCATGTCGCTTCTGCCAGGCTCATTTCCCCACTCGAGGAGCAGAGAATGGTCGACGCTGCCACCACTGCTATCACAACAAGAAGCAGTGACACCAGAGAGTGTGGTATTGCAAAGATTGCAACATCTTTTTATGTCACAATGGGCGTGATGACGATTGTTTCCGCGAGTACCACCTCAAACATGGACCACCTAGTGTAGACTAAAATTATCAGTGTTGCCAAGAACTTTATCCATCTCTCTCTTACCTTCTCTCTCTCTCTCTCTCTCTCTCTCTCACCCCCCCCTCTCCATCTGCCCCTCCCTTCTGTATCATATTATTATGCATGTATGTACTCTGACCTCAATAATACATGTACAGCTGACAAGTATTTCTTGTCACAAAACTATAAGAAACTCTTTGGTGAGCAAAAATGGCATGATATCTATACAATAACGACTTTATAAATAGGGAGGGGCTTACTAGCGAGTCTGATCATGCACTCTTGGCTGAAGTATCGCCCCCGTTATAGTAAGTTTATTATCGCTTACCGTTTTCGATTCATACCGCTTCTTTTTACTTCACGATCACCAAGGAAGGACTTCTACGTGTTACTCGATCCTTCTTCGGGGTATCCTCTCTCCGCCGCTTCAATAGCAAGGCCTCAGAGCAAAAGACATCCATGAGGCAACTGATCGTTCGACCCTACCCGACCTTGGTCACGAGTAGGTCACGCGCTCATAAAATATTCGGTCGTTACGCGTTTCCGGGTACCGTCAATATTGGTCATTAAAGGGTTAAGTTATGGCTTATTGAAGGTCTCTCATATTACGTTTACATGGGGAAGCCATGCATTTGCCATTTTTTCTGCCCACGTGCTATGTGATGGGTGGGACCATGCACACACATAATATACTTGACTACCTTTACCTGACGTGTTCAAAATTGGAGTATAGAGTGCCTGTGAGTCTGGGGAAAGTAAAAAATGGATATTATATTGCACACGAAAATACTTTCGGGTGATTGTGCACTACCACTCCCACTAAAATTAATATTGGTCCAAAGTGTGATAGTATACTGAGTTTATGCTTGTTTCACACCCTCATTTGTACAAATGAACTGGATTCCGGGACAGTACTGCAGTACTTCTGGGACAATGGTAAGAAATCCAGGAGTGTCCTGGACATTCTGGGACTGTTGGCAACTATGTGTATGACTGATGGCATCATTGAATTTGGTGCAAATCAGTAATAATCAAAACAGCGCTAGGGCACTTGATCCACAAGTAGGAAGTACATGTACATGTACCATGTCAACCAAAGAAACTGGCTAGGTTCTGGCTACAAACTCTTACTTAGTCTTGAGTACATTGTTCATGGTATAATATAGTTCAACTCAATCACCCATTTCTCAATCTCGGCTGAATGGAACTTGAATCGGGAGCAAATTATGTAACACTCATCGAAATACTAAGCATCCTTGATGCATATACTGTCCATGCAGAAGGCAATGGATTTGGAATAGAACCACTCGAGGTCAGGGAAGTCACTAAAGAGTGATAGAGTGGCATAGCACCGTTCTTAAAACCCATTTTGCAATTGATGTGGTTTTTTATAACCACAAACACCCTTTGATGTTTAACCATAGCACCGCTCTTTGATTTTGCTCTAGTGAGTTGCCTGCTCAAGGAGGTTCGAAAAACGAGCCTTCAAAACAAGAAAATCTCGTTCCTGCTGAACACAGGATAGATACACGGACCTACTAGTATAATATTATGTACATTTACATTGTACAAGGGATTACCGTAGGTCGGGTTTTAATTGCAAGTATCTATTAATTAATGTGAATTGCGAGTTTTCTACGTTTCACAATAGATTCGCAAACATAAACTCACATGTATACTACAGTACTGTACCAGGTCGTCCATCGCAAGATTTGCAATTTTGCCTGACTTGACTAGAACGCAATCATTAAACTATACGCAATTAAAACCCGCCCTACGGTAATGTAAGTGTTCATTCAGTGTGGCATTGACCCATTAATGTTCTCTCGATGCAGGCATTAATGGTTGTGACACTGGCAGAAGTGTCTATAGATCCAGGAGAAGCTCACAGAAGACTAGCCCGGCTAGCCAGGTTTCAACAGAGTCTGCAACTTAAATTACTATCATGACTAATATATAGTCGTGTAGAATTGTTACTATAGCGTAGCAATCACAATTTTTATCATGATATAAAATATATTAAATTTTGTTACATTAGCACATTCTATGGTAAATCAATGGACACTATGACGACAATGTGGATTGGTATTCAAATTTGCCACTGCTTTGTATAATTATTCCATTACATGATAATAATATGAGGAAGTGATGTAAATTAATTTTATGTGTTACCGATTGCATGATATTGTGCAATAATTATTAGCTACTGCATGGTATTTTTTTGTGTTGGACCTTAATTGCCCTGTTGACTAAACGTGTTGTGTTCTCTGGACCATTATTAGCTACTGCCTGCTTGCTGATCTTGTGAAGTTAGCACATTTTTCTCTCTGTGATGGAGTTACGTTCTCAGGTTGAAGTGAGTGCCAGCTGTTTATTTCTTGTTTAGCGTGCAATTAATTTCTTCAAGTCCTCCTTTGACACTCGTCCCAGAATAATTTTCATACTAGAACTCTCTTGAAACTTGCATAATAATAACTAGAGCTCTCTTGAAACTTGCATAATAATAATTTATTATTATCCAAGTTATTATTATGCAAGTTTCAAGAGAGCTCTAGTATGATAATTATTCTGGGATATGTGTCAAAGGAGGACTTGAAGAAATTATTATTATTATGAAGGTTGCCCATGCATTCATAACAGACAACGTATTTCAGTTTGGTAATTTTGTCAGCTTTAGAATTCCATAACGTCGTAGTCCATAATATCTATGATAACGTTTACCTACAATATGACATAGGGTTTGTGCAGAGGAGGTTGGTCGTATCCAGATTCTAGTTAGAGTGTGTCGTACTTGCCAGAGGCTACAATGTATATATTATGATACCCATACCGATATTGTGAAAATTATGACCAACCTCCTCTGGATTGTGTGCATGAGCCGAATGCACATGGCCTGATCAACAAAAGGCAGTGTTTTACATGATGCTTGTGGGCCTTGCCAATAATATGAAGCCAATTTTGCAACAATTTTGTTGTGCTTAGGAGTCAGTCACAATAATTATTTCTATGTAGAGATATCCTGATCTGGCAATTTTTGTACTGATGACAGACACACAAAACCAATAATATTATTCCTTTACTCCTTGCACATGTGAATGTGCTATAATAACTATATTATATTAGTATTATACTAGTGTAGCTAATTTGCTTTATGACAGTCTGATTGGTTTTAGGAGTGTACATTGGTGACTTCAGTTCAGTTGTTTAGAGGAAGTAAGTGAAGGGCGAAGTCAGGAACTTCTTGCTGGGGTGCATGCTTACCATAACATAACAATAATAATATCGATGAGTAAGTCACATGAGTGAAAATTTAGTTTTGGCTGATTTTATAACTTTGGCAGTTGGATTGGTGAATAGTAGTTATAACAATAATATTATAGGCATGTAGAGATTTTGATTCAGGAAGCGGTGGCACTGCTGTACTGTAGCTGTCAGAGTGGTACTGCAATGTGTGTACTGATAATAATTATAATAATTTTATAATATTAATAATTATATTATTACAGAGCACTTGCCCCAACAAATTAGCCAGCCAATAAAGTCATCATGCATGCACCTCGTTCATGTACTGCCTCTCTTGCTATAGACTTGCTCCCTCGATGACTATACAATAGGTTCTATAGCTCAGGGGCGGATCCAGGGGGAGGGAACACAGGGCCCATTCCCCCCCCCCCCCCCCCCCCCAACACACACACACTGGCACACTGATCTGACATAGCTACTACAGTTCTGCATTAATAAGCTCAATACAGTGTTGAATTAATTACAAACTTGCCTTTGAAAAGCGTTTATTCAGGCTGAGTACCGCCTAGCAGCTACTCGAAACAAGTATTATGAAGCCAGGAGCTGGAAGCCAGCTGTGATTTCAGTGGGCGTTAAATAGAAATGACCACACCCCGTCATGCATGGTGCATGCACGTGGACCAGTATAGGCCCGGCTATATGTGTATAGGACACGATATGAAACGAACAAGAGGCCCAAAGGGAACTACTAAGAAGCCACGTCACAGAGAGTGTGGCTACAATATAAAGCAATATTTCATTAACAGCAGGTGAGTCACTCACTGAGTAGTAGTACTAGCTATAAATTTCCTGAAAAACTACATGTACTATGTACATGTAGCTAAAATTATAGCTAGGCTGTAGCTAATGGTAGCTACTTTACCAGTAATTGACTAATTCCCGTTCTCATATACAGTGCTATACAAAATGATATCAATTTTGTTGGGGAAGGCCACGAGAACGAATCAGCGTTTCAAGATGGTGGAAGTGTGGAGCCTAATGATTCACATTTGTCTTCAGTGAGCCTGAGCTCCAGCGAGAGTGAAGACGAATCATTGGAATACTTCAGACAGCAAAATGACCCACAGCAACCAGGAGGGGGTGAGCCATCATCATCCCCACTGTCTCGTAGCAATTCACCTGTCAGTGAGAGTAGTGAACCTGTACTTAACCCAGCAGTCAGTTCAGGTGATTTTGGAAAAGTTGTGCAATTGAAAGCCAGTAGGGAACTCACAGATCACGAAAAGCTCACCCTTTTAACTAAACACTTTGTGCCACCTCGTAGCTATAAATTTCCTGCTCGTTTTATCGGTGGCCGTAATAGGCACTTCCAGCAGAGTTGGTTAGACCAACACAATGGGCTAGCTTACTCTGAATCTGAAGATGGGGGCTACTGTAAATACTGTGTGCTTTTTGCTAGGGATGGGCCTGCAATGGAGCTTGGTGTTTTTGTCAACAGGCCATTAATTGACTTCAAAAGGGCAACGGAAAAACTCCATGACCATTTTCATAATAAAAAGTTTCACAAAACATCCATAGAGGCTGCTTCAACATTCACGCTGGTAATGAAGAATCCAGACTTAGCTATTGATCACCGGCTTAGTTCAGAAAAAAGTAAACGTGCAGCTGAAAATCATCGCAAACTCTTGTCCATTGCAGAAACTGTGATATTTTGTGGATGACAGGGGCTTGCCTTCAGAGGCCACCGCGATGATACTCCTTCCACCAAGGAAGATTCATGTAGCAACCATGGAAACTTCCTTGCATTGCTACACTTTCGAGTACAGGCAGGTGATCAGGTGCTAGAAAATCACCTGAAAACAGCAGCAGGAAATGCCCTATACACTAGCAAGACAGTTCAAAATGAAATGATTACAATCTGTGGCGATATCATTCAAGGGAAGCTCCTGGGGATGGTTAAAAAAGCTGGTTTCTTCTCTGTAATAGCTGACGAAGCTACAGATGTAGCTAATGATGAACAACTATCAATCTGTGTTCGTTTTGTACATAATGGCTCACCATGTGAAAAATTCCTTGCTTTCCATGAATGTCAGTCCGGAGTAACTGGTGAAGCCCTTGCTGATGATATTCTCTCCGCGCTTGTTGAGTGGCAGCTGCAACCTCAGCTTCTTTGTGGCCAAGCATACGATGGGGCAGGAGCAATGGCTGGAAAGTCAAAAGGTGTTGCTTCCCGTATTCTCTCCAAGTACCCTAAAGCTTTGTATACGCACTGTGCTGCGCACAGATTGAACCTTTGCGTAATGAAATGTTGCTCAATTCGAGAAGTAAGTAATATGATACAGACTGCAGACAAAATTTCGCGTTTCTTTAGCAATTCACCCAAAAGACAACTTGCTTTGGAAAAGTGGATTGATAGTGTGCTTCCTGAAGAAAACCGAAAGAAGTTAAAGGAGCTCTGCCAAACACGGTGGGTGGAACGTCATGAAGCTTTTGAAGTTTTTTCCGATCTTTTCTTGCCAACATTTTGTTGCCTTGAAGCCATTGTTTACAGTGCACCATCAGATTGGAATCGGGAGACACGCTCTGATGCCCAGTCATTGTTATTGGCCATGTCACAGTTCCCATTCATGGTTGCACTGGTACTCTCCCAAAAAGTCCTTGCATACACAAAAGGGCTTAGCATAAAGCTACAGGGGCGTTACATTGATGTTGTTCGGGCTCACCAGGATATTGAGTCAGTCAGAACAACTATAAGAGATGTCCGATCTAGGGTTGATGATTTTCATTCACAAGTGTATCAGGAAGTCCTCATGCTTAGCCAGAGGGTTGATGTTGTAGAGGCAGCACGACGACAAGCGAACAGGCAGCAGCATCGCCATAATAACCCAGCGGACAATATTTCTGACTACTACAAATGTAATCTTACTATTCCTATTCTGGATCATCTTAGCAGTGAACTAGATATTCGCTTTGATGCTGATTGTTCACAAAACCTAATCGAGTTCATGCAGTTGCTACCATTTGAAGTAGTCAAATCCACCTCCCGACTAAGGCTGGAGAATTTTAGTAGCCTGCTCCAGCTCTATGGTGGTGATTTGCCATCTGTGAAATCATTTGATGTAGAGCTTGACTTGTGGCAAAACAAGTGGAATCGTGACCCTGAGCAGGCTCAAGAATTAAATACTCCTGAAAAGGTGTTGTATCAAACAGACTATGACTACTTTCTGAACATTCATACTCTGATTGCGATTGTGGCTACATTACCTATAACCAGCTGTGAGTGCGAGAGGTCTATCAGTATGCTGAAACGTGTCAAGACTAGTCTCCGTAGTACTATGACTGAAAAGCGACTCAATGGACTTGCATTGCTCCAGTATCATCGCACTATACCTCTCACTGCTGATGAAGTTGTTCAGGAGTTTGTACATAGCCACCCTCGTAGGATGCTTACAGCAAACCCATTTAATGACTAACTATTGTGTTTTTTAAACATCATTTACGGTTTGCATTGTTTGTCTCAAATGTCGTGAAATCAAGTTATTTAGAATACATATTTCAAAAATTTTCCTGGGGGGGCATGCCCCCAGACCCCCCTAGTTTGGCTGGCTGCAAGCAGCCAGCCCTCTGTCACAATCATGATCAATGAGTGCCCCCCCCCCTTCCCAAAATCCTGTATCCGCCCCTGTAGCTAGTAGCCAAACTTGAAGGTACATGCGGTGCACCACCCGTGAGCATATAATATGAACATAATAATTATTTAAAAAGTGACATTTCCTTAGGCAAGTAAATTTGGTGTGTCAGATAAACTTAATGCACATGGAGGTATAGTACAGGGCAAAATTTCCTGGTATGCACGATATTCTGCCCTGTACTGTACTACACTGTGACACATAGAATTTCCTACAGTGGACCCCTCTAAAATGGACACCATTGGGACCAACGATTTTGTCTGCTATAGCAAGGGTGTCCTTAGCTCAGGGGTTAGTGGTTGACCTATAATTGCGGCCAACTATGATAAAGCATGACTGTCAGTCCATAAGCCAGCGGTCCAAAACATATACAAGCGTTGCAGATCCAGGAAGTGCATCCGGTGGCACATTCCAGTGCATCCAATTTTTGCCGTTTTTTATCTATTTTTCTTACCTGTTCTATCTAGGCCACCTTTCACTTCTAGGACACCAAACAAAGACCAGAAGACAGAGCAACTCTTGTACTTTCTGCTCGTTCAAGTCCTATAACCCGGAGACATTCATGAGCTCCGCGGCGACCGCTTTTGTGCATGCTACTCTCAAGCGCTCACAAAAAGTGCCTCGCGCAAAAAGTGGCACGTTTTGGTTCCCTAGGATGGATTCCCATGTTTCAAGTACCATTCCATAGCTCTTGTGTTGCTCTACAATATAAGACTAAAACAAAGTTTTTCCATCGAGCGGTTCCAGAGTTACACGGCATCAAAAATCGGAAAATTTCAGTACAACCGCGTGGTATTCTCCACGTCTTCTCGAAGTTCTGTCGAGTGTCTGATGATTTATCCAGTAAATACCAAGGATGGGAGTGCTCTTCAAGTTTCTAGGGAGTAGACATCATCATTCAAATGGTTAGTTTCTTTCTATATTCGAACTTTCAAGAAAGAATCTGGACGGAATTGTTTGGTATAGCTAGTCTAGCTAGCGTGTGTGAGGCTAGCCTCGAACCCAGGCTCACTTGGGATTCAAGGCTAGTGTGAGGCAAGTACCTAACTTCTGTATCAGGTAAATAATGAAGTTCAGGGATGAGGGTGAGCCTTACCAGTTGAAATGGCAAAAGAATAGATAGATACTGCGCCATAATTTGTGTAAATCAGCTGACATCGAAGCTGAAAAGCATAAGTTCACATCCATGGAGCGGGTTAGGTATGCTAGCACTTGTCCCACCTATCTTTCTTTCTCTCCCTCTCCCTCCTTTCTTTCACTCTCTCTCTCCCTCCTTTTCTTTCACTCTCTCACACACACACCCCTACCACCATGTATGTGCACGTACACAATCTCTTAGGTGGTGATCAGCCATCGATGAGTATGAGATGATGAGAAGCAGGATCACACTGAGTTCCACTACCAAAGAGAAGGTGCTGCCTAGGCCTCCTCAGACTTGGCTTTTGTTTTGAAGCTATCTTCTGAGGTGCTGAGAGAACTAGCTACTCGATCTAGGTCCTCGCACCATCTCTATGGCTGCTTGAGCACTTTCTCTATCAACCGTAGTTGTCAATGTGTGATGATGGCATAGGAGACAGGTTGTGAAAACTTTAACAACCTTCTGCAAACCTTCAAGAAGGCCTTTGATGGCTGCATTAATATCTTTGTACCACCTAGAAAGCTTTGTCATTGATTTATACGTATTTTATTCAATGTTTCTATGGTGAAATAACAAAAATTTATACTATTTTTAACAGCGTATAACTTTGGAACCGCTCGATGGAAAAACTTCGTTCTAGTCTCATATTGTAGAGCAACACAAGAGCTATGGAATGGTACTTGAATCATGGGAATCCATCCTAGGGAACCAAAACGTGCCACTTTTTGCGCGAGGCACTTTTTGTGAGCGCTTGAGAGTAGCATGCACAAAAGCGGTCGCCACGGAGCTCATGAATGTCTCCGGGTTATAGGACTTGAACGAGCAGAAAGTAGAAGAGTTGCTCTGTCTTCTGGTCTTTGTTTGGTGTCCTAGAAGTGAAAGATGGCCTAGATAGAACAGGTAAGAAAAATAGATAAAAAACGGCAAAAATTGCATGCACTGGAATGTGCCACCGGATGCACTTCCTGGATCTGCAACAATTGGACCGCTGGCTTAACGGCTGTGTGGACGACGTAAAAGACCATATAATTTGATGAGAGTTCTGTCGACTGACTGGCAGCTTCTAGGCAAGAATTGGAGACATTTAGGCCTACTGTATATAGCTAATAGTCACTGAAACTAATCGATTTTAATAGTGGGTGTGGCTAACTGTCCGTTATGCAAGATTATTCACTATTGCGCAGGCTCAAACGGGACTAAAGTAAGTGTCCGTTATAACAGGAATAGCGGGGTGTCCACTGTTGAGGGGGTTTGAATATATTGAAGTCTATGGAAATACAATCCGGACATTCAGAATTGTCAGGTGTCTGCCGTTGAGGGGTGTCCGTTAAGTGGTGTTCCTAAAAGTGCAAATAAGGAAACGGCTCTGTTTTTACAGTGTTAATTAAGATTATTATACATGTAGCCATAAAAATTCAGTTTGTAATCCTGAATAGATTCCTCTATCTTGACACTGATGCCTGGGCTTTTAGATTGACAATCCTCTTACTTTGCGCTACTGCATGATTAAATCAAGTGTTGTCATAAACACGGGTCATTAATTTGCAGTTGAGTTGAAAACCACTGATGTGTTTCTCATCAAGAGAGCCAAGTTAACATTGCAAATAGTGACGTGTATCTTGAACAAAACATTTTCAGCACAATCTATGCATACAATACTAGGTACTTTAAAGCCTATAAGGAAATCAATGATGTCAGTCTCGTTTAGGTATAAGCGAGGTAGCTATGTGGTAGGGACATGTACATGCACATGCACAATAAATTACATGCATGGGCGGAAGTCTATCCTACAAATTGTAGTTCCGGCATCGATCTCAAAACTTACGGTAGTGGAAACATTTCACTAAAGCTGGTCTTCAAAGTTATGGACGGATCATTACAACAAAATAAGTCGCAAGGCCTACATGGCACTCAATTTGATTAGGAGAACCCTTTCACCGCATAATATATCTACTGATCTCAAAAGGCAGCTCTATCTTTCTCTAGTTAGATGCCACCTGACTTATTGCTCTCAGCTGTGGAGACCAAGACTCATCAAAGACATCCAAAATCTTGAAAGAATTTAATGAAGAGCCACCAAATACATACTAAATAACAACCAAATGGATTATAAGTCGAGGTTGCTATCCGCTCTGCACCTATTACCACTCATGCGCTGGTTCGAGCTCCAGGATATAATGTTCCTAGTTCAGTGCGTACAACAGCCAACTGATTGCTAATCTGGTATCCTTCTCACACTCAATCACTCGTGCAGACCAAACTGGTAATAAGCTGAAAATAAAGGCTACAAGCTCCATGCAGACACTTCTACTCCTCAATAATTGTGCATCTCTGGAACGCCACACTATAGACCTATCAAAATCATTTGCAACTATTAAAAGACGAGTACGAGAGCATCTGATTCATAACTGCATTCAAAAGTTTGATCCAGAGAATACCTGTACTATCCATTTCATCTGCCTATGCAGCAAATGTTTCGCTTAGTGAACTGTCATCCATCACCTCCATAAAGTAATATTCATGCATTATTAAAATTGTATTTCTTTGTTGTCAATAATTATGTCATTGTGTAGTTTCTTAGTAATATTAATTTTATTCCTATAATTAAATACTATATCATCCAAATTCAATTCTGCTTCAATTGCACCTTTCAGTTTGTACTATTCCTTTATTGGTCTAGTCTGTCAGCATTTACATTTTTGTACCTGAACCACTTCTGCCTTGTATCACCCTGCCTATTGCTGTAAAGCTAGCATAATTGGGGCGAGCCTGAGCGAGCCCCACATAAACGGGTATGAACTGTGCGAATGGGATAGATATACTGTATCCGATCTAATTAACGCGCCTCTCTAATAGATGCGCCACCTCGGCCTGAAGTACAATTTTCACGCTTTATTTTAATGCCCCACCTACGCGTCCCTATACTTTTGTGTACAAATTTTGCGCGCCACCTGGTCACGAAGGATAATTTTCACGCTCTAATGGCGCGCCACCCAGCACTTGTAATTATTTTTTCGTGGCGCGTAAATTAGATCGGATACGGTATGTATATATATATATATATATATATGGTACGTCGGTCCTTAGTTACGCCCCGCCCAACGTCCATCATTCCGTATATATGCTGCTCTAATTCAACGACTTGCAAATTTACATTCAGGTTCTGATCGCTCGCGCTATGAACGCTGAACAAAGCATAAACCAGTGAAAAGCTCAGAAATGAGGCTTCAGAGGGTAGGAAGCAAGAGCGAAACAGAGTTCGTTGTCAATCGGAGCCTCAGCTCAAAAGCTGTAAGAGACAGAATTTACTAGCCACAGTGTCGACAGAAGAGAAAGAGGCCAGTCTACGAGCGTGCATCATGCAGCCTATAGTTTGTAGTTCAAGGGCATGGCGCAACATAAATCACTGTGCATGATCACTGTCGCTCAGGCTCACCCCACAATGCTGTGCATTTCCCTAGTATATATAATACTAGTCTTGTGCCCAACCCCCTTCATGCACGCGCGAGAAAGGGTCTGGTCAAAAGGGTCGCACTTACGTGTCCGGTTGGAATGCAATAATTGGCAATTTAGGTGTGCGTACAATTGAAACTAACTGCCACTTCCGTACCGTGTGCATAGACCGAGCGCACGTACGGATCACGCATAATTACATTCCACTAATATCATGTGACCATGGTTCTGCGACCCGATTGGGCCGCAATATTAAGCGGGGAGAAAACCACACCCATCTTTACGTATTACGTATTACCTATACCTACGTATAATAATATTGGCTCTGCGCAACTTCAGATTTCTCCAAGCAATTATCCCCACACACCCAATCGGCGAGCATTTCTAAATCAAGATCTTTTCATTGTATAGAACATAGTGGGATGAAATAAGGAATGTCTTGTAGCGACATCCATGAGTCTGAGTAGAGTCTGAGTGAGTGATGTGCCATGGCCATTTGTATTCGCCGGGCCGGTCAGTCCGCTGGCCCGTCTAGCTGCATAGGGGGCCGGGGCCGGGGCCTGCTGGGCGGTGAAGCCGCTGCGGGGCGCCGCCCCTGTTTCACTGCTGCTGGCGGCAAGTGGCTGCAATATTGAAAACAAAAATATTTTTCTTGAATCAAAGGTATGTACAAAAGACGATCCATATTTAATACACCATTAACGTCTATGCATGCATGGGGTTACGTTACGTTATACTTTCAATAGTATAGTTTTCACTGGGCCCTTACAATCCATGGACGATCTCTCCCAACAGCTTGACTCCGACTCCCTCCTGCACGCCTAAGACGTCCGTAACTACAGAGTGGAGTGTGTCCTCTGCAAGGGAACTTCGAAGGAACATTGAGAAAAATTTGTGGTCGTTAGTGACGAGGATCTGCGCTGGCAACCCGTTTTAAGCGTGAGCCAAGCAGCACTCCATAAATATTTTGAGATCGTTATGGTACTTGCTCCAATTGTGGGGCGATCCGAATAAGTCAACTGGGTCGACCAACGCCGCCTCCTGTTCCTCGTCCAGCTGCGTCACAGCGACGGGGGTGTGGAGGCTCATGCCCATATTTTGGAAAACCAACTTTACTAGCTCGTCCTTGACGACGGAGCTCAACTTGCGTACTTCTCCAAGGCCCACTTCGCTCAAATCACTAGTCCAGTCGAAGGCCCTAAACTGTACATTAAAATAAAATTTAATACTTATTACCATGCTACCTGCCTGCACGCGCTTACAAACATTATTATTTATAAATACCTGGGGCGAACAGGAAAGCTCCATCTTGACAGTGGGAGTAATCCATAACCTGCCCCCTCCACCGCAAGTTTCCTTGGCCCACTTCAGCGCAAGTAGAGCTCGCACCACACACTCTTCCTCTCTCTCCATGTCGGCAAGAGACCAAGTGCTGTACCTCAGTTCTGGCCTATAGACCACCATTTTTTGGGGATTTCTTGTCCACAACTCTCCGTCTAGGATATGTGTGGCCACACTGGAGTCCAAGAAGAAGTGCGTCATAATTCGCGAGCTGCACGGCAAATTTTCCAACAAAAAAAAAAAATCACTTGACTAGTACGGCACGTTGCACGAATTCAATGCTAGAATATTATTACTCTTAATTATTACATACTGTATTTTACATTTGCACCTCAAGTGGTGTGTGAAAAATAATTAAGAGTAATAATATTCTAGCATGGGCTACATCTTCAATCGGGACCTAGTTCGTTTGGCGATGGGAGTAAGCACCGTGGAAGATGGACCAAACTCAGTACGTAATAATATAATACGCGGTATGGTGGCAGGGGCTGGGGGGGGGGGGGTGTTGGGGATGGGTTGCCAATGGTTAGTAGGCTTAGTCTCTAGGGTTTGTCTATGAAAGGGGGAAAATAATGATTGGCAGCAGCGACAATAGCAGTGGTGTAGTGGTTGGGGCTCTTGTGTGTGGAACAGAATGTAGCTGATTCGAATCTCGCTTTATGCCTTAAAATTAGTACGTCCAGCTATCTACTTCCTGCTTTCAGATTGCATTATGATACAGTGGCTACTTGGGCACAAGCATAAAGAAAAAAGTGACGAATTTGCATGCATATTGTGAGTGTGCAGCGAAATTTTTTTACTTGCCACGCCCATTTTCCGTGGTGCCTTAGGCTAATAATAAATTGTTAATATATTTAATAGCAAATCATAGTATTATCTTAGTTGTGCAATTATGCGCTCCTGCATGGTTGTGTTTTATCTTGCACTGCCCGACAGTCCATCATCCACATGCTGTTCCTGTGTAGTTGATGATCACTTTATACCACAATCGTTCTGGGAAAGAGATGGCCTGTGAATATCAAGCTGCTAGCGAGTTTTCTATTTACTACACTATCATTGACACATTCTTGAGTAACTATGTAGTTAAGACTACAATGGTTTGATATCACCAGATTTTGATTGTACACGCTCATTTACAGAGGCGGAACATTTATGCGCGTGTGGAAATATTCCAGTCGGAACATTATTATTATTATTATTATTATTATTAATATTATTATTATTAATATTATTATTATTATTATTATTAATATTATTATTATTATTATTATTATTAATATTATTATTACTACTACTAGATGTATTTACAGCTGGGTTGCCCATAGTCTCATAAGCCAGACCTTTATATTATAGGCATGCATGTGTGAAGGACTGGCTATCACTATACTTGTACTACAATAGTGCTCTAGTCGACTATGCCATGTGCTCGACTGAATAGGGAAACCCCCCCCCCCCCCCCCAAGAGAGCGAGCGTTTGCGACCATGCCCATCATCATGGACTCGCATAAATATATCACCGTATATATAGCATTAATTTTTGTGGGTAGAAAACTTTCGTGACTGCCAAGTCAACCATGAAAATAACGAAACTTAGCTCCCCATGAAATTACCCACCATACGGTATATTATTAACAATATTAATTTTATGGATAGTGAAGATAGTCCTTGGCCAATCCCACTCAAAAATTAATACCCTACAGATGGAAACTCTAAATAATAGTTAGAGACTGAGTCCAAGGTCTCTACGCATTTTAAGAGACCCAAAGGCCCGAGGCTGTAGCATCCCGAGCACAGCGAGGGTGCTACTAAGGGCCTGAGGGTCTCTTAAAAAGCGTAGAGACCATTGGACGAGGTCTCTAACTAGCAACTGTAACCATGACATTTAGCCTGGGGATTAGGCTACTGTTGTACTGTGCATCTTTCTTTGCCCTTGGCAGCCCAATAATAGACCTACCTCTCTAAGAGGTCTATAAGTGAATTGAGAGGTCTCTAAGCGAAATAATGGACCTCCAACTGACCAATCAGATTGCTGTATTTATTACAACTACCGTATAGCGGGAAATTTTCGAGGGAGAAAACTTTCGCGGATCGGTAGGAAAGTAGCATTTCACGGAGAAAACTTTCGCGGAACGTTAAAATTGGTCGCATAATGGGTGTGGTATGCCTAGAATTTCGTGGAGAAAACTTTCGCGGATGATGGCTGAAAAATTGTGAAATTCATGAAAGTTTTCTCCCTCGAACATTTCCCGCTATATGGTATATTCTAATGAGGTTTCTAGTTCGATGATTTGGTGAAGATGGCCAAAAATATTTAATTAAGTACTCGTCAATTTAACTTATTGCATGCATACCTATAAAAGGTATTCTGCATGGTTACCAACTTTAATGCCAAATGAGAGCAGTTTACCTAGCTCGCGAGTGTTGTGTGCATGTTTTGCGGGGGGGGGGGGGGGGGGGGGGGGGTGCATTAATAAATTATTATACCATTGGACTACTGTAAATTTTCATAGGTTCCAATTTCGATTCTCATTTGTAGTACATTGTATATCATACCCAAAGCTTAGGGAAATAATATAAACAAGGTAGGGGGAGTAGTTGCCCTGTTTCTTAAGATAGTCCCCATACTAATAATCTAATGATCCAATTTTAAGTTAACGTAAGAAATTAGTATTTACGAAATCACATAACATGAATTTTGTACAGTAGGAGGCATAAAAAATGTGTCCTGTACCATTCCGATTAAACGTAAATGCGTGTCCATTCCGCTTAACAGAAAATGGGGGATTGAATGGAAGGCAGAGCAGGCAAATGGTGCGACGGACTACTTGATATTCCTATCGCTTGCGCATGTGAAACGGAATTGAACAGTGAGCGTCACGGAAAGTATTCTGTCTAGACGAAACAGAAATATCATTGTTTATGTGCCTCCTACTGCATATGTATGATTACCATCACACTTTACCAGAACGAGTGCATTTTTCATTATTTCCTCCCACGTTTTATTGCCATAGTGTCCCATAATATTATGTTACCTCATTTCAAGGAGTCAATATAGCAGTTTCTATATACAAATATATGGAAGTTAATATACCCCGGGTAAGTACCCATGCAGGCCAAAATTACATATACAGTGTAATATGTTTAAGTGCCCATGGGCGCTTAGTAATACCTGGGACACCATGGTAGTTACTAATCTCACAACTTCTTTGCTGATGATGAGGAATGCTGTTCCCTACATTGTATTCAAAGTGCAAAAATATCTTGGTCCTCTCATGAGGGTGGGGGTGGCTGATTCAGAAAGAATTAAGAGGAGATTTTGGATGATTTACATGCATGATCTACGTCCTAATCCAGGCATTCACATACATGTATACTTCTGGACTGGTCAAAAGTGTAGGGCTATGCACACAAACATGCATATGGCCATTACCACGGTAGCATTGGAGATAATTTTCACCTAGGCCTTGCTTTGAGTTGTTTATGTAGTGCAGGTGTAGCCTCGTCCCCAGGCTCTCCCCCTCCTCTTTATTTTATACGTGCGATTATATTTACGCGAAATTATTGTGCACAATAATTTCGCGTAAATATAATCGCGCGTATAAAATAAAGAGGAGGGGGAGAGCCTGGGAACGAGGCTAGTGCAGGTGGCCTTCAATATAAATTTTGGTTTGTGACTGTCTTGCTGGCCCACCAGAACCCCTCTCATTATTGGGCCACCCTATGATCACCAATACCCTCCATAGCTGGCAGTTTGCCATGGCTAACAGCAATTAGAGTTGTGGGAGCCACTATCTGATGAGGATATTAGAGAATTTGGAAAGAAAAAGGACCAGGAGACTCCTCCTTTGACTCTGATGTGCAATTTTTCTCCAAGGGACTATCTACATGTATACTATCTGAGCACTTGCAGCATATCAATAGCCCCCCTCCCACAACTAACACTAAGCTGCCAATATTGGCAAGGGGTAGCAAATCAATCTGATCTGCTAGGCCAGCTAGCACCACACTAAATTAGGTAATACAGCTGCAACACTATGGCTACTGGTTAATGAGACTACTTGTGGCAGGTTGGGTTGTAAAATACATGTACAAGAAAGACCAACTGAGCACTCACAGCACTTTGTGGTCAAGTAAGTGGAGGGATATTGCACAAACTTAACTTGCACATACAACTGGAAACACCCTTTTAAAGTTAACCCTTTTCTGTCCTGTATCCCATAAGGCTAGTGGGAGTTGACAATTACATGTATGTTACTATAGTGACTGCTATTTTTTATTGGGAAATAGAGACCTGCATGAACATGCATACCCCCTGGGTGCCCTGTAAGGAGTGTCCATAACACTAGCAAGGCAGCTGCCTTTCCTAGCACCCTCTCCAATGTGAGGAAGGGACCACTTGGGATAAAATTTTATTTTCTCACTAAAATGAGAGGAAAATATCACTTTTCTGTTTTAGTCCACTAGAAATTTGGCTTCATATTGAATGAGAGTTGGAACCAGTAAAATAGAGTTATGATTGCAAAGTATTTGATCGGACACAGACTTGAAATCTAAAAATACACATTTTCTGAAAAATGAATACGTATCTACAGGAGCACATAAAGAGAAGGAGCGCATAAGTCACATACATACAGTGGTAATATCGAAAAATAAAGTTAACACTGACAGATTCTCATTCCTGCTAATACATAGCAGGTAGAAACATTTTGACTAAAATTCCATAATCCAAATGACGTGACTAGTTATGGGAGTAGCAAAAATGACCACAATATGTTAGTGTTAGGGTTGGCAAGTTAGAAAACTGCCATATATGGAAGTTTTTGAACATTTTTACCAATAACTTGTGGTTAGAGTGTTCATGGCACATTACACTAGTCTTTGTATAGTATAGCACCCACTACAATTATCTCTAAGTGTAGTTAGATTTATTTATTGAGGCTATCATGACATATTGATACAATTTACTTTATTTTTCGATAATTTCTAGATGTATGCTCCTTCTCTTCATGTGCTCATGATATCTACATACTGCATTAGATTGTTGCAGGCACTCAACAGGTTGTAGGCAGATGCCATGTGTTCAACCACGATCATGTGTACACTCGCGGAAACTTTACCAGTCAACCTTTATCTACTGCAGCAAATTGCTAAATTCTGTGACTGCATGTTACAGCAGCCACAAAAATAGCAAAAATAGCCCCCCCCCCCATGAAATTACTGTAGAAACTGGTTAAACGCATGCGCTTATAAAACGTGGTAGCAAGAAAATATGCGCTTAACAAAAAGTATGCACTTAACAGGAAGCATGCGCTTAATTAAAGTGCTAAAACACGGTAGGTGGGGCGTGCGTAACGTGTCGAAAGTAGAAAGGCCTACAGCGATGGCCAAGAAGCGACCAGAGAGCGTAATTTTCGATGTTTTCTTCTCCAGCCTACTTCTAGCCTTCTTTCTGGGCTCGTGTAACTGATCGCTCGTCATTTAGGTGGCTTGCTGGGCATGTGCGCTTAACAAAGAGTGGTAAAGCTCGCACAAAACTATGCGCTTAACAGCAAGCAGCGCTTAACAATCAGTTTCTATGGCATCCCCTATATGGTACATGCATGTGCATGCAATACGCTTATAGTGTGGTAAACTATTCTAAGATAAAACTATAGATAAAATTGACAACAGTACAAGGTACACAGCTTCAGAAGCAAACAAATCAATGTGTTCCTATAGACCAATACCAGATTATGCCACTAGTGAATGCATGTCCATTCTCTACATGCATTGTAGGCTCACATCTCTCCAGATCAGGCTGCTGAGGAGCTGGGGGGGGTGGTAGTAGTGGCTGTGGTTGGCCTATTGTGGTTCTGTGAAGCACCAATTGGGAGATAGCTATACATGCATAACTTCAGTCAGAAAGGGGTTAAGTTAAAATGGCAATATGTAAACAGTATAGTATGCTGTAGTGGTGGCTGGCCAGCAATGCTTGTAATTACACCTTATACACAAAGGCACAATTCTAGAGGTTGCACCACTCACATGGTGTATCTCATCTATCTCTCTGGTCACTTTTATCCGTTCTCTCTCACTCCCTCTCCTCCTCTCCCTCTCTCTCTTTCTTCTCTCCCACTTTCTCAGCCCCATCTGGGTCTTTGCCATAGCCCTACATGTTATGTCTTCCTAGTCTAAGTCTGGGGCAGAGAGAGAATCCATGATTCCATGGATGCACACAAAAGTACAAGTGTGTGTCTACAGATTGCTTAATGTGCATACTGGGTATATGTATGTGCTCTGTAGAGCTCTAGTTATAGTGCCTGCTTCTGCTTGCAATATTGAAATGAGAGAGTGGCTTGGGGACAGGCTAGCATAGTCCCTGGCTAGACTACTATGCCAGTGTTGGGATTGCACCTTTGATGCCAACTCATAGACTAAGTTTATTCCATGTATACATGTATACATCCATGTAAGAGGAGTTAAGGCTTGCACTGCTAGCATACCCATGTTGCTCTCTCCCCCCCCTCCCCCCTCCCAAATCTCTTTCTCTCTTCCTTTCATTTCCCTCCCCTCCTTCTCTCCCTCATTTTAGCTCTTTGCAAGGGATGTAATACTGGTCTCTCCTCCCTCACCTTTCCCCCCTCTCTCTATTTCACTCTCTCTCCTCTGGTTCCCTTTTTCCTCTCTCCCACTCAGCTCTTCTTGTCATTAATCCTTTCTGTACTAAATGACCAGGGTGAGCCCCTAAGAGCACAGTTAATGTGTGTATTGATTTACATCCCCAGATGTGCAGAGGTGACTACTATATATATATATACCGTATCCTCCCGAAAATAAGCCCCCTCCCCTCTTTGACCGTCAAGTTCTTGCACAGGTATGTTTGCCTCGATTATAAGCCCCCCTCCCACCAAGTAGAGTGCACACGCATATACACGTGCATGCGAGCGCAAACGTACGTACGTAACCCCGCCCTTCAATTGACTACGAGTACAAAGAGGAATCTTTTGTATTAGCTATGGTGGTGGCATTTAGAAAGCCTATCTTGAAGTCATTCTGTTATGATGGCACTTCTAGCTTGGCGAAGACACTTATGAGCCGGTCAAGATGCTTTTGCTTTCCTCTGAAGACATACACACATGGAACAACAAGTCCTTTCCCCACCGCCGATCGTCGTCTGTTGCCGTCTACTTGACAGGTCATCTCGCTGCGCTCTTAGCTACAGCAGCTAGTAAACCACTGGCCAAGGGGGGCTTATATTCGAGGGAAAGTGCATATTCGAAAATAAGCCCCTTCCCCAGTCTAGGTCATGTCTATTGCAAAAAAAGGGGGGGCTTATTTTCGGGAGGATACGGTATATTATATATATTATATATACAAGTTTGTTGGTAGTTGCTTAGCAACCAAAGCTTTTATAGGCAATTTGCCGGCTATGGGAAGGGGTTGGGTCATCATAAAGTAGGCCAATGATGAACAGAGGTCAACTACCAACAAAAATAATACAATAGTTATCTGCCAGTAATTGGGGTCAATTGGACCATGCATCTCATGTATCTCAAGCACCCCAATTACTGGCAGATAACCCTTATGTACATGTAGCCACTGGTATACCACCTACTGTGTGCAGTGTACAGTGAGTTATTTCAAGTTAACCCCTTTCTGACTACCAAGTGGCAGAAATAAAATACAGCAATTACAGCCACAAGTCAGCTTTGGTTGCTCTACCAACACCTATTGGCCAAGCTGTGGGGGAGGGGTATACACCTTCATGCAGGTCCGTCTCTACTGATTTACCAAGTATGTAGGTTAATTGCCCCTCTCTAGACTCCTAAAGACCAACCACAATAAGCCAACCACAGCCACAACCCCAACCCCAGCTGGTACATAGCAACAGTGCCAATTGGGCGGATGGCTAGATCAGATAACTTCAGTGAGAAAGGGGTTAACTTGCATGGTGCAGTGCCTGGGGCACCAGCTTGTAACATTGAAAATGTGAGAGTGGCTTGGTAGAGTAGTCCCTGGCTAGACTACTGTGCCAGTGTTGGGATTGCACCTTTGATGCCAACTCATAGTTTATTCCATGCATACATGTACATGCACATGCAAGAGGAGTTAAGGCTTGCATTGCTAGGATGCCCATGTTGCTCTCCCCCCCCCCCTCCCAAATCTCTTTCTCTCTTCCTCTCATTTCCCTCCCCTCCTTCTCTCCCTCATTTTAGCTCTTTGCAAGGGATGTAATACTGGTCTCTCCTCCCTCACCTTTCCCCCCTCTCTCTATTTCACTCTCTCTCCTCTGGTTCCCTTTTTCCTCTCTCCCACTCAGCTCTTCTTGTCATTAATCCTTTCTGTACTAAATGACCAGGGTGAGCCCCTAAGAGCACAGTTAACGTGTGCATTGATTTACATCCCCAGATGTGCAGAGGTGACTACCAGGGCCCTTATCGCGCATTTTCCGAATATTCATTTTAAAATGCTTATAACCTAGCAAGTATAGCAGCTATAGACTTGAACTTTGGTATGATAATCCATGTATCATCCTGCTACACGCACAAGTAATTCCAAGCCCCATCCATTCCCGGTATGGGCGAAGCAAGCGGACGCATTCGAAAATCAAGACAGTGGCTGCAATATAACTGACTTGTTAGATCTTGACATAGGAATTTAATTAGTACCTATTCTTTCACATTGAGCTTATTTCCCACAGTATCACTGTGTACACTAACATGAACTTGTTTGAGACTACAATATTGATGTACCTCTGTATTGGAGAATATTCTGTCACTAGTTACCTAGGTAACATCTAACAAGTAGAGAATGGACATGCATTCACTAGTGGCATAATCTGGTATTGGTCTATAGGAACACATTGACATAGGCTCCAACCTTTCCTGAACAGCTCCAGGGACATGGACCACACCCACTAGATCTGTCCATCATTAATTAAAATTCCACCCACACCACACCCAAAATGATTGAATTTGATGACCACAAAGCCCAGAATATGTTATCTAGAGCATGAATGTGCAAGCCTAGTTGACCTCTTGTAGTGTTGCTACTGTAAAAACCAAAGTTTGTAAGGCACTACCACAAGCAGCTTGTTCATTTTACCACCAATAAGTGATTAGTTGTACTACTCTACTACAGTGTTTATGCTAGTGTCTGGACCTCTTCCGGGACCAATAATACAATTGTAGTAGAGCCTTCCGGGACGCGGGACAATTGCTAATAATCCGGGACTGTCCCGGAGATTCAGGGACAGTTGGAGCCTATGCATTGATTTGTTTGCTTCTGAAGCTGTGTGCCTTGTACTGTTGTCAATTTTATCTATTTATCATGACCAATCAGAATACAGGTTTGAAAGCTTGTGGTATCTTGCCACCTAGCCAATATACTATTCTGTGACCAATTAGATCCATGACTTGCTTATTGCCAGGCCCTACTGACGACCAATCAGATTCATGATTACACAGTAAATTGTGTCCCACCTCACAGTGTGGAGCTACCAACAAGCCTCCTCAGTGCCTGGCAACAATTCTCACCTCAGCTTCTCTCTCTTCAAGAAAAATTAATGCTCACAATGCACCCCAAGGACAGATGCAGCATCACTGAGGTCTACAAGTACCTCAATGATTCATGGTTCCTCTCCTTTCCATCCATCTTTCAGTGACAACTGCTGCTGAGAGGGGGGGAGTAGTGGCTGTGGTTGGCCTATTGTGGTTCTGTGCAGCACCAATTGGGAGATGGCTATACATGCATAACTTCAGTCAATCATGGATTCTCTCTCTGCCCCAGACTTAGACTAGGAAGACATGACATGTTAACAACATAGTGGTGGCTGGCCAGCAATGCTTGTAATTACACCATATGCACAGAGGCACAAATCTAGAGGTTGCACCACTCACATGGTGTATACATGTATCTCATCTATCTCTCTGGTCACTTTTATCCCTCTCTCTCTCACTCCCTCTCCCTCCCTCTCTCTTCTTTCTACTCTCCCACTTTCTCCCAATCTGGGTCTTTGCAATACCCCTACATGTTACTAAATAAAATGTGTGCCTGCCCCCCCCCCCCCTTCACCACAACCCTATGAGTACAGTTATTTTCAATACTACCATGGAGTGCCTGGATATAATTTAGAAGCTAACATATAGTCCCTGGCTAGACTAATATGCCAGTATTTGTATTGCATCACTGACTCCCCATGTACCTCATGATCTTTTTTTTCATTTCAAGCAGACCACACACTAAGCAGGAAAAAAATAACCTCATGATTTTTTTTTATTTCTATGCCTAAAAGGGACCCAAATGAGTTAATCAAGCTACCCTGCCCATATGTTGCTCCCATCATCCCCCCCCCCCCCCCAAATCTTTCTCCCTGTTCCTCTCTTCTTCCCTCCCTCCTCTTTTTCTCCCTAATTTTACATGTAGCTCTTTGTACGTACCATATTTATTCGAACGGAAACTGCACCCTGATTAATAGTTGCCCTCGAATAGTAGCCGCACATGGAGCTCTGCAAAAGAAATAGTAGCCGCCCTCAAATAGTAGCTGCACGCATGCGTGAACACAATTAAATGGGTGTGGCCATGATCGCAAGCCATGAACGATCGCTAGTTTGAGGCAAAAACATGGCAGAAAAGGTCCTTACTTTGGTTCTGCTGCTTATTAAATTTTATCGACCATTTATTGGAAAATTAGTCCTGAAATTGAGTCTATTATGTCAAGAAGTGTTGCTCCAAATTAATAAAAGCCGCCCTCAATTAGTAGCCGCACTCCAGCAAGGCTGAAATTAAATAGCAGCCACGGCTAGTATTCGAATAAATACGGTACATGTATATACTTGTATGCATGTCATTAACAAAATTCCTTCCAGTTAAAGTTACAAGCAGCCACAACATACACATACATGTATACAGTTGTACTACCAGCAGTCATACATATACAATGTACATGTACATAATACTAAGGCCAAATGGAATCCCCCCCTCCTCTATGATACTACCAGCAGACGTACATCAGGCTTTCATTTAGGATTTTCGTGAAGGGGGGCAAACACGATAATTACGAAGTTAAAGGAGGGCGAGGACTATAGCAATACTTAGTATTTTTTCATTCATAAAGAATAGTACATTAGGGGGGTCTGGGGGTATGCTCCCCCAGGAAAGTTTTTTAACTCTATAACCTCTGAGACTGTTCTGGTGGCTTCTGAGCACTTGGTTGGGGAGAAGCCTGTCAGTGATATCCCTCCCTTTTAATAGTCAAATGTTGGATGGGGAATGTGTGTCCTAACACGCGTAGAGCACGACGCTTCAGATAGTTTGTAGGTTAAATATGAGCAAAACTGCCATGTTGGACACTTTCATCATTACATGTACATGTACATGTATTGTATGTATGGTTGGTGGCTATTCTCAAGGGGGGCAGCCAGCTTTCAAGGGGGGGGGGGAGAGGGGGAGAGGGGGGGAGTCCCCCCCCCCCCCCCCCAAAACGAAACCTGTACATGTACAGAAATACTAAGGCCAAATGGAATCCCCCCTCCTCTCTGACTACAAAACAGCCCCTACATGTGTTTAGGGCTTTGTCCACAACAGAAAGGATGATTCATTGAACCACTATTAGTATTTATAAGCTACATGTAAAACTAAGAAGTACAAGTTCACAGCTTCAGATAAACAGATCCTAGCGAGTGTAGTAGAATGATGAAAGAATATTCATAGTTCCAGAGATACATGTGTAAGCGTTTTAAAATGAAAATTCGGAAATGCACAAAGTGGTCCCTTTTCTCATATCGTGTCACATATGGTTGTGGTTATAAGTAGCTATCAAAGGCTCAGTGCTTTATCTTGGTGGGTATACCGGTTTCAAGATGAAATCCAGTATCAGCTCGTTGGTACTATACTATACATTGAGGAGAGGCTTGGATTAATTATGACATTGTCTCAGAATATCTCTCTCCTACATTCTCTCTCTTCTTCCTCTTCTCTCTCTCCCCCTTCTCCTTCCTTTTCCCCTCTCTCACACTCTCTCTTCCTTTTTTTCTGTCTCTCTCTCCTCTGATTCCCCTCTTTCTCCCTCTCTTTCTCTATCCCTCTCCCTCTCAGCTCTTTGCCACATTCATTAGCCCTTTCCATAGAAATATGGCCAGGATGAGCCCCTAAGAAAAGTGGAGATATACAATCATAGCCACAGATCCAGTTAGGTTACTGCAGGTCTCTGCCTCCTAGATCCTAACTGCCTCCCTTCAAGACCACAACAAGCCAACCACAGCCACTACCCCAGCTTATAGCAACAGTGCCAATTTGGCAGATGGCTATATCTGATAACTACAGTGAGAAAGGGGTTAACTTAAAGATAGAAATAATGTAAATAGTAGAGGGCGGCGGTGGTGGCCAGCAATGCAGCTCTCATGTAATTACATTACACCAAAAAAAACAAAAAAACTAAAAAACTGTAACCATTACCTGTTGCTACAATGTAGTGTACACTCACTACAGACTGTCACAGTACTGCATGCAAAGCTAGCCTAGCACTGTATACCTGTACACTGTAACATGTACATGTATACATGTACACATGTACAGGTGCATGTCCATACAAACACCCTGCAGCTTCAATGTCAGAAAGCTCCATGCCATGCCAGCTGCATTATTACTACACATGGAAAAAATTGAAAATACACACTCTTCTGATAAAGGTTGTCAATTGTTCCATACCAGGTATACATATTTATTTACCGTACTTAATCTAATACTATGCATGGAAAAAAGTAATTTCAATTTTGAAAAACGTGTTTTTTCACCAATCGCTCCATATAATATAAACATTCTGAGAATTCTTAAAATGCTAATTTATTGCATTAACAAGTTTAGATCATTACATGCCCAGTAGCAATTTATTTTCTGCGGTTATCAGGTGATGATGATATAATCTATGAGGTAATTGCCAGAATATTCAGGGCCTTCGTGGAGCTTTTCTGCGATTTGAAAATCTGTGTATATCTGATACATTACCCAGCGAATATACTACAAGCTAAGCGCTATTTTCTCCGACAAGCCGAATTTTATGCGTTCTCTTGGCTGATATAATCCCGTGGATAAATAAAGCTAGCCTTGTGCTATAACATATAGCATGCACGCAGCGTGCCATGCCATGACCAACCTAATCTAATGTTCAGATGCTGTATGACGCTGACGAGTTCGTCTCCTGTGATTGAAAATTGTCAGTGTCAAGGTCGAGAGTCGGTCTCAGACTCCATCTCTGCGATTGAGGCGCCGGCATTGATGTGGCTTGGACTGTGCACGCTGTGTACACACTATATTGACGACCTTCTACCATACGAACCTTTTATGCAGCTACTGGGCATGTGGTCAAGTTTAGTAAAACACTGTAATAGCCCAAGGAAACAAAGTTGTAGGGATTCTATCAAAATCCTGTAGGGGTTCTACCACAATGTCATATAGGTACCTGACAATGAACAATCAAATTGTTACAGGTATGATCTAAGGGCACTATGAGCCCAATAATGTGTGTCCTACATGTAGCTCCCCCTAGATACTGCAGTTCAACCAATTGGATCACTGTATTAGTAGGACCTACTAATGCTACTTAGATGGCTACGTACATTTTGCTATATTACTATAGATATCTTACATTCTGATTTGGTTCCATAGGGCATCATTGCTTCAGTCAGCAGATAGCTAGGTATGTAGTGCTATAACATCACAAGCATTATTTAGAACATTTCAACAATGCTAGCAAGGCCACTTAGTTATGCACATGAGCAGAAAGAACAAGTGCATCATGCATTGATTAGGCACTGTCAAAATGTGTGGCTATGATGGCCAACAAAAAGAGGGGGAACACCCTAGGATTTCCACTCTCTGAAATTGCCAAGTATTATAATATTAATACATAACAATATTACTGCTGAGTGTGATAAAATTAATATACAACATAATATTACTTTTTGCGTATAATATTATTGCACCAGAAACAGTCAGAGGTTATAAATTTTGAAATTTTCCTGGGAAAGCAAGCCCCCAGACGCCCTATGCTACTGCCCTCTATAAAGGTTTACAAACATAGCCCTGACATTGGGCCACCACGGCAGCCCATTAGTCCAGCCATACATGTACATGTACATGTACTTCCATTGTCCCCCTGCATACCAAAAACGACTTACCTCAGGGATACATGTACATCGCACTGCACGTAAAGATATAATTGACAGCTAGATGATGAATTGTGTATCGATCCTATCTGTAATAAACAGAAGATTCATGACAACAGAATCATGTATATGTACATGTACCTTCTACATGTAGGCACGTTATGGAAAATTTGGCAGTTTGGCAAATAGATGAGCTCATCACCATGGACATACCCTAGGCCAGGGGCTTACCGGGGAAACTATGATACATGTAATTAAGTTACAAACCAGGGTATGCAACCAACAAAGGAGAGAGAGGGGGGGATAAACTTTATGGAGGGCCTAGGCCTGAAGATAATGTACAAGTATAAAAAACAATTGAATAAAATTGAAGGATGAAGTAGGGATGGCAGTGCCAAAAATACACAAACAAGATTTGTAGGGATAACGTATCACATCCACTATACATCCCTACGCTTGCTTTTCTCAATAATTAACATCATACACTCCTGATTCAGTATGTAAAGTGTCGCTATATTTTGATATTGATCCATGTATTGATTTTCCATTCCTGCATGCATGTGCCCCATATATAATATGTGTGTGCACAGCTACTCAAAAAGCAAGCGTATGGATATGATACGTTATCTCTACAAACTATGCTTGTGTATTTTTTGGCACTGCCATCCCTACTTCATCCTTCAATTTTATTCAATTGTTTTTTTATACTTGTTACTGTTCTTTTTTAGTGCCCCCAGGGTATTTCATGCATGATATAGTCATTAACTTTCATCAATGCCACCTAGCTGACTAATCTCATGGGTACAGAGGCTGGGCATGAGACTCACCATGGTGACCAGATATTACGGTTTGCTTATTCATTGTTATAAAATGCATGGAACCAGCTCCTGGACCTAGCTATATCCAACCGTGCTCTAACGTTACAATAATGTATTATTACAATATTATAGGGAAGCTGTACATCACTGATTCAGCATATTTGTGCGATCCTAGCCTTTGAGTCAGGTAGCTATGGTACCCCAAACACACCGTGAGTTCAAACTTGAATACTCCTGTAAGTGCAAATCCCAGGCAGTCTTTTGATAGCTAGCTAGGACGTCTTCTTTTGCATTACACTATTGAACACGCATCAGTGGAATTCTCGAGACAACTCAGGTAACCAGTGACTTGCGATTGAAGCCATGCCCCTCGTTATCTTGATCCTGAAGCTGGCTAGATCAGCAAACTTAAAAGATTAGAAGGCTGTTTAGAACCAAGTAGCAACGAAAACCTTCCGTTTCGGGAGCGTATTTTATAGGCCAGTAAGTTTACTGTTGGTAATAGCCACCATAATCAACAGTTCACTGAGCTGATCAGCTGAGCGCTTGAGCAGGTCCTGCATCCATCGTGGATATGCCGGCGCATGCGCACCACTGACATCGGTCACATGACTTTACCATGGCAACACCTTATGAGCATGCGCATTATTATGACAAAATGGCCAATCAGACACACCCACTCGCAAAATGCCCTACACACACCCACAATTAAATAGCTGTCCTGATAACATAAAACGAGCATGCCACAGACATGCGCGCTCCAAAATGGAGTGGATTTATACTCGAACTAAGGTGAGAAGTCATGGTAGTCTTGAGTTAGCCCAGGAAAACAGAAAGAAGAAAAAAAGAAGGAAAGAATGAGAAATGGCTACTTTTTTGAACATCTGGTTCTGGCATATACAATTGAGTTGATGAATGGTCTTGGTCTTGATAAATAGATAATTTGCTGTAGATTCTGATTTTGACACTCAGAAATCTCACAAAGTTACCTGTTTTGAGATATTTGGATGTTTGTAACATATATGGAGTATCCGTGCCATCCCTAATTATAGAGTCTACCGACTCTATGATATTATGTACATGTACAATGTAGATGGGCATTCAATACAGACCTGCATGAACATACATGTACATGTACATGTTTAGATCATAGTTGTAATTAATAGTGGAAATGCTGTTTAGTTCTGTGATGTCAGCTACTACTTCTATTGTGTATGCTAATGCTCTCTTATTATTCTGATTGGGTTCCATAGGGCTTCAGCTGATTGGGATAGCCAGCAGCCAAACAGTAGTAGGCATCTTTACCAGTTCATACATGTATATTTGGCCACTTAGTTGACAATGTGCATGCATTGTGCATAGAGTAGGTGCTGTCGATAGGTGTGGGTACGGTGGGCAGCAAAAACACTCATGGATCGTGTCCCTCGATTTGATGCACACTGAAGTCAGTTTTTTGCCAAATTCAATTGATTCGTTGTGCTTACAAGTCACTTAGATGCCTACTGTAACACCTCAAGATATTGCCACAACCAATTACTTTACCCCTTGCACATGCCTGCGGGGTAATATGCGTGACAAATGAAAAGCACAATTTATAGGGGCATATACTGGTACTAAAATTAATATTAGTTCGACACTGTTTTAGGTTTTACGTGATTTAGAAAATCAAAGGGCTCTATGTATAATCCTGAGCAAAGTGAGGGTTCTACAGAGCCCTGAGGTCTTCTAAATCACATGGAAACCTCTTAAACAGTGTCAAATTTAGATTGTAACATTATAGTAAACACTGTAATAGCCTGAGGATACAAAGTTCTATCAAAATGTTCTATCTGTACCTGCTAATGATCAATCAGATTGCAGTACTACCGTACCCTCGCGAAAGAGGACCCACTACAGAATGTCCGCTCACCCCCCACTTTGGGTTCAATTTCCTGCTAAGGTCTAGTGTTTACTCGAATATGCGCCCATGTGTAGCTGCCCTTGAAAACGCAGCTCAAATGGCTGGTTTATGAGGACTAAACATCGAATAGTCTATGTAAGATCGATAAGTAACATGCTAAATAGCTGTAAACTAAGCCTAGCTAGCGTTTCAGCAGAAATAAACTAACGTACGGCTAGCGATCGTAGCCACACCCACTTAATAGAGCTGCATTTAATGACACACAGTGAAGTATCGCGGCTGCCCTTGCTCTGAATTGGTAACCGTGCTTGAATAAGGCTGAAATCAATAGTAGCCGCTACTACTATTCATATTATGAAGCTAGCGTGGGTAACTTACCTGGGTGCCCTTTCGCGTATAAATGCGATACTGATACCTCGAATATCGGCCCACCCCCCAAACTTGGACCAATGTAAGGTGCACCGCCCATGGGCCCTCTTTCGCGAGGGTACGGTAAATTTACTAAAATTAATAGTGAACATCCATGCAAAAGTAGATCTACAGATTACACATGCAATGTGCGTGCGGGGTATGTACTCTACAGAGCTCTAGTTACATGTAAATAATCAATCAGTTATGCATTATAACTGCGCATGCTCAAGCTACATGTACATGTACATATGTGCATGCAGCACAGGCCAGCCCCTTTACAAGCGGGAGGAAGGATCTGGTATCATACATGTACCTATAGATACGCGAGTTGTTCCAGTGTTTTGCCACTATTTTTCTTAATTCATAAAATTAGTGTTTTGCCACTATTTTTCTTAATTCATAAAATTATAACCATGCACACAAAAGTAGATCTACAGATTGCCCAACGTGTGCATATCACCGTATGTGCCCTGCATTATAGTTAGACACTGTTTAGGAGGTTTCCACGTGATTCAGAAGATCGAAGTGCTTTATGTAGAACCCCGAGAAATACCCGAAACCACTGATTCTCTCTCTGCACCAGATCTAGACTAGGAAGATATGAACTGCTACTATACCTACATTTTGTTGTATTAATATGGCTATCTTACAGTCAGATTCGGTTCCATAGGGCTTCGAATGTCAGTCAAGGATAGCAGCCAAACAAATGTTGACGATCATTACCAGTCACTGTTCATATACATGTACTAGGCCACCTAGTTGTGCACATTAGCAGAAAGCACATGCCTGTATGCATTATGTAGGTACTGACCATAGGTGGCTACGATGGCTACGAAAACGGCAGTATTTGTGATGACCGTGGATTGTAATTTCTGCAGTACTACCATTTGATATTTATGGGCTTGTTCAATTATACCTACACGTTTCTAGTTCGTTTAGCACTGTGACAATGCAGGTAATATTTCGACTGGAACATCATTTATTATCTGGTAAAATTTAATCATTGATGTTGTTTTTGTTTTTTGCAGTAATTTTGTTTGTCCAGCATGTCCCGACAAGTCACTCAAGTACATGTATAACAGTACCAATAATAATACTACACTAGCTACAGCATTGGGCATTCTCTGGTAAAATTTACTGGGGGAGCATGCCCATGGATCCCTCACTTGCAATTCGTGAATTGACTCCAGTTTATGTAGCAACTAGCCACGATCTTACACATAAGTGGGAAGGGTGAATTCCCATGGGGCAAAAGAGCTTTTAACATACATTACACCAGAGACACCTACATGCATACAATGTAATTATATCACACACATATTATAGTAGTTACGTCCCGAGTCCCAATTAGAAAAAAAAATTCGGCTCTCGCTATGATGAAATGATGATGAAACCTCTGATGAAATTGGGGGTGAAAACTGCTTCAAAATGTTTAGCTCGCATGACAGGATTTTGAAACCCAGAATTCGAACCTAGCATAGAAGTGATCGTGGACTATCGATGATATATGGCGATTCTCTCGGTTCCCTTTCTTTAGCGAGTTCACTCTCTGGGGGGATTTCCCTATTCATTCCAGCACATGGCAGGTGGAGGTCACGTCTGGGTCAACCGGCTCAAGCTGCGCGCCCCAATATTCGCGTATCATGACGGAGCATGCGCAGTTTGTCGTAGTTCAAATTATGGCAGCGTACAGTAGTGCGGTGCAATACTTTTCATGAGGGACTCAGGATGTAGTCTAAGTTGTTCATTATGCCCTCAGTAACAGTTTAGGTTTTTGCGGTTATTAGGCAGTTATGAGTAATATGATGAAACCTATGGTGTAATCTGTGAGGTAATTATGAGAAAATTCAGGGCCTCGATGGTGAAATATATCGAGTACCTTGCGCATGTATCCAACGAATACCTTACAAGCAGCGTGTTGCCTTCTCTGACGAGCAGCGACGGCCGAACTTCACGCGTTCTCTAGGCTGATGTAATCCCGTGGATATATATAGATAGCCCTGCACTAACACACACCATGAGCAGCGTGCCGCCGGACCAATCTAGCTGTACTGTGCTGTTGAGTTCTTCTTAGCGTTGAAACTCTTCACTATCAAGGTCGAGAGCCACTCTCAGATTCCCGATGATCTGAGGCTAGTCGGCAGCTGCATCGTACTGTACAGTGAACCCACTATATTGACGACCTTTACCACACACCATTTCCACTATGCAAAACTTTTGCGCAATTTTCTGGTAAAGGTTGTCATAGTCTCTATTAAGATACATCATGAAAAATCCTAGAAAGCGAATTTTCTTGTGCTAATTAGATCTAGCATTTTATTAACATAAACACAGTATCTACATGTATTAGATCCCTCAGCTGTAACTGTCATGCCAAGTTTTCGAACAATTTTTCTTCATAAATGGGAGGAGTTCAAATTATGCATTCTGAGGAATGCATCACATTTGAACTCCTCAATAGTATTGATTTTCCGCCATACTTGTACCATGGTTGCAACATTCTGACCAATCAGATTGATTTATAGGAGGTGTCTAAATAAAATAGACACCTCCTAGGAGGTGTCTATCTAGATAGACACCTCCCTCTGAGGCTATGAAATTTTACATGATCATGCCTGCTAGGATAGTTACAGCATATTTTGTTAGTGAAAGAGATCAAGTACAGAGCTCTAGTGCTATGCAGACTACTGTATGCAGATGATTAGTGGGCAGGTCTTACTGCGTTAATTGAATGGGTGGAGAAAATGATTGCCAAGTCAGCGGTAGTAAAAACTGAGCTGCACTCTTACTACCTCGAGTTGAAATCAAGACAGCGATGACATGGCCGGCCTTTTGTATGCAGCGACGATAGTATTGTGGTTCTGAATGTCAAGAAAGAAGCTTGAGTTGGACAGAAAACGGCGTCGGCTCACTATGCATCGATGTCCAGCGTCGACTCGATCGACGACGATGGTTTGAACTGTTGCTAGGTATGTGCTCGAGCCTTTTATGGCCGGCACTGTAGTTGCTAGGCCGTAGATACGTTGTCAGGACCACGTACACGTAGCCAATGGTACAAATCGGTTACATGTACCTCCTTCTGTAGCTGCATAGATAATAATGGTGCACGTGGTATGGGATTGTCAGTATCAGTCTACACTAAGGTGCCTGATTTATCGGAAAAAGGAAGTTGTAAAATATTCATAGCTGGCGCGCCACAACGCGTCACACATTGTAATTGTGGTTACCTCATGCGGACTACTCCCCATATACTTCTATAGACAAAGGGCGTGGGCCCCAGTGCTACACATAGAAGCCAGGCTGTTCAGTGAATTTTTTCCAGATTTCCAAGGCTTCATTCTCAGACAGTTTACACCGTATCGATTCCATGCCACTGCTGCAGGTTAAGGATATAGTATGGATTGTAAATCTACCCTTGTTTTCATTCTAGGATGTCCATTACTGATTTGCACAAAATTCAAAGTTCATTCCAGACAGCACTTTGTCCATAGTCAGCAGACAAGACGGCTCACTACGAACAATCTATTTGTTACGAAGAGTTTTCGCTTGGACTGTAGCTAGTACTAGTACTAAAGTTTAGCCTGACTTGTGTTAGCTTAGCTATGTTGTACTCTGAATGGAGATCTATCCAAAGTCATGAATTATTTGTTCTTTTAAAGTGTGCTTGGTGTTTACCAGGTAAGTCCAGTACTCTCCAGATTGTACTTAAAGATAGTTCTGATACTTACCTATTTGTAAACCAGTGCCTAGAGGTACAGCCTGCCCATTACTGATTTGCACAAAATTCAAAGTCTGTCCTAGCCAGGTGCGGGTTGACCACCGTGGCCGCCATTATCACTAGTGAAGACTACACTTCTTGATGATCTTGATACTGTTAGAAAGCGCTTTTTGTGCTCTCTTCAATGGCACCTTAGACAAGGCCATAGCTTGTTCACAACAAAAGTTACAAGCTGAATAATGTAGCCATAATTTTTACCGCCACGTGCGCGGCTTGCATATCATTAACCCCCATATACGTAGTACAAAATTCCATTTTCCGATAAAATGTATGGACTTCCGGTCACCTTAGTGTAGACTGGTATCGTGTGTACACTGTCACCTCAATCACAGAGATGGAGTCTGAGACAGGCTCTCAACCTCGATAGTGACAAGTTTCAATGCTTCAATTACAGAGATAAAGTCGATAGCACAGTACAGCTTCAGAGCTTTAGATTGGTCCCAAGCTACATACGGATGGAGAACAATGTGTTCTTAGTCTCGTACCCAGGCCCCTTTCACCTCCTCCGTACAGGGCCTGGGTATGATATATCATCAATAGTCCATATCCAGGCCTTCATTTAGGATTTTCGTCAAGGGGGGTGGGGGGCAAAGACGATAATTGCAGAGTTAAAGGGGACTGTAGTAATACTTCATCCATAAAGAATATTGTAATGTAGAATAGTACTAATATTGTCTGGGGGTATGCTCCCCCAGGAAAATTTTAAACTCGACAACCTCTGAGGCTGTTCTGGTGGCTTCTGAGCATTTGACAACCTCTGAGACTGTTCTGGTGGCTTCTGAGCACTTGGTTGGGAAGAAGCCTGTCAGTGATATCCCTCCCTTTTAATAGTCAAATGTTGGATGGGGAATGTGTTTCCTAACACGCGTAGAGCGTGAAGCTTCAGAGGTTAAATATGAGCAAAATTACCTTGTTGGACACTTTCACCATTTAAACTTTTTACATGTACATGTATTGTACGTACATGTATGGTTGGTCCATCATGTACATGTAGGTTTCATCATAGGCTGGCTGAATTTAATTTTATTGACTGGGGCTCGGGATGTAATGAAAAACTTTTAATATACATGTACATCTCTTGTCCCTTATGAAAAGTATCACACGTACTGCAGGGCTTAATTTAGGGGGCGGGGGGGGGGGGGGGGCGCTCACCCCCCTTGATCCCCTTGTAAAGGTAGTATTATCACGCACAAAGCCAAGAAATTACCTTAACATGAATCATAGAGTCAGTATAGACTCTATAAGTAGGGATGACCCGGATATGCCATATATGTAATACATTATAAATTCCAAATATCTCAAAATAAGTAACTTTGTAAAATTTGTAAGTGTAATAATCAGAATCTCCAGCAAATTATCTAACAAGACTAAGATCATTCATCAAATCAATTGTACATGCCAGAACCAGATGTTTGAAAAGTATGGATGGCAGGGTCAAAAGTACACAAACAAGATTTGTAAGGGTTATCATAACTTATATAAGCATCTGCTATACATCCCTACGCTAGGGGTGCAAAAATAATGCAACTGGATCAAACTGAACCATCGTGACAACCAGGGAACAACCTGAACGTTTCCCACATGCACTCGACAAATACATCAACATTAATAGGTGCATACATATATTTAAAGCCTACTGCATGGGTGGATCAAAGTGCCGCGCACTTCCGTTATACACCTTAAAGCTGACCAAGGCGAGGGCAATACTCATATCACCCAGGATGTGGTTAGGGCAATACGAGTATTGCCTGGCCGCTCTTTTACCATGAGCTTTGCCATAGAAGCTATGTCCAAAGCAATGTCTATGTATGTATGAACAGATTAGATTGGTGTTATGAATGTTTTTGGCTGTGTTGACTAGCGATTTAATCGCTAGTTTTGTAAAAGGACTCACGCTGCAGCTAGCTACTGCTGCTGCAACGCGCATACGCCATAGCTATCGTAGCTAGCTTGTAAATATAGGGTTGAAATGCACTGTCCTGTACTTTGACCCAGGCCGGCCAGGGATATGGATATCCGGCCGGATATGTATATTGCGTGTACGCACACGGCGCGCGAACGTGCAATGCAGCTACAATACATACTTTTTAAAGTGACAACCCTAACCTTCGAAAATCTCTACTTGGCTTGTAGAAGATCAGAGTGCGGTTTTGCTAACAAGCTGGTTGAGATAATTTTAAAGGTATATTCTCCGATGAATTTGGTGGATTTCCACCCACGCATTATTTATTACATGTAAGTAGCATTGGACCTAAAAGCCGGCCATATCTATATGTAGTCTATTACTGTAGCCATGCAAATAATAAAGTGTGTACATGTATGTCTCCCAGAAATAAAAAGGATATCGTATTTAGGATCACATTATCAGTGAAGGGACAGGTTGAGATGGATGCCTGGCTGGTGTTGTTCCCACCGGTATATAGGTGAAAACATACTTTAAAATTTTGTGCACAATGTTATGTACTGGAGGTATTTCGCCGGGTAAAGCAATTATGCTTACCAATTAAGGTTGTGTACATCTGAACTATAGAAATGGAATTAGCCACCGAAACAAACAAAATTAGACACATGTCATGCGCTGTTGATAGATAGAAATGGAATTAGCCACCGAAACAAACAAAATTAGACACATGTCATGCGCTGTTGATAGTATAGATTAGTAGTAGGATAAGAATCTTTGAATACTTTAGGCATAAACTCATCAAAATAGTGATCCATATATAAAATTTTACATACGGTAGGCTATGAAATACCAAACCAGTAAGCAAGGTCGTTCTCCATCACAGAACATCTCAGTCAACACATGGCAAGATAGAATTCATTGAGTGGTGTTAAAGCTCTAGGAGTACCTCTACTATCAGTACCTATACATGTAGTGGATTTCTTAATAGATCGCTATGATCATCGACTGGCATCCATATGGCTTATTGACTGTGCACACACTATATTGACGACCTTTTACCATATGCACCATTAGAACTATGCATTTCAGTCTGCAGATGGCTACCAGCCCAACATGTGCCACTAGCATTATCGACGACCATTACCAGTCCATAATCTTCAATGTTATGTGCACGAGCAGAACACACAAGGCCTGCATACATAATGCATTGAGTGGCACTGTCGATAGGCGTGGTTATGAAGGCTAACAAAAAGGCACCATTTGTGACGTTCGTGGGCCATATCCCTCGATTCAAAGCACACTGAAGCCCATTTTTTACCAAATGCGACTGATTCATTGTGCTTATTAGTTGCTCAGGTGCCTAGACATCAAAGATATGGGGATTTATCTGCTAACGACTACAACAACGACGACGACACGATCGATTAGTTTACCCCCTTGCACATGTGCGCAGAGTAACTACTTGACCACATCCCCAGTACACGTAGCTGCAAAGCCCCAATGTAAGATACCTATATCTACATGTACCTAGCCTAATCTGGTGCAGAGAGAGAGAGAGAGAGAGTCAGTGGTGTTTTGGCTGATATCACCACAGGCTAATGGGATCTGATACAATCAAGCAACAGATCTACAGATTGTGCAATGTGTGTGCAGGGTATCTCCTCTATAGAGCTCTAGTTTGTGAACATGATTTGACTATGGATGCTTAGTGGCATTAGATGGTGTTACCATAGTAATATGATATACCAATGTACATGTACAAGTTACAGTTAGGATACTATGTGTTGGTAGCAGTTACCATAGCAACATAAATTTTCAACCCCAAATTGTGGGACAATAGGGAGTCATTAAGTTAACGGGTCAGTAGTGACTGCTACCAAAATAGTTAAATGTTGGTTTCCCAATGCCCCTTCCCCTTGTAGAATATACAAACCAACATCTAATTATCATATATGGTGCAAGCTCTAAGGTGCAATCTCCATGGTGCAAGCTCTACCTGTGCAAGCTCCATGGTATGGTGCACGTTCTCCATGGTGCAAGCTCTACCTGTGCAAGCTCCATGGTTCAAGCTCAATGGTGCAAGCTCTATGGTGCAAGCTCCATGGTATGGTGCACGCTCTCCATGGTGCAATCTCCATGGTGTAAGCTCTACCTGTGCAAGCTCCATGGTGCAAGCTCTACTATGCAATCTGGCGTAAGCTCTATGGTCCAAGCACAAGGTCAAATGTATATAGAATATGCCTTATAACATTATACAACCACAGTAGCATAATAAGTTGATGCAAGAATACAAGATTTAGCGGTAATGTGATTTCGCTATTATATAAAGGATTAGGGAATAGCAACAATTACAAGTATAGCAATGGGTGATATCTTGAGTGGTAAGTAAGCACAGGATTATATATATCACTAACCTCTATTGTGGTGGTCATCTTTAGTAGTTGCAGCTAATGAGCTCCACCATCTTCAGTGGCGACTGACTGAAAGGGAGAGAACATTGATGGAGATAGAGAAGAGGTGGAGAGCAGGCTATCTCGTGCAGGTAAAATTAATATAATTAACTCACTTAACTACAAGTATATGTGACCGGATTTGGGAAAACCCTCCGTATGGGATTTTTTCAAAAAATTGAGTTTGATGCATGGTTGATAAGCTCTACCATAGAGCTAACCCGCGTTCAAGTCTTAGGCCGATCGTGTGCTTGGTTGTGGAGATACAGCGCTTTGTTTGCGATCGCGCCACACCCCCAATAATCGAGAAATTACGGTCTAAAGGCGTTGCTATGCACGCGTATGGCGTTTCCGCATACTACCGTGACCCGGAAATCAATTACAACGGATTTCAGTTGCGTTCGAATTTTCCGTACCGCGCCAAATTTTACGGAAAACGCGGGCTCGCGTATAATACATGATAGTACATAATATAGTACATGCATGCATATGTACATGTACTATAATAATGTGTATTAACAAACACCACGTGAGCGGCCAACAATGGAGCCGGAGCTGGGGACGTCTTCGGAAGATGAGGGCGAGTATGAACAAGGCCGTTATGAGGCAGCAGGGCACTATCCTGATTATACGTACTACGATTATCCTTATCGCAGCGGCACCAGCCTGGCCCCGGGAGCTCCAGATTTTGTTCCGCAACCACCTCATCCAATGTATTATGCTCAAACAGGCTTCTACCCGCCACCTGTACCCATCACGCGCTCATATGATCCGGCTGGATATGAAGTAGAGGTACGGTAAGGTGGTAATAGGTAGCTAAGTCATGAGGTTATGTAGTGTGGCAGGCAGACAGCAGGGGAGACGGTTTGCCAAGTTAGTTTTTCACCCTTGATGTGCATTATATAGACACGATTACCACACACATGCGTTTTTGATGCAGAGTAGTAGCTATACTATGTGTATCCAGTACTCAAGTATATATCACTGACCCGTAATTTTCTACAATTACAGTCACGCAACACAACCAGGGTTACTTCTGTTGTGGGGAAAGACCAGGTGTTTACTTATAACGTGAAAGTGATCAACAGTTTAAAGAAGTCCATCTACTCAATAAAGCATCTTGTCAATCGGCATCAGTTTTCTACACTCAGTGATCTCGTAAGATGTGTTAAGGAAGGGATTAGTGGGATGAAGGATGACGTACTAGGATATATTGAACCTGGACACGGACAAAAAGGAAAGCTCAGAGAGCTAACTACCGATGATGATCTCAAAGAAATGTACGTCCTTTATAAACGTAAGCAGGAAATTTTATTGTGGTGCTATGGTGATGTTGGTGAGCAGACCGGTTTTAATCCTCCTCCACAACGTAAGCGTAAGCAAGCTTCCAATACTGATGCTCCACCACCTGGCAAGCGGCAAGCTATTGCAAAAAGTATCAATGAAGTGGAGGATATTATTAAGAAGCTGAAGGAGAAACATGGTGATGCATACTCGGTGGAGAAGCTCAATTGTTGGGCTCATATGCTCAATGTTGGTAAACACTCATCTTATGAGGAGCCACCAGACTTCCCATTCTTTAAGAAGTGCAAGAAAAAGGTTCAAATAAATGACAAAGTAGCTGCCTCACCCAGTGGACCTACCTGTAATTCACCATCTAAGCGAGTCGGTTTAAGAACCCAGTGCATTGACCAGTTGAGCAAGTGGCATGAGTTACTGAATGCAGGAGCAATTGACCAGACCCAGTATGACGAATTAAAGGAAACTATCCTCGGTGACATTAAAAAAATGTGACCACTTTTGGTGAGATAATAATAATAATTATTATTGATCGCTCAATTATCATTTACTTTAATGTTGGAACACAATGTCATTGCCAGTATGTATAATATTTACAATAATTATAATAATATTACATTGGATACCCAGAGTCAGTGATCCATGAATTGCACTGATTAATTGTTATTGACTCAAAAGCAGCTTCAACAATGGTTGGCATTGGGGCTCCAGACTGCAATAGAATATCATGCTTTCTCAAATATGACTTGACATAATTGAAGGCTTCTTCAATAGGGTTTAAATCGGGGCTGTAGGGAGGAAGAAAGAGAGCTAGAATCCCTGCTTGGTTGAGTAGTTGTTTTACTTCTTGGATGTGATGGATAGAACAATTGTCCATTATGATGACTGAATTAGGATTACTTCCGTTGAAAGCTCTCATACGTGGAATAAGTGTTCCCCGGAGGAAATCAAAGGTCTGTCCATCGACCGTCCCTACCACTGTATCTACTGCAATGATTCCATCTGATGCAAGTGCAGCAATGGCATTGACTCTCTTCCCCCTTATAAGCAAACGATGTGATACTGGAGTGGTACCTCTGATTGCGTAGCCAAATCTACGAATATGATCTTTTGAATTGGAGCCCGTTTCATCAAGCCAGACAAGTTGTTCTCTTGAAAACAGAGAACATTGAGCCATAAATGCTCCCCGGAGCATATAGCATCTCTGCAGTGCAACTTGCTTAACCTTTTTACGGGTCAAGCCATAGCGCTGAAGAAGTCTACAGATGGTTGCCTGAGAAACTGAGAGGGAGGTAATCTCTTGAATTTGCTGACACACTTCATGCAAGTACAGTGTTGGACTCTCTAGAATCAAACCTATTACAATTAACTCACAACGTTCATCTAGCAGTCTAATCTCTGGTCTGTGACTTCGAGGACTTGCAGCAACAATATCTCCATTCAATTCGAACTGTTTGAATATTCGATGAACAGTGCTGGTAGCAACATTCAAATGTCTTGCAATGGTGTTGAATGTGAGACCCATTCCTATTCGTTGATAGACGATGCGCAATCGAATGTCAGTGGAATATGCGCGTTTTCTCCCTGGCTCGGCGGACATTGTGCTCGCAATTAATTTTGCTCAGAATTTGAAATTTTAGACGCTGTACCAATAAGCGCGTATGCGCAATATTATGCGTGCATGCCGCGCGAAATCCCGTGGAACTCGTTACGGAACGGAAATTCGAACGCAACTGAAATCCGTTGTAAATGGACCTGGGCGGAGCCATTCGAAATGAACGTAAAGATCGAGCAAGAGTTGAATTTCGTTGTTGACAACGACAGCCGATTGTTCTTAGATGCCCAAGAAGCTAAAAAGGTGAGCGAATGTATAGTAGATCGATGAATCTAGCTGTCTCTAGGTAGAGAATTCTAATTACCGCCCATAGCAACGGGCTCCGTGTACGGTGGCTGTGCCGACTAGGTGGGTCAAAATGAAGGCTTATTTCGCCTTCGTATAGCATGACTAGCCTCCGTAGAAGACGGCAACAGTTAGAAGAAGGGTTGTTCGACATGTATATGACAAAATCTGGATTTTGACAAATTTCGACCTGAGCTACTAAAAACGCGCATTGCGCGAATTGCGCGCAGATCCCATACGGAGGGTTTTCCCAAATCCGGTCACATATGCATAACGGCAGATCATCATCCAAAGAGGGGCCGTAAACGTAGGAGAAAAAGGAGGAGAAAGCATCCTCCATCTTCTCAGTCTCTTACTGCTGGTAACTCTCTCCAGTCACCCTCTCCCCCTGGAAGCAGTAGTTCAGGGTCTTCTGCCACAACATTGGAGTCTCCTCCTCCTCCTCCAACACGGGTAGAAAATCTCATTGACATGGATGCACCACAACCTACTCCTGGATAGTCAATGAACATTCAATAACTATCCAATGACCAATATCTAACATTGTTATAACTACATGTTTCAAACTGTGATACCTTCCTTAATTGCAGTATCTGTAGAAACAGTTATTCTCTGGAAATGGTTGACGTTCGTTCACGTTTCCGATTAAACTGCATTAAAACATGCATGTACATGAATTGTGTCCATGCGCAATTATTTATAAATTGCGTGTCAAATACTATCCCGTAACCTTAATAGAGGGGGAGGATTGGGATGGGATGCCCTCTCTACTGCATGTATCTTCGATATATATGCATAGTACATGCATAGTACATAGTACATAGTACAAGTAACAGGTGCGTACCATGCATATTCATTCCCAGAAAACTGGGAACTTTGCCACTGACTATTACATGGCTATAGATATTAGAATTGTACAGCTCATGTAGCTAGTTAATGAAATTGCATAATGTAGTCCTAGCCTAGCCTTTAGGTTTGCTGTAGATACTTTTACTCATGCCTTGCTTTCTAGCCGTCTACTTAAGTTGGATGCAAGCTATGATGCAGCTGCATTTTGTGGTGAGCTTCAGCAATATATGGGGTTGGATACTCTCTCTCCTCCCCTTGTTATTTACTCTTGTTAAAGTACACGTGGCATGTTACCGTCAGGAAGTAAAAAGATCACGGACATTGTAATAGCTGTTGCAACACTGCCAGATCATCATATAGGGTTTCCAGCAGCTTACAAAATCAAGGACCATGGCCGACACTAAAGCAGTTAGTATGGGAAACGATGGCTAAAGTTGGCTACCCAGTCCAGGGACTAGTAGCCATAGCAGGATTGCATACAGGGGGGGGGGGAGGGGGGCGCACTGGGATCTCCCCCCCCCCCCCAGAATTCCATGATAATATACATGTAATATAATATACAGCACAAATAATATGATTACATACACAAGCAAAAAGAAATTGTTTGTTATCACAGCATTATTGTGATTTATTTACTAGTATATACGCATGGCAGTGGTGCATATACATACGTAAGTCGTCCGTGAGATCGTCCCTCCACCCCCCCCCCCCCCCCCCCCCCCCAGAAAAAAATCCTGTATGCAACTCGGCCATAGTGAAGGATATAATAGCAAATGGATGATATGGCTTTGTGTAGGGCACCCCTGTTAAGGAACATTAATTTTATTTGGGACAAGTGAAATTTGGAACCCAAGTTTCTAAACCAGATCTAGTCTCATGGGCCAGCCCCTTCTAACCCAAAGAGGGAGAATGGGTTTGGTCAATGGAGTTACTTCCATTTGTCTCCGGGTAGAGCATATGACCTACATGTACCAATTAAATTGCAATCTCAAGTCATATGACTGCCTAGCTGTGCATGTGCTAATACCATGATAGTAAATTTCGCGAACAGCACAAGATAGGAACACAGAAGCTTATCAACACTGAATGCTATGCATAAACTGCTTACTTTTGCCGTCTCTGCCGCTTGGTATCGCGAAAGAGTACAACCGAAGCAATATCGACAAACACACTATATACATGTATATTCACGGACTGCTACAAAATGCACTAGTGGTCAACGATGTTATGTTCATGACCAGACCCTTTCTCCCTCTTTGGGTTAGGAGGGGCTGGCCCACGAGACTAGTCCTGATCAAATCTGGATGGTCTGACTGATTGCAACAGTAGTCAAATATCCATACCCAATAGCTACTGGATAATTAACTGGAAGGTTGTGGTTTATACTGATTCAGCACCTGTGCATCTCCATACAAGGATGTGCATCAGCTGGTATGCTTAGTAAGCAAACGAAAAAGGTGTCAACTGTAAATACCCTTGAAAAGCTACTGACTCAAGATGACAAGTGCTGGCGATTTGTTTGAAGATTTGATCTTGCATGACAGCATTATTCGTGGCCATCATATCTTCAAAGAAATCTAAACTCCACACACTTTCCAGCCAGTTGTTGAGGTCAAGGTCAGGGTTCATAGAACACCACGCCTATTAAGCGCATGCGCTTAATTAATGATAGAGTCAGCAGAAGAGAGTGACCAGCCTATGAGTGTGCATCCTGCATCCTATAGTTTAGTCGTGCCTGGCACAACATAAGTACAATCACTGTGGCTCAGGCTTGCCCCACAATGCTGTGTATTCCCCTAGTGAAAGTAAGATATGAATATTTTGTTGTAATAATTAGTAGTATAGCTACATGTGTATCTCTTACATTACGATTAATTTTGGTTCCATAGGGCTTCAGATTTTCAGTCATGCACTTGGTCACCTACATATAGTTGTGCGCATGAGCACGATGGGCATGCATTATGCATTGAGTAGGCACTGTCGATAGGTGTGGCTACGATGGCCAATAAAAAGGCACTATTTGTGATGCTCATGGACCGTATTCCTCAATTTGACGAACACTGAAGCCAGTTTTTCGCTGAATTCGATTGATTCATTATGCTTGAGTCGCTAAGATGCCTACGTCTCGAGCTATGGCGATTTTTGTTCTAACAATAACAATGATGACGACGACACAACTGATTGCTTTATCCCTTGTGCATGTGTGCGGGGTAATAATGTCTATTAATCGTATAAGTCATTGGTACATGTACACTGTAGCTTGAATACTGCATGCGTGAAACGATATGTAAATATTTTAATGACAGATTTAGCATTCTAAAGACACTGATTGGCTTGTATTGGTGGTTGTGATGCTGATGCACTGCCTGCCCACATCACCCTTGGAGAAATCAAGGATAAAAAAACAGAAGTACGCTTTGGAACCTTAGCACTAGCATGCTTATTCACAAAGCAGATGCACATTTAGGGGATGTCACAAAGGATAGTTGCATATATAGGCAAGTATATGCATACTGTATTCGCTCGATCAGATGCCGCGGCTACTATTTATTTCATCGCCTAAGTTTATGTGGCGTTTATTCGAGAGCGGCGACTATTTGAGAGCGGCGTTTATTAGTACCAGTTAGCTGCCAGAGAGGCAATCCATAGAGAAATGATCGATCGATACCACTGAATTCAACTAGGAGATTCTTGCCCTCTGCTGATGTAGATGAACATTAGAACTTGTTCTAGAAGACTGCTAAATACTCTTCTTGTACCTGCCATCGAGAACGAGTCGCGAGGCATGTTCACGTGCTAACGTACTTCTCGAATAGTAGGCGTGGCGCGGCTACTATTCGAGAGCGGCGACTATTTTGTTCAGCGCTTCCGGAGGTGCGGCGACTATTCGAGAGCGGCATCTGATCGAGCGAATACAGTATGTATGTACATACAGACATGGATTTGAAACAAATCTATAAGCTAAGCATTCTACATAATATTCATAATAAATCACTCCTCAGAATAAATATACGATTATAAGCTTATGGCTATTGTAGACACAGTCAAAAACGCAAATAGATAGGTAGGTACCTGCACTTCAGCTCCCACCACCCAGCAAGTGCAAAGAGGGCAGCCATCAGGAGTCTCTTCGACAGGGCCAGGAACGTCACTCTATGGAAGGAGAACCTGCAAGAGGAAGAACACCTCACCACCACTCTCAAACAGAACGGTTATCCCTTACCCTTCATCCGCACCATCTCCTCTTCCTTGCAGGAACCATCAGCGCCACCAGAGGAGGAGTCGGATGAGGAACCAGACGATGAAGGATCCCAGGAGAATGAGAAGAAACCACCAGTGGCAGTCATCCCATACGTAAGCGGTGTGAGTGAGCGGATCAGGAAGGCCTGTGAGAAGTTCGAACTACGGGTTGTCTTCAAATTGGGCCCAACTCTCCGCTCACTGCTCACCAAAGTGAAGGACCCCCTCCCCAAGGAAAAACTGGCAGGTGTGGTCTACCAGATCCCCTGCCAGTGTGGTAAGGTGTACGTTGGGGAAACACAGAAGCGCCTAGAGACGCGAGTCGAAGAGCATCGGGACACATGTAACAAGGGGGACACGTGGAAGTCTGCCATAGCCGAGCACCAATGGGACAAGCAACACCAAGTGGATTGGGACGCAACCAGAGTGCTGGACAGGGCCGCCAGACCTATCCAGCTAAAGGTAAAGGAACATTGAGAAGACCCCGGCAAACAACAGGCTTAATCGAGACGAGGGCTACGAGCTACCAGGCTGTTGGATCGCGATGATGAAGAAACTAGGGGGTGGGGACAAACGCGTTAGCGCTAATCACGCCGGCGCTCCATCCTCTGCACCCGGCCGCATGGGCGCGCGAGCGCAGTACCCACGCTTATAAGAGCACCACCTTTTCACACCTTGCTTCACTTTTGCCCTGAGGATGACTAGAGCATCTAGTCGAAACGTCGGCAAGTTTTACTGAACAGTTAAGTTGTCTGATTTATTCATGCAGATCGCAACTGAGAACGATGTCACTTCATGGCCACCGGATGTCCACCGGAAGCCCACAATCAATCCCAATTAAAATACAGATTCCTCAAGCCCAAAACACAAACACTTTAAGGCCATTCTGCCACACCACCCACACAAGAGCTCACCCTATGGGCGGGGTAACAACACATCAGTGCAACCACATCCACTTCAAACAATCGTCGGCTTCCATCCGGCTGTATGGTCCCCACGATCATATCGATGTACAGTGCCTCATTAACTGACATGGCCTCACCTTTGACCTCCTGCCACGCCCCCAAAGCCACCTGGAAGGGTTCAAAGGTCACACCGCATCAGGGACACGCCCACCTATTGCCACGATCCGGTCCTGAGCCCCAATGTCCAAGCATTGGCTTGTGAAGCCATGCCCAATCGGAAGCAATGAAACCTGCATTAGCGCACACACACTGCACAGTGCCACATGCTTAATTAGGCCTAATTAGCCTTTTTTTTCAAGCTAGCATGCACACTAAGCAGAAAAAAATTATCCAGAAAAGCACATAAGCGCAAAACAGTCCAGAGACCACCACATAATTGAGCTGGATGCATAATAGACCCATGCAAAGCAAGCCAGAGCTTCAATTTTGACCAAAGTGGGTAAAGGTCGTGACGTCACATTACTGTGCGTACGTAGCCACGCCCCTCACGCAGTGCATGGGGGGACATTGCAAATGTATGGCTTCCCTGTACAAACATGGGGAAAACTTTAAAGTGCCATAACTTTAATTCTAAGATGTGAATCAAAATGTTCCATCAAATTTCCTGGTGCGATCCATTCTGCACGCTCATGTACAGTGCTACTGGGCAAGAGAGCAGATTTTTTTCTTACAGACTTATTTTGACCTACTATTAATAGAAATAGTGCTTTTAGCTGCAGTGTGAATGTATAAAGCATGAAAGAAAGACCGCTCCGTAACAGAAGCTATGACGAACGATGACGTTGAACTAACATCATGTGCACCATACATAGCAATACAAGCGATCAAAAATCGCGAGATCGAAGGCTATAGATAAGATGAGGTAAGTTTCTGAAGGAGGAGAATCACTCTCGTATGTCTAGTTCTACACAATATTATCGTAGGTAGCTAATACGAGCGACCGTCAGACTGCCTAGTGAAGCAGTAACTGTCAACCCTACAAAAAAATTTCGGAATTTTAAAAAGGCTTTTGGGCTGTCTAGTGTTACTATCTTACCTCGCTTGGATGCCTTAGAAGCGAAGGGCTCCACGAGTTCAACGCTAAAACTCTGTTTTCGCTACCTTCTCGTTCTTAGATTGTCAGTGGGCGTGGTCAATGAAAACATCACTATTGTGCACGTGCGTTAGGTACTACGTCATCAAGGCGGACTTCAACCCGTCTGAAGCAACCGGCGGAAATGTTTGCTTCCGGATTCGGCGCTCCCTGCAAAATATTCGCAGTTCCACAGGTGCACTAGAATTATTAATGCATTAGGATGCATAGAATACAATATTGACTCTTAACTATGATATTCATGCAAAATTCACAACCTAACGTAAATGTATCAAATTTTCACTAAAATATGACTATTATGGTTAATATCTCCAATGCAGTTTGTAGTTAAGGCATCAAATTTGGCACAGAAGTACAACTCGATGGTACCTACCAGCAGGCCAAATCAGGGTTCTTAACTACAAGTGAAACTCAAGAATCACAACCTAACCTAACCTAACACTAACACTAACATAAAAATGCACAATTTTCGGACATTTTCCTCTCTAGATCCCAGATGAAAGTTCATTACACTCCATAATTTGACATGTAGATAGTCCAATCATTGACCTGTGTACAAAATTGAAACTGAATACATGCAAGATTCACATGTAAAATCTGCAGAAACCACACAGTGGTCAAAATTTACTCTCTTGCCTGGTAGCACTGTAAACAGTTTGTCATGAATAGCTCCCCAGAGTCTCAAACAATTGTTTAATAGTTTAAATTTTTCTACTTACTGTGTAACTACTTGAGAGAGTAACAAGATTTTTTTTTCAAGGGGACCACACGCTAAGCAGAAAATAAAATGGTCCAAAAACCGCCACAAAGTCAAGCTGGACGCATAGTAGAGCCATCCAATGCAAGCAAGAGCCATACATGTACACAGTGTTCGGTAAAGGGTTGTCAACGTACCCTGCGCGCCCTTAATTTTTTATGGGCAAAGATTGCAAATGCATGGCTTCCTATACAAAGATGGGGATGCTTCAAAGGGCCGTAACTTTAATTCTAAGGCATCAATCCAACTTTTCTCGTGAAATTTTGTTTCAACCCATTCTGCGTGCCCATATAAAAATTATCCTCCCAAGCGCTCCCAATCCCTCCAAACATTTAATGCAAAGAAATATTTTTTCCCAAGCTAACCACACCCTAAGATAAAAGAATTGTAGCAAGGTGCGTTAAGTACTGAGGCGCAGTGTACTAAAATTAAATTGTTGAATAATCGAGTTGCAAGCCACCAGAACGTAAATAGATGCGTAATCTACCACTAATCCCTGAGCACAGGACACATTGCTATAGCGGAAAAAATTAAATTGCTGGTGCAACAATGGTGTCTACTTATAGGAATTCCACTGTATGTGACCTGCTCTGAGAAAAGGGACCACTTGGGATATTTCATAAAAATTGAGTTTTTGGCATGGAATGATAGCTGTGTGTGTGATGAATCCAATGGTGCAAGTTTCATGACTCAATTAGGCCACTTCCTCCATTCAAAATCAAGATACTACAACCTCAACAGTACCAACAGTTGAAGAAAGTGTATGAACAAGTCTACCCTTCCAGGATAATTTCACGGATATCACACTTCTATAATGAGTATGGTCGAAGTGTTTTGGGAGATGACATCATTGGAAGTACAATGCGAGGATCTAATTGTCATTTATCACCAGTTATTGCTGCATTCTGGGAGTTTCCTTGTTAACATTGACTATAGCCAAAAGATTGGAGTAATTCAGTTTTTTATGACTCATTCACTCGAATTATCTTCCAATGATGGCACAAACGCAATCGAAAAGCTAAAGCATGTATTAGCTTTTGTACGGTGGATAGAAGTGCGTCCTGATTCAAATTGGTTTGGACAATCCGCAATAGTAAACATTGATATCATGGAGTTACCAGATGCTTGCTGCTCCAGAGAATTGCTAATGTTTGTGCTCATGCATGTATTCCGGTCGAGTTTGCATCTCATAGTGAAACTGTGTTTATTGCTTGCCCCCTACCACTAAATTATTCATTTTGATTTTATTTTGTTCTGACAATGTACAGTATGTAGCTATACATAATTATATGTGAACGGATTTGGGAAAACCCTCCGTATAGGATTTTTTCAGAAAATTGAGTTTGATGCATAGTTACCATAGAGCTAACCCGCGTTCAAGTCTTAGGCCGATCGTGTGCTTGGTTGTGGAGATACAGCGCTTTGTTTGCGATCGCGCCACACCCCCAATAATCGAGAAATTACGGTCTAAAGGCGTTGCTATGCACGCGTATGGCGTTTCCGCATACTACGCATGACCCGGAAATCAATTAAATGGACCTGGGCAGAGCCATTCGAAATGAACGTAAAGATCGAGCAAGAGCATTATTTTTCATTGAGAGAAATCATGCCAGATTGGTGTAACAAGATCTAGCTATCAATAATTACTTCAGTCTGTTTTATTCGACCATAAATTTTAAAATTTCTGGTGCAAGATGTGTATGCTTCCTTCAATGATGCTGTATTTCATCATTAAAGAGGCGATAAAGTCTACCAGAATGAATTGGAGTAGCTTTTCCAAAATCAATAAGAACCACCTGATGATTGCTTACTGAAGGACTCACCATTACTGCATCTGTAAGTAGCACATTGTTTCCTTTGATGTCATTGTGAAGTAAATGAGCACTGTGATGTAGGTACTCCACTGCGCTCATAAGCTGTGAGCACAGAATAAGCCTCTCCTTGCTATCACTGAGCTGTTTACAATCATATAGCTCCCTAAATATGGTGAGTCTCATTGCCTATCCCTGAAACTGCATCACAAGACTATACGGTCTGCTTGTAAGTGCACACGCCGAAAATATATGGTAGATTAGGACGGCAAAGACCCATAAGAATTTGTGCCTCAAATCTATCCGATGCATGGTTGATGAAGGCTCTGGATATCTGCTTCGCTTTTCCTCCTTTCTTTGCTGGTGCTCCCATTTCCACCTATCCCAATAGTCGTGAGCCATGAGCCATCTGCTTGTAAAGGATGCCTTCTTTTTTTCTCTTGCACTTTGACCTTGCATTTTCCTGCTTTTAGTTTCTCTTTCCTGGCTCGACTCGTGGAACGTATTTCCTGGAGGGTATTTGGTCGGCTCATCCTACGCTGTCTGGAACTTCCTGTTGCTGCAGTCTCATCACTTGGTGTAGAGGGTGGGATTCCGGGTGATCCAAACGAGGAGTCCTCAGAATTTTCCAAGTCAATAACTGCGTCCATTGTTGCCATAATATGCATGCACACATACACATACACCATACACCACCATACACCATACACCTTTGATAGACTGAGGAGCAATTAATAGAATAGCAAACCCTATCATAGAGTCGGTAGACTCTATAAGTAGGGATGGTCCAGATATGCCATATACGTAATACAAAACAAAAACGTTAATAACTCAGAACAACTTGAATTTTAAGATTTTTAACTTTCATATTCGTGATCTACGCCAGAATATCTATCAAGCCCCGAAACATCCATAGAAACGATCAGGTACGCCTGAATCGGCTGTTTTTAAGTTTGTAAAAAACGTGCATTTTGTCAATCTTTCTTTCATCTTATCCAGGGCTAACTCAAAACTGGCATGACTTCTCATCTTAGTTTAACAATAAATCCGCTCCGTTTTGTTGAGCGTAGGTCTATGGCACGCTACTTCTGTTATCATGAAAGTCACTGAATCGTATGTGTATGCAGCATGTTTAATTAGTGGGTGTGTCCGCCACGCCATTTTGTCATATAATGCGCATGCTCCGACAATGTTGCCATGGTGAAGTCATGTGACCGAAATCAGTGGCGCTTGTGCTCAGCTGGTGAACTGTCGAAATGCTGGCTGCTATCAAAACCAGGGACTATACATTATCTTTCAGATGGACTGGAAACACGCGCGCCGCCCTATTACAAAGTACACATTTCCGTTTCTGCAATCATCGTTACGGGTATAAAATATCGCGAGTGGTAAGAAGCTACAGAGGCTGCTTGGAAACACCAACGGTGGTCGACCTGACAACGGCGTCAGCGTATGTGAGGTCGTCTACAGTAGACCATAGTCGTAATACGATGTGCTGAAAGCCACTTTGTGGTGAGTGTGCTTCTGAGTGCGCTCTCTATGAGTGAAAAAATTTAAGTATGGCTACTTTTCATGTCCTGGCAATACTTTGTGCTGGATTAGCTCAGAAAGTGAAGCTCTCATAGGATTCTACACAGCGCGAGTAGTAAGCCCCAATCTTGCTTTACTGGGTGCACAGTATTTTTTTGAGCTGGAAGGTACTCTAGGAGCACAAGACCCCCTAAGTTTAAAAAATTTACTTCACAAAGATGGACACCTTTTGTGCTGGATAATCTCACAAACTAAAACAGACATGAGCATTGTTCAAACATAAAAAGTAAGTTTACCCGTTGCTTCACTGGGTAAACATTTGGTGTGTTAAACATTATCTAAGAGTTTCCTACAAGCCTTCATAGAAGTACTAGACGGCCATATTGACTGTCATGGCACCCTAGTCCAGTATAGTAGCAATACTGTCAGACATTCCCGGGTACACTTCCGGGCGTAACGATGATTGTAGAATTTTCGCGAGCGTAATAATGTAGCGTTTCCAGTCCATCTGAAAGATAATGTATAGTCCCTGTCAAAACTTACTGGCCTATAAAATTCGCTCTATAATAAGTTTTACATTAGATACTACTTGGCGTGAAACAGTGTTCTTTCAAATATTATGTCAGCCAGCTGTCTTCAGGAACAAGTCAAATTCAGGCTGAGCTGAAAAGGCGTGGCTATCACGTCGTCTGATGATGTCTTCTAGCAAGAGTATTATAAAGAGGACTTCTAGTACAGCAATGCGCACACTGGTTACCTGCAGCTATGTCTCGAGAGTCCCACTGATGCATATTCAATTGTATGTGATGCACTGAACAAAGACATCCGGCGTCTAAAGACTGGATCAGTTCAGTGCACTTGACAGGCCGAGACTAGATCCCATTCCATTCCTCACTGATGCCTTCTTGAAATTCTATCGTAAAGCCCATTCGGACGTGTGTTCAACCCTCTATTATTATTATTGTTATTGACCTCTGTGAAATAAATCACATGATCTTTGTATTATTATGATTGTGGATTGTGAATGCACAAATTTTAATATTAGCCTTCATCATGTTACCAGATTGTCTCAGGTCAGCACCGTTGGTGTTACCATGCACTCCGGGGTCTTCTGATGGTCCCATAATCTGAAATCAAAATGTATGGCGGTAGCTACTAGGCCAACCTTTTGATGCTGATGGGATGTATGCAGGAACTGACTTGAGCTTCAAAAATTGCCCGGTTCTTCTGAACACACTAGCTATAATATTATGACACACAGCATACACATGCACTCACATACATTTTTATTTTATAATAATTTCTGTTTATGTACAGCGGACACATGAGTAGCCATTGGCTAACAATAAAACATGTAATCCTAAGTTAAGTTAATGATAGCATGTTTGAATGAGGTGATAGAGTTTTTGTAGACCATACTCGTGGACAGAGTTCCACTGAGCTGCAGTTTTTGGGAAAAAAGAATTCAGGAACTGGGTAGATCGGCATTGGAAAGGAATAATGGCCATGGTGTTGTCAGATCTGCTGTTGTAGTGGAAAGATCTGAGATCAATTGGTACATTTGGAAAGTCGGTAAGTTTGTACATTATTTTGTACATGTGGGATAGCCTGGCTTGTGATCGCCTCATAGATAGGGGATGGATATTGGCACTGGACAGGAGGCTGGTGTAGTCAGAAGACCAGTCTTTAAGACAAACTTTTAGACCAAATTTCTGTGTCTTCTCCAGTAGCTCCACATCTCTTGCAAGGTAAGGGTCCCACACCGCAGAACAGTACTCCAGGTGAGGCCTGATAAATGAGATGTATAACTGCAGTAGAGTACTTGAAGTAGCATTCTTATAAAATTTCCTGTATAGCACGCTGATGAGACGTCTCACTTTAAGGTGCAGGTTGGAAATGTGTTGAGACCAGGAGAGATTGGATGTTATAAGTATACCCAAGTACTTAACGGAGTCAACATACGGAAGGGGAACTCCTTCAATGTAGAGTGCGTGGTAAGCTTCTTCAGGTTGGGGAACCCGAAGCATCATTGCATGACATTTGGCTGGCTGAAGAGATAGAAAGTTGTTCCTTATCCATGTGGATATAGATGATGTCACACTGAACTATTGAGAAATCAGTAATTGAGCAGATAGGACGGTAAAAAGCCATATCATCTGCAAACAGAGACAGAGAGCTGCCAGGAGATATTTGAGTAACTACATCAATTTTATGAAGATCAAGAAAAGCAAGGGACCTAGAACAGACCCTTGAGGAGCTCCTGAGAGGACTGGAAGGATCGAAGAACAGGTACCCTCCACAACCACCAATTGAGATCTATTGGATAGGTAGCTGTTCACCCATTGGATTATGTATGGATTCAGTTGAATATCTATAAGCTTTAGTAGCAAGGGACGATGGGGAACGCTATCAAACGCTTTTCGAAGATCGAAGTAAACAGAACAGACATTATGGCCTTGGTCGAGTTGGCAAAGCCAGTCATGGGTTACTGACAGCAGGGCAGATGTAGTTGACCGGCCGGGTAGGAAGCCCCATTGTTTCGAGGAGATAGGGTGCCTAAGGCACAAATGTTGGAAAATCATTCGGTAGATAATACGCTCGAAAATTTTACTAATGATGGAGAGGATGGAAATAGGTCTGTAATTGGAAGGTCTTGACATATCGGTAGATTTGGGAACTGGAACTACTCTTGCCAATTTCCAAGCATCAGGAAAGCAGCCTGGAAGTGAGCGACAGGTTAAAAAGGCGAGTAAGACTTAGGGTTACTGAGGAGGCAGTACCAGTGGCGGTTCTACATAGGGGCCAGAGGGGGCCACGGCCCCCCTAAATTTTCACCGTTCCTATAATAAGATCGATAAATTGAAAACTGACAGTGCTATACAGTTAAACTTGCATGCTAGCTTGCTACACCGACTTGAATACTATATCCTTTGAAAATGAAAAGGCAGACGAAATTATTTGAATTTGCTAACCTGGATGATCAAGAACGAGAAGAGCCTATGACACTACCGACAGTCAAGAGGCCCAGAAGCAGCAGGAGTGATAGCAATAGTTCCGAAGTCCCGCCCGAAACCACACCCCTCACTGTCGTTGAGTCTCATGGTATGGAAGAAACAACAATAGAGTGCAGTGGGAGCAGTAGCAGTGGATGCCTTAATATCAGTAGTAGCTCAACGGATAGTGATTCAAGTCACTTATTTCAACCAAGGCGTCTATGTCAGTCAATCGTACCCAGCGATATTGCACGCTCTCGTGACGACAAACCTGTTCACCCTCAACTTAGGAGCTTTCAGAAGACAAGAGTAGGTGACAGAAATCGTTCTTTTGCTGTTCATTGGTATCAGTCCTATCCTTTTATCGAGTATTCCATCCAAAGGGATGCTGTATACTGCTACAGTTGCAGGCTGTTTCCGTCAAGCTCGGGCTATGCCGACACAACGTTTACAACTGAAGGCTGTAACAAATGGAAGAAAATTGGTGACAAACTAAAGCGGCATGCTGAATCAGAGGCTCATAAAGAGAGCATGGCAAAGTGGATGGCTTACAAGCAGACCAAGTCTTCTCCTACAGTGGCTGATCAACTAATAAGTCTAAGGGCTTCAACAGTAGCTGCTAATCGTATGTATATTTCAACCCTTTCACAGGTCGCTGTCTTGTGTGCTCGTCAGGGCATTGCTTTAAGGGGACACGATGAGAGCAGTACATCTAGCAATAAGGGTAACTATGTTGAAATTCTGGAATTGCTTGCTTTTATAATGCCTGAGCTTGGACGTCAATTTCGCTCGTTGCCCAGCAATGCTAAGTATACTTCGAAGGTGGTACAGAATGATTTATTGAAAGCTGCTGCTGATGTTGTATTCAAGAAGATTACTGATGAAATTAAGGATGCTGAAGGATTTGCAGTCATCGCTGACGAGGCGCGAGATATTAGTAAGAAAGAGCAACTTACTTTGTGCCTTAGATACGTGAACAACAAGTTGGAAGTAAATGAGCGCTTCATGGGCTTTTCTGACCTATATGACCTTGATGCAAAAGCATTGGCTGAGAAGATTATTGACAGGCTACAGGTGCTAGGTTTAGATGTTAAGCAGTGTATTGCTCAGTGTTACGATGGTGCATCTGTGATGAGTGGCCAGGTATCTGGTGTTCAACAAAGGCTCAGGGAGATCGTGGGGAATGGATGTGTTTATATCCACTGCCATGCACATAGGTAAGCAATTCTTTCAATGCTATACACAATGTAAATTTAATTGCATTATATTATAGGCTAAATTTGGTTTTGGTGGATACAGCTAAGGGTGTAAAGGAAGTTAGTGATTTCTTTGGAGTGATGGAGGTGACATATCGTTTCTTTTCAGCTTCAACACTCAGGCATGACAAGCTTGTTAATGCTCAAAAGGAGAAGCAACTCAAAGTGCTCGAAATCCCTCAGCTTAGTGATACACGTTGGGCATGCCGCTATTTTGCTGTAAATTTATACAAATCACGGTATGATTGCTTAGTAGAGGCTCTGGAAGAAGTGATTGAGAACAGCAGTGATAGGACTTAAGCAGCTGAAGCAACCGGTATCCTAGCTCAAATTCAGAAGTTCTCCTTTCTTGTTTTTCTTACTACATTCGACAGTATCCTTGGTCTGACTAAGCCTCTCTCTGATGCTCTTCAGGTTAAGCATCTCAATCTCTCTGCAGCATTAGAGTTAGTTGATTCTGTTATCGACTTGTTGAAACGGAGACGGAGTGAGGAATTCTTTAAAGATTCAATTTGGAAAGATTCCCAGGAATTGGCAGATAAAGCAGGTGTTGATATTTCTCTACCAAATGCTGGCAGAAGAACAAGTCTACCAAGAAGATTTAGAGATGCTCATATTCTTGAATCTACAGGAGGAAGGGATCAGACTATGCTTTCTGTATACGCATCGTACAAAGTAATACACTACCAAGCTGTTGATAAAGTCTTAATGGAATTAGAGCACCGCTTTGGAGAGCCAAGACCCATACTACAATCCATAGCAGCTCTCTCACCTAAGAGTCCATCCTTCCTGGACTCAAAAGCAATTCTACCACTTGCTGAGGCTTACAACTTGGACACGATGCCCTTCGTAATCAGCTAGAAATTGCCAGGGTCATCCTGAAGCAAAAGAATGTAGAAACAGTAGAGAGTTCCTTATCAACTCTTGGAGAAAGCCATGGTGCCTTTCCAGAAGCAATGAGATTATATAAGATTGCTCTAACCATTCCAGTAGCTTCAGCATCGGCTGAGAGATCGTTTTCAGTCCTCAAACGAGTCAAGACCTATCTACGATCTACAATGGGTCAACAGAGATTAAATAACTTAGCTATATTGGCTATTGAGCGTGACCTCTCCAAATCTCTTGACTATGACTCTGTAGTGGACAATTTTATGCACCAAAACCAACGCCGTATCACATTGAAATAGTGCACAATGTCATGCAAATTACATAGTTTTTGACATTAAATTTTTGCTGTTTTGTGGCCTAAAATATGCACCAGAAGCCATCTCCGGCAGCTTCATTTTAAAAATTTTCCTGGGAGGGCATGCCCCCAGACCCCCCTAGGAGGCTGGGAGCCAGCTATTATGGTTACAACAGCAGCCATTCATTCTCAGTATTGTCATAGTGGCCCCCCCAGAAATATCTTTCTAGAACCGCCACTGGGCAGTACCCTTTAACATTTTAGCGGAGATGTCATCGGGGCCAGTAGACTTATTGCCATCAAGCTTAGTGATAAGCTCAAAGACGTCTTCCTCTGTACAATGCCGCTCCTCTGGAAAATTAGATGGATAAAGATATGGGCGATAGTCATCAAGTGGTGGAACTGATTTGTTGAAACAAACATCATAGACTGATACAAGATGCATGGCCGGTGACAATGACAATACTGTAATATAACACCGAGACTGAATCTGATCATGGTAGTTTTAACCACTGACATTGTCACAATGAAGTTGATAGTCAATGGGCAAACCATGCGAGGTGGTATAACTGCCAAAACATTATATGAATCATTAATTGCGCAGAGTGCAATAAACAAGGAACAGTAACAAGTATAAAAAAGAATTGAAAATTAAAGGATGAAGTAGGGATAGTAGGACCAAAAAATACACAAACAAGATTTGTAGGGATAAGCACATCAACTATACATCCCTACGCTTGCTTTTTGAGTAGCTTTAATTATATAGATATTGAACTAACCTGGTCCAGTAATCCGGCCAACAATCATCACGAGTAAAATAATTGGACTTTCATCTTTCACATACAATGTCAAAATAATTTGAATAAAGAATAAGACCCTAGAATAATATGGACATCAACAACAAATTAGGTGCGTGCACGCATGATAATCGAGAAAAGCAAGCGTAGGGATGTATAGTTGATGTGATTATCCCTACAAATCTTGTTTGTGTATTTTTTGGTCCTACCATCCCTACTTCATCCTTTAATTTTCAATTCTTTTTTATACTTGTATATTATATTGGTAATACTGTAGATGATGCAGATAATTATAGATAGATCTAGCTAATTAGATGGACAAAAGAAGCAGCTGTTACATATGTGCGTGTAGTCAAGTTAATAGCAATAGCAATAGTACTAGCTGGCTTCTAAAGGAGTCCTCAGTGTAGTGCAGGTAGTAGAACGATGTATAGAAATAATTTATCGGTCACTCCTGGTCCGGAATCTCAACCGACCGCCGTGTAATTTTTACACTTTCGAGGATATTGGAGATCATGCCTGTGTCCCTGTCCCCATACCCTCATGGTCATCATGATCTGCACCATAGTGCAGGATCGGTGACACCCCAATCTAGTCGTCTCGTTTGTTCCGAGAGTACAGACTTGACAACAAAGGTGGACCAAATGATGACTATGCTGAGCAAGACCCAACAACTTGTAGTTTCTCAGCAAGCTACTACTACACGTTTAGAAGAGCCAGTTGCAAAGCTGACCCAGGACGTGACAGATCTAAAGAGCGTTGCTACCGCTGAGGATGCTTCTGGTGCTAAAGGTTCCCAAAAAACCTAAGAATAAAGATTCCCAAGGAACTAAGCGTCAGCTTGATAAATTTATGTGCATCTGCGCATGCGCACCTAGACACATACGGTCCTGGCGCACACACAAAATTTAAATAACATTATTCACTGTAGAATGCTGCTTTTGAATGAATTTTCGTCTAGAGCTTTCTAAGGTGAGCCATAGCAGCAGTTTTCTTAGTTCTATAGCCAGAAAGAGGGTTTCATTTAGTTTATTATCAGTACACTTGCACCCCCTAACGTCCCCCTGGATCTGCCACTGATAAGCCCGGCAAAGGCTGCCTGTTGTAACAAGCTTTAGTACGTCATGCATGACTTACCAGCTACTACAACACATGCTGGCGTTGCCATTTATATCGCCAAGAGTAAGTTGATATCGCTTGCTTAGGCCAGATTGTGAAATTTACGTATAACATCCAGAGTGCTAAAAATGATTGCAAACGGGGCGTGCCAAAGTGCTGTGATTGGTCAATATACATATTTTCCTGGCGGTGACTTTCTGCATACACCTAGCAAGCAGTATATACGTTTGATACCCTCTTTCCCCTCCTTTATTTACTTATCAGGCACACCCAGTCAGTGGATCTGTCACTTATGTGTGCCAAAAGGTGATAAATGACTGAGTGTGGTGTGTATAAATCCTGGTATTACCTGCATGGGTATTCCTAACAATGTTTTTGAAGATCCCCTGGAAGTGTAAAGTATGTGCCATTGTGAAACTCCACCTCGTATTTACCTGGGAGTGGCCACACTTATTCCATCCTCTCTTTCCACGCTTATAATATTGTCTATCTTGTTGCATATTTGTATGTGTCAGCATCTTTCTCTGTGTCTTCCTCTTTCTCCTGATAACTACCTCCCTTGAATGGTTTAGTTTGCAGATTATCATCCCAAAATATTTTGGGGAGAGGTGTGCCTGGCAGCTTCACATACCATTATCCCTTACTGCCTAATTAACTGTTGACAGTTGGTTTGAAGAATCAAAGAAGACTCATTCTCAATGATCTACAGCTGTACATTCATGCATGCATGTAAGTAGATCGAACACACGTGAGATAGAGAACTCATGCATGTTTGCAATTGCAAGCAAAGATACTTAAGGAAAAGGGCCCTGGGGTGTGGTCATGTGTAATTGCGTGATGCTTTTGATTGCATTCTTGTATAAAAATTCACAATTTGCAATCAGAAGAATCTCGCATTCAGAATCTGATATGGATCGCAAATGTTCATGGCTTCCTTGACTCTCCTTTTCCCACAATGTATAAATGTGTGTGCATCGAACGTCTGTGGCTCTCCCATTCTATGATTCTAGTTGGCAGGCATGGCTTTATGTTGTGACCCTCAAACCATCTGATCACTTATGTGTTTGAAATGGCATATCTTCACTGTTCGTATTCGTATCCATAGCCCACCAACTGATCAACATCATTCAACTGCTGCAGCATCAAGAACCAATTTCAAATGGAGTCTGCAACGATGAGGACTAATATCTTCAGGCACACACAAATGATCAGGTATGTAGTTTGAGCGTCACGAAAGGGTAGCCATGTATTTCCATTGTGTGTATAGCATGGTGTGTGTATCGCAAAAAATGCACTGGGCACATGCTTAGCATAGCAAGTGTGCGTGACAAAAGCATGTGCAGCAACAGAAGCCAGGTGCATGCAAACCCTATACCTACTACTAACCACACCTAGATAACTTGTGGGTACATAAACCACACTGATACTTGTAAGATACTCCTACTACTCTACTGCAGTGTCCTTAGGACCTAGCAACTGATCTGCAAAACACAGTATACCATGGTGACCTGATATTATTAAGCAATAGTTCAAGTTGTACTTGGTAATAGTGGCCTTAACTCAAACAATTTTTCAGCACATCATGCTTGCTTTTTCTCATGGACGTTCATATATGATAGGATAATACCAGAAAAGGGATATTATCGCTGTATAGTCATCTGCATTAAATTTAAAAAATGGACTCCTGAGGATACCACTATACAATATCAGTGTCGATGTCGATATAAGCAATTATACTGTTTTGCAAGTCAGTTATCTAGTGGAAGGATAAATAGGCAGTGGTTCTCAAGTGCTTAATTCAGTTGTACTGCAAGTCACAAAAACCATCAGTTTATACTGTGACAGAGACAGATGCCATTCCCAAACTCCTCCTAGATGACTGACCTGCAAAGCTTACTACAGTATATTATTACAAGTATAAAAACAATTAAATAAATTTGAAGGATGAAGTCGGGATGGCAGTGCCAAAAAATACACAAACAAGGTTTCTAGGGATAACGTATCACATCCACTATACATCCCTACGCTTGCTTTTCTCGATAATTATACACTTCTAATTCAGTATGTAAAGTGTTGCTATATGTGACTGTATCTGACATATGGGATCCGCACGTTTTTAGTACCTCAAGTTAAAAAAAATGTCGAAGTTGAGTAAGTTTGTCATATACATGCCAAAGAACCTTTCTACTAACCTTTGCAATCGTCTACGGATGCTAATCGTAAGATACAAAGGCGAAATAAACCTTCATTTTGACCTACCTAGTCTGTACAGCTACCGTACACGGAGCCCGTTGCTATGGGCGCTAATTAGAATTCTCTACCTAGATACAGCTAGATTCATCGAACTACTGTACGTTCGCTCACCTTTTTAGCTTCTTGGGCATCTAAGAACAATCGGCTGTCATTGTCAACAACGAAATTCAACTCTCGATCTTTACATTCATTTCGAACGGCTCCGCCCAGGTCCATTTAATTGATATCCGGGTCACGTGTAGTATGCGGAAACGCCATACGCATGCATAGCAACGCCTTTAGACCGTAATTTCTCAATTATTGGGGGTGTGACGCGATCGCAAACAAAGCGCTGCATCTCCACAATAAAGCTCAGTCTGTCTGAAAATTGAACGTGGGTTAGCTCTAAGGTAGAGCGTATCAACCATACATAAAACTCAACTTTCACAAAAAATCCCATATGCCGGGTTTTCTCAGAGATGGTCACATATTTTGATATTGATCCAACATTCCTGCATGTGCCCCATATAATATAATGTACGTGTGTGCATAGCTACTCAAAAAGCAAGCGTAGGGATGTATAGTGGATGTGATAGTTTTTTTTTCAAGGAGACCAGAACACTAAGCAAAAAAAAAATTTGTCCAAAAATCACCATATAATCGAGCTGGATGAGTCATTCTGCGTGCCCATGTAAAAATGATCTCCCCAAGTGCTCCCAAACCCCCCGTCACTTTTTATTTATTTTTTTTTTCTACCTACTTAGTGTGTAATTTCAGGCTAAACCACACCATCATAGAGTTGGTAGACTCTATAAGTAGGGATGACCCGGATATGCCATAATGATCTTGGCCTTGTTAGATAATTTGCTGGAGATTCCGATTTTCACACTTACAAATTTTACCACTATATTATGTATCGCGCAGGTCCATGACTCGTTAGTTGGCATTATCTCGACGGTTAACGTAATGGTGGGCGTGTACGGCGCATTAACTAGTGGGTGTGTCTGATATGCCATTTGTCATGTAATGCGCATGCTCGGAATGTGTTGCCATGGTGAAATCATGTGACTATGGTCAGGGGCGCGGCCCGCACGATGCAGCTACAATGATCGAGTGATCAGATACTCGCGCTCAGTTTTAGCCTCGAGCCAGCGCCAGGCTCTCCCGCATGAGCTAAGTCTATAGCTTAGTTAAATAGGCCAGTGCGAGCTGAGCGCTATACAGTGAACTAGGTATCAAGAGGTTCCTCAGCAGTCAAATGGAAGAGACACACCGCTGGCTACCTTGGCAGCCTAAACCAGCCTTCTTTGTCAGCCACCTTGAAGGGCGTGGCTAAGACTTTGTGCAAACTTCGGTACCTCCCATCTACTAGCTACTTAATTACACTGGACAGAGGTTGAGAGTTGAATGAACGAACCATGTAAGATGGCATTGATAAATTATACTAAGAGCAATAAAAAAAAGAACAGAAACAAGTATAGAAAACAATAAAATTGAAGGATGAAGTAGGGATGGCAGGGTCAAAAAGTACACAAACAAGATTTGTAAGGGATAAGCATCTGCTATACTTGCTTTTTAAGGGGTGCAAAAATAATGCAACTGAATCAAACAACTATCATGAACCATTGTGACAACCAGGGAACAACGTGAATGTCTCCCACATGCCGCACTCAACAAATACGTCAACATTTTGGGAAAACCCTCTGTATGGGATCCGCGCGCGATTCGCGCAATGCGTGTTTTTAGTAGCTCAGGTCCAAATTTGTCAAATTAAGTCCAGATTTTGTCATATACATGTCGAACAACCCTTGTTCTAACTGTTGCTGTCTTCGACGGAGGCTAGTCGTGCTATAGGAAGGCGAAATAAGCCTTCATTTTGACCCACCTAGTCGGCACAGCCACCGTACATGGAGCCCGTTGCTATGGGCGGTAATTAGAATTATCTACCTAGATACAGCTAGATTCATCGATCTACTGTACGTTCGCTCACCTTTTTAGCTTCTTGGGCATTTAAGAACAATCGGCTGTCATCAACAACGAAATTCAACTCTTGCTCGATCTTTACGTTCATTTCGAACGGCTCCGCCCAGGTCCATTTAATTGATTTCCGGGTCACGTGTAGTAAGCGGAAACGCCATACGCGTGCATAGCAACGCCTTTAGACCGTAATTTCTCGATTATTGGGGGTGTGGCGTGATCACAAACAAAGCGCTGTATCTCCACAACAAAGCGCGCAATCGGCCTAAGACTTGAACGTGGGTAGGCTCTATGCCAGAGCTTATCAACCATGCATCAAACTCAATTTTCTGAAAAAAAACCCATATGGAGTGGAGGGTTTTCCCATATCCGGTCACATATAATCGAGAAAAGCAAGCGTAGGGATGTATAGCAGATGCTTATCCCTTATAAATCTTGTTTGTGTACTTTTTGATCCTGCCATCCCTACTTCATCCTTCAATTTTATTGTTTTTTATACTTAAAAGATAAAAGAATTACAACAACCAGAAATACCATCACATTTACACATTTGTTGGGGGACCATAGAACATAACCACACATTAATATTCAAAAGCCTCGGCAAATCCTACTATTGTGTGGCACACACAACAAATCATTCATGTGGGCTATGTATCACTTGTCAGCTTCCCTACAAACTCTATATGCCAAGTCCAGCAACAAATTATATATTATTTGCCAAGTTCAACAACAAAATTAAGGTCCGATGTTCATGAAGACAAAAGTACGTGGGTGGATACTCTCAAAAATCATCTGAAAATACCGTACCCTCTCGAAAGAGGGCCCATGGGCGGTGCACCTTACATTGGGCCAAGATTGGGGGTGGGCCGATATTCGAGGTATCAGTATTGCATTTATACGCAAAAGAGCGCCCAGGTAAGTTACCCATGCTAGCTTCATAATATGAATAGTAGCAGCGGCTACTATTCATTTCAGCCTTACTCAAGCATGGTTACCAATTCAGAGCAAGGGCAGCCGCAATTCTTTACCGTGTGTCGTTGAGTGCAGTTCTATTCTATTAAGTGGGCGTGGCTACGATCGCTAGCCGTGTGCGTTAGTTTATTTCTGCTGAAATGTGGAATAAAAGGTAGCTAGGCTTAGTTTTACAGCTGTTTAGCACGTTACTTATCGATCTTACGAAGTTCACTGCGTAAGATCGATAAGTAACGTGCTACACTGTTCAGTCCTCATAAACCAGCCATTTGAGCTGCGTTTTCAAGGGCAGCTACACATTGGGCACATATTCAAGTAAACACTAGACCTTAACACTTAACAGGAAATTGAGCCCAAAGTGGGGGGGGTGGGCGGACATTCCGTAGTGGGCCATCTTTCTCGAGGGTACGGTATATATTTTCGACAGTCTCAACTAGTTTATTCACAAAATCGCATTGCCATCTTCTACAACTCAAGTATAAGCGATTTTCGAAGGTTATGGTCGTCACTTTAAAAAGTAATATTGCCGCAATGCGCGCACGCACACGCGCACGCAAGATTTCGTGCACGTGCATGGTTGTGACGCTCTACCATGCATGCGCATGCGCACGTTAAACTTAACTATTATTGTACCAATATAAAAAGTAATAACTAGTTGGGCGGGGTTATAGGAGGTTTGCGCACGCGCAAATCGATCCCTGGCACATGGTCTGGGTCAAAGCACGTACTGTATGTTCAAGCATTCAAACAGAGGAACTGGCAGTAAGTCCTCAATTACGTTAGAACATAAGATGATCTGATGTTTCAAAGTTCCAAGAAAAGAATCTCGTGGTCTAGATGTGCTGGCCCACGAGACTACCAAGGCAATTGATTTAGATACTCCATCCTGTGATGACTGGGTCAGAGGAAGTGAATAGCAAGCAATTTTATTTATGCCTATAAATTTCCACCATAGGTAAATTGTGCCCACGTGTTGTACATCCCGTCACCAAGCAAGGTGCTGGAACCAGAGCTAGCGGTAAGTTACATTTGCAAGATAATTTCAGAAAAGGGCATAGGGACGAGGCTGTAAGAGGATAGTGTCGTGCGCCAGCCCATCACACTGCTGGTCCGCGAGACTACCAAGATGATTATTGCCCAAACTTTTGGCAATAGACCCATTGCAATTGCGTTGTAAAACAGGAAATTTCTGGATATCTCCGTACATGGACACACCCCCGCCGCCATCTTGGTGTACCACCTCCATACTTGCTTATCACCGTTTGCACTAGCAGCTGTTGGAGAGCGCTTCTTTCTGTCTCTCTGTCTTTTAGCGACTCAAAGACAAAATAAGCAGTATCCCAGGATAATTCAACATACTATAATTTCACTGGTTGCAGATTAGTGATGAGAAAGAGCAGCTGAAAATCAATCAAATACATTTTCTCATAGACACACCCTGCATGGTACACTAAGATGGCGGCAGTCACATGACCTGTGACACTCTACTACGTCAGCTGCAATGGGTCTATTGACCAGAGAAATTACGTAAATTATATCAATGGTTTGGTGTTCCTCGAAATGATATTTATTTTTGGGGGGGGGGGGTGGTTTCACTACAGGGATGTACAGCCTAGTGGAGGATTCGTAATTTCTTCGACTACTGAAGTTATGGATACTTACTCGGGCAAGTGACCACTCCCAGCTAAGCGCCCATGTACTGTATTTCAAGGGGCCACTGTAGCAGTTTCTATACCACATGTGCATTGTACCATTTGTATGGGCAGGATAGACTGTAATATGCTGCTGTACTCTCTATGCTTTGCATGTGCTGTTAATAGATGATCATGCGTACTAACAATATTATCCCATGATTATGATATTAAATACACTTGTATTGAACTTGAAATATATACATGCTCTCATTTAAGCCCCCCATGCATGCAATCCACATATTGACACCTCACTTATTGGGAATGGCAACAGCAGTGCGAGCCGAGCCAGCAAAGTATAATGACAGACATCACAGTGTATCAAGTACTAATACACAAAGCAATAATAAGCCTAACAGTAACTGGGATGGGCTGTGAGTATTGCACTTTTAATTTTGGCTATGCTAGCCAACATAGCCAGTTTGTGATCAATATTTTTTCATGGAACCTGCACCATTGGATTGAGCACACATAGAGCTATCAATCCATGCCAATTTTTATAAAATATCCCGAGTGGTCCCTTTTCTCATAGCAGGTCACAATAATTATTATGATCATCACCTTTGAGAAATGAATCATCGAAAGTGTCATTTTGTTGTGAGACGCAAGTACATGGATAGATATGAAGATGTAGTGTTACTGTATGCACCTATATAATAGTAAATTCATTATAATTATGTGCATTTAAATGTACAATGTCATGTATTGTATTATTAATAATTAGCATTATTCAATGTGCCATTAGCACATTAACTAGTGGTGATGAAAGTCATCTATGCGGAGTGAACCTTCGCAAAAGTCATAGGCATGCACATGCACATGGGTTTGGTACCCCAATAGCTAGCCCTGAGAACCACAAACTGCCATGTTCATAGTCTACATGCTGCCATGACCATCATGAGTCCAAGTATGTACCTGTAGACAGGCTCTGAGGGGATAAGCCTCCATGCAGTCTCCTTCATGCTCAGGGAATATTGATTGTGGACCTGAGCCTTGCCAGATTTGTACAGCACTCACCTTTCCAGTTTTATGCCATTGCCTACACTGTACAGGCCCGAGTTGTCTCTTAGATCGCGTGTACTGGTGCAGTGCTGGCGTATGCACATGATGACCATTAGCTTACATGTTCAAAATAAATTTTAACTCTCTCCTCACTGAAATGATCACCCCACAAACATACAAAAATATATAATACAAGTATTAATAAAAACAATTGAATAAAATTGAAGGATGAAGTAGGGATGGCAGTGCTAAAAAATATACAAACAAGATTTATAGGGATAATGTATCACATCCACTATACATCCCAACGCTTGCTTTTCTTGATAATTTATATCATACACTTGTGATTCAGTATGTAAAGTGTCGCTATAATTATTATTGTGACCGGATTTGGGAAAACCCTCCGTATGGGATCCGCGCACGATTCACGTAATGCGCGTTTTTAGTAGCTCAGGTCGAAATTTGTCAAAGTCCACGTTTTGTCATATACATGTCAAACAACCCTTCTAACTGTTGATGTCTTCTACGAAGGCTAGTCGTGCTATACGAAGGCGAAATAAGCCTTCATTTTGACCCACCCAATCGTTACGCCACGGGACCGGAAGTCCATATGTTTGACTAAAATTTAATTGCTATGCAATATTACGTCACGTTAACGGCATCGCGATTTCAATTTTCGCCGCTATTTGCGCTATTTTTTTAGCTATCGCCATCTCCTGAACCGCTCGTGCTACGCCTCCCGAACAAAACCAATTGACTCGGGAATCTACCCTCCATGCAGCTAGTGGGCCTTCAACCACGTGGTACAACTAACTGGCAAATTACGGAGCTTTTTATGCTACCCATTCTGATTGAGCTTTGGAGAGTGGCTGCATGAAGTGCTACCGACCAGCGTTCCCGTACATTGTTTCCAGCTACCGGTCAAGATTCCTTCAGATAAAAGATAAGTCACGTTTATTGATATGATATGAAGATGTTGACTGCTTGGTATAGGGAGTTAAAAAGGTTGTGAAGTTTGTACCTTGTGGAATGAGTCCTCAGGGGCTTTAAGCAACAAGCTCTGGCAGTTCATGAGGTTTTAACAATCTTTCATGCAACTGAATGTTACTGAGTGAGCTGTTACCAACGTATAATCTATGGTGCAAGTAACTGTACATTGTACAAGGTATTTCTGGCCCCTCCCACTATCATAATTTCGCCAAACATGAAGTGCGTAATACATGAGAGAGAGGGAGAGGTGAAGTCGCCAAAAATAAACTTGATTACATGAGAGAGAGATACTATGTTACATATGAGAGAGAGAGGTATAGTTTTCAAAAATAAACTCTTATATTTAATTGTACATGAGGGAGAGCGAGAGAAAGGGAGAGGTGAAGTCATCAAAAATAAACTCTTACATGAGAGAATGGTGTAAATTGTCAAAATATACTGTGTTACATGAGAGAGAGGTATAGTTGCCAAAAATACACTCTGTTACATGAGCGAGAGAAAGGGAGAGGTGAAGTCGCCAAAAATAAACTCGATTACATGAGAGAGAGAAAGAAGGAAGTCACCAAAAATATACTGTTACGTGAGAGAAAGATAGAGAGTGGTAAAGTTGCCAGATTTACACGAAAGAGAGAGGTGAAATAGTCTGATAGGGATCGATAACAAACACGAATGTAAGGCTTGTGGCTGAGAGGGGGTGGAGTTGCCTAAAAGCAGGAATAGCAGTATCAGCGATTGATAATCAGTCATACTCCTCTTCACTGCTATGATTATCGGTTGAAATTTCCCATTGTCCAAACACTTCATTCATTATTTTGTTGACATACGTATCAAGATCGTCATTCTCCTGTTCTGTGTCACTTTCATCAGTACTAGCATCAGTCTAGCATCAGTATTAGAGTCAACTGGCATAATACTAATCGTCTCGTGCTGGTCTTCCTTGTTTACACAACCTGTGCATCCACAGCCTACACCACAGGGTATTCCTTTCCTCCTACAGCCACATCGGTTTGTAGAACAGCCACCTTTGCATGAGCACCCTTTCAATACTAGATCCACTCTATTTCTTATTTTTGTCAAATTCTCATTGCTGTCCCAATCAATAGCTTTACCCCTTTCATCTTTTGACCATCCATTTCCTACGAGTGACATTGTTCCAGTAGTTTGTGCCTGCCTCCACATGTGCAATACCCAGCTGCTCCTCAGCCAGTGTCTTTGTAGAGCTTCCAGGGATGGAATCATTTCGTCTTCAAATGATATCCTGTCCCATATTGCTTGTCGAATATGGTTCAACCACTCTTTGTGCTGTTCTTGTGGAGGCAGATTTGAATAAGTGAGGAAAAGAGACTCGGCTGTATTGTCCTTGAATGCCCTACTGTGCTTTTTAAAATAAGCTAGGCCCACCAACTTTAAGAAGGCTAGGAATCTATTTCCTGATATTTCAGAGAAAATAGTGGAACACAGAGCCCTGCATGTAGGCATGTAGATTCCTCTCCTACAATGAAACTGGATTTCTCAAAGAAGACTTAAGAAGCTCATTTTCCCAATCCCTACAAAGAAGGAAACATAATCACATCCAGTGCAGACATACAAACACTGAATGATTCCTGTCCTGTACTCTTCCCTCACACTGGTGAGCTCTGGGTCACTCTTAATTAGATCAATTACGGTATGCAAGTGCAGTAGTCGTAGATGTCTATCTCCTGGGTTACTAAGTTGAACTACGACCTCCATTTGAGGGGTTACCAGTGGTAATCCAATGTGGTATGTGTCCGTATCTGGGGATTGGATTAACTTCTTTAAACCGGCTGAGTGTTTGATATGAAGCCATATCCTAGTATTGGATTCCTCAGCATTTGGCTTCAAAGCTGGGTAAAACTGAGGATCTAAATCTCTGCTGACGATGATAGCATCATCGCTATCATCTTCCATTGCCCCAGCTGTAATAAATGATTGTCTGTGATTCAATGATGGTCTAATCCGTTTAATAAAAAATGATGACAGAAACTTAGTTAGACCTCTTTTGCATTTTCTGCACTTGAGTGTGTCGTTCCATTTTGCAGGCGTTTCTGCATCTTCAAAGAAGATCCAGCACGTGTGCTCCTGTGGTGTACAAGCTGTATCCCGTCTAGCCTGCTCAAATGTTTTTGGATTCTCCAACTGATTTGGATTGTCGAAGAGCACATGTACCTGGATGGACCCCCTTAAAAAATGAGGTAAGATAAACCTACGGATCTCCATAGTTATCCATCGTTTTGTGACTTGTCAATGGCTTTGTGTTAATTATAAACATACCTTCAATAATAACTGAATCAGGTACCCATTCTGAGCTCAGGGTGTGAGTGAAGAGGTTGGAATCCTTATACCTTGATTCATAAAATTTGGTGATGGTACTCCTTTGCCCTTTCACTGGCAGAGAGTGCTCATTTACAAATTGCCCTAGGTTGTTCAATGTATTGTTGCCCTACGACATCTGGCATCCTTCCTGTTTTGTTAGCAAATGCTACCTTACGACGTATGCACTTTTGCACCCTAAGCATTTCCTGTTTTAGAGAATTTAGCTTACTGTTTCCTTTTTTATTAGTTGTGGAGAAGGTTTGTAGCTTTTTCTTTCTCTGTGGAGCAGTTATGCTCGGTGTTTTTAGTATATATGCACTAATTCTGTTCTCAAACGCTGTTTGTCCAATTGTATGGAAATTAAGCAAGTCGTGCCTTTGAGCAGTGCTTGCCACTCTATTAGTGAACACATTTACCAATCCACTGTTGGCTGAAATCTGATTAAAACTAGGGAGTAATTCTTCCACTTTTTTCATGAGTTTAGAGATATTTTGTTCCTGCTTATTAGTACGGCAATCTGTTGTCAGTATTGTTGGCAACGTTGCATGGCAAGCATCCGACTGTTTTGATGTGTTAAAGATTTCAGCTTTGAATTTGTCCACTTGATTCATCCGGTGGGGAATATACTTAGCCATTCGATCGATATACTCCTTTGAAGGTCTCACTATTGCTTGTTTAGTATGCTTATTGATAAGCATTTCCTATGCCCACACTATGATATTGCCTTCCTGACAAGCTCACTGCGAATCCTCCCTTCTCAAAGAAATCGAGCAGTTTAGGTGGCATGCATAGCACGTCTTTTGTGTGGTTTAAAATAAGCTCTTGATATGTTTTGTGGTCAAAGGCTGTGAAATTAGCAGCCATAGATTTAAGCGCTCCCATTCTGAGCTTCCACTTCTTACTCCTTATGCTAAGGAATAGTAAAATATATGGCATGCAATCCCTGAAGACAAAGCCGCACCAGAATACCCATGTGTCATCCATGCTTGACATGTGACTTACGAAATCACTAAAATCTTCTGTTAGTCCTAACTTGTCCTCTATTGACTTTAAAGCACACGTTATTGCCTTGTCATCATATTGCCTGTTCGTTAGTTGCTGGAGGCAAGATAAAAGCTCCGGTGTGATATCCATTGGGCATTGAGTCTGTTCAGTACTGATGCGATATTTTAAATACTGTTTCATTAGGCACCTATAAATACTCTCCCACACTTCCATTAAAAAATGGTGTGTTCTTTTGAAAACAGAACATGACTGGATGGATGCAGAAGGATAGCCCACATGATTGGCTAATTCTTTCAGTCCTGCTTCAAAGAATGGTTTCATAAGGCAATTCTGGTAATTTTTCAACAAGTGCCAATCCCCGGGATATGCATATAACCAGTTCAAATCTCTTCTATATTCTTCCTTTATGGCTTGAATTATTTCGTAAGTTTTTGCATCTCCTTCTAAGACTAAAAACCTCTTCCCTTCTTTATGGACATGTTCATTATACAGTTGATTAATAACATTGAGCACAGTGTTTCTATCATCAGCCCTTTCATCTAGTACGTTTACATAAACAACGCTGGCTACGTCTGGTTGTAGATGCTTATCATACAAAGCACAAAACTCTTGCATGTGCACCATATTCACTGCCTGGGTTGTATCAATATCACTCAAATTCTCCAAAATATGCACTTTATTAACTTGATAACTATCTTTCAATAAGCAATAATGGAGTAACCTCTTACCAAACACAGAGTGCAGAGTGCTCTTCTTCCACAGGCCGAAACATGTCTATAGTCAGGATCGTATTATGCACAAAATTAGATGTATCTTCAAAATGATACATGAATGAGTCGGAAAGGGGCGGTTGAGTGGTGTTCGCATGTTCCGCTAGCTCTTTACCAGTTCTTGCCCTTCCGCGGTGTTTCTTCCGGGCTGACTGTGAAGGGGGGCTGCTTTCCCTAGACCTCCTCCTATTCTCAGTTGGACCATCTTTAATACTTGCCAATGGCTGTATTGCTTGAATGGTAGTTCCGTGCCAATTTAACTTCTGATTGCCACAGTACACTTGAGCGTGACTCTTTAAAAAGTCGATGTTGTCCATTGAGAATATAGTTAACACTGAGGGATCCATCCCTTGTAGTATGCCCTTTTCCGTTAGTACCTTTGTACATTCTTGTATGTGTCGTAGGAGCGTATCATAACTTGAGCATACTCCCAAGCGGTTTAGTGTCCTTACAAATTCACTTGACCCTCCACAACAATCAATAATGTCAGTAATCTGGGTGTGAAAAGGTGCTGTACACCTACTATCGATACTGAACATGATTTGAGCGATAAGATAGGCCCTTCTCACATTTTTTTTGTTAATGAGGGACCTTGCTGCTTATAAGATTTTGATTTAGTGGTTTAGTTAGGTGGCAAATTGCGTCCCAAACTACTGGGTCAATATTGCTGATGAACTTATTTAGATTGAAGTTGTTCGATTCACTATTCACATCAATATGGTTACTAACCATTTGCTGTAGCCGCTGATTTAAATCAGAACACAACTGTGTGTGATTATCATCATCTGAACTGTTAGCATGTAATGACTGTTGGCATTTTTTGCCTTCATATAGGGCATATGAGAGCGCATGAAGTTCTTTTCCTCTCCGACATAGAATTATGCCATGCTTCTTCACTACACAGGTGTACACCAAATGGTGTTTCAGGGAAGAGGACAGCTGACTCCGTAGCCACCTATGCGAAGGAAGGGCTGGACTAGCAGTTAGCGTGCTCATTTGAGCCAGAGATTTCACTTGCTCAGTAAAGATATTATATGCATCAAGCAATGTTAGGGCATGATTTGCTTGTAACGCTTGAGCCACTATAACAATCGTAATTTGGGTTGCAAATTCAATAACGTCATCCTTTGATTTATAGGAAATGGTAATGGTGGTATCGATTGCTGGTGCTTATTGACTAGCAAACTGAATTCGCTGTCCTCACTATATGAGGGTACAGTATGCTCATTGACCTTTATAATTTCAAGCTGAGCTCTATAGCAGGAATCACAAACCTTGTCTGTGGGGCTAATGTCTCCGTCAAAATCTGTGTGCTTCCGGAGGTGGTCTTGAACTAATGTGGGGTTGGGGCTATGCCTAAAGCCCGATAGTGGTGGGCGTTGCAAGCTTAACTCACAAGTAATATATTAAATTTTATAGTTGTAGCTTTGGGGATTAAGATATCTATGTAAAATACGATAGTGGGTGTCACATAAGTTAGTGTGGGTGGTATGTCTATTAGAGGGACTTAAAGAGAAAATAGAATTAATATGTTCCCGGCTGGTAATAGTAGTGTTTCTGGAGGAATTAGCTGTGCATTGTAGTACTTCACACTTAGCTATTGCTTTATTTTCTTTTTTCCACCTAGGATGGAACTGATATGGCTCTTTCAGACCGTTGCTGAGACTGTCTCTGCAATTACGACAAATGCAGCTGTCTGCTCTGATGACTTTGTTAGGCTCAATTTTTCTTAATAGTATTACTAACTCCTTATTTATCCATGATGCGGGATGGGTATATTGAGGTTGCGTCTCCTTGCACAGGATGCAATCATTTATGAACTGTGGAGTAAACCTTAGTTGATACAGGCAAACTTCTTGACTTTCTCTTTTCAGTCATCTGCACCAGATTGTCAGTATACTATTATTATTAATTTTAATTGTTGTTTTAATAACTTGACCATGTAATATGAACTTACCTTGAAAAATTAGCTAGTACGAAAGACGAGACCGAGAGTGAGCTACTTTGTGGTATTGTGGCAGCTGTGGTTTATTATAGCATTAGTCAAATGAGCTGTAAATGGGCAGCGCCAGCTTTCCTGCGTTGCATTCACCACCACCAAGGCCATGGACTGATTGTCACATGCGCGTGCGTGCAATTATTATGTTGACAAGGGTAAACTTTGAGTGTTCCTTGCACAATACAGAGATGGATTGACAAAAACAAATGCAAGATTATGGACTAGCTATGTGTCTATTAATGTATTCTAAAGTCTGGAGATGACTGCATTTACGGGAACTTCTGTCGGTAGCACTTTGCAAGGCCATAACACCGCTTCGTGATGGAGGACGATAGCTTGCCGGCAGTGTAGCCTCCTTTGTGTAGTAGCTAGAGTGATAAAATATAAATATTTGTAGATAGGAGTAACCGAGCTACAATATGAGCTTGGTTTAATATTCTAGAGTTGTTCATGTCGGGAGATATGGTCGTTCAAATGTATGCAAAATTATGGTGGTTTTCCGTGTGCAACAATGTGTCACTTCCGGATACGCCCCCGTGTAATTAAATTGGGCGGGTGGCGTAACGACTGCACCTAGTCGGCACAGCCACCGTACACGGAGCCCGTTGCTATGGGCGGTAATTAGAATTCTCTACTTAGATACAGCTAGATTCATCGAACTACTGTACGTTTGCTCACCTTTTTAGCTTCTTGGGTATCTAAGAACAATCGTCTGTCGTTGTCAACAACGAAATTCAACTCTTGCTCGAACTTTACGTTCATTTCGAACGGCTCCGCCCAGGTCCATTTAATTGATTTCCGGGTCACGCGTAGTATGCGGAAACGCCATACGCGTGCATAGCAACGCCTGTAGACCGTAATTTCTCGAATATTGGGGGTGTGGTGCGATCGCAAACAAGCACTGTATCTCCACAACGAAGCGCGCGATCGGCCTAAGACTTGAACACGGGTTAGCTCTATGGTAGACCATGCATCAAACTCAATTTTCTGAAAAAATCCCATACGGAGGGTTTCCCCAAATCCGGTCACAATTTTTGATATTGATCCATGGGTGTACAGTATTGATTTTCCATTCCTGCATGCATGTTCCCCATATATAAATACCGTAGTCTGGTTAATAAGCGCACATGCTTATTAAGCGCATACTTTTTAATAAGCACATGCTTCCTTCCTGTTACTAAGTATTGTCTAATAAGCGCATGCGCCCAATTAAGATGACAGTATAGTCATCGTTCGATCAAGAGTGTTCCATGCTCTACATGGCTAGAACTAATTTGCCAACCTATTTTCGGATAGCCAGCTGCATGAGATCGGCTATCCTCAACACTTCGATGTTCCACTGAGATGGGTTCGGACTCTTGACCTCTGCCTTGACCGAAGCGAGCGCCAAAGAAATCGGCTATTTTTCCACGGTTTTCTTCCAGCGATGGCTTCCGACCATACTCCCATGAACTATTACAGAGCTTAGTCCAAGAAGCGCTGTGTTCATAACGTGCTAGCTTTGTCATTGAGCGCTCGAACATGCTGGCAGTGGGCGGGGCCAAAACTTCACTCTCTATTAAGCGCACATCGTCTAATAGGCGCATATTTCCTTACCACCGAGAGTGATAAGTGCATGCACTTATTAACCAGACTTTACGGTATGCGTGTGCACAGCTACTCAAAAAGCAAGCGTAGGAATGTATACTGAATGTGATATTAATACTTGTTACTGTTCTTTTTTTTAGTGCCCTTAGGGCCTGGTAGTTCATGATTGTCACTAATTTTCATCAATGCCACCTAGCTGACTAATCTCGTGGGGACAGAGGCTAGGCCTGAGACTATACATGTACCATGGCGACCGGTTTGCCTATTCATTGTTTAATATTAAAAATGTAATGCATGGAACTTGTTACAACTTCAAAATTTTTCTGGACCTATATAGCTACATCCAACCGTGCTCCAACAATAATACAACATTAAGGGAAGCAAGTACACTACTGATCCAGCATGTTTGTGTGATCTTAGCCTTTGCTATAGTACACCCCAAACACACTGTGCGTTCAAGCTTGAATGCTGCTATAAGTGCAAATCCCAGGCAGTCTTTTGATAGCTAGCTAGGACATCTTTTGTATCACACACTATTGAATATGCATTAGTGGGGTTCTCGAGACAGCTCAGGTAACCAGTGACCTGCGAATGAAGCCACGCCCCTCATTATCTCGATCCTGACAGTCAAAGTTGAAAGAAGGCTGCTTAGAACTAAGTAGGGACAAAAACCTTCTGTTTCGGGAGCATTTTATTGGCCAGTAAGCTTACTGTTGGTAAGTAGCCACCATACTCAACAATTCACTGACCTGATCAGCTGAGCGCTCGATCAAGCAAGGTCCTGGCGCATGCGCGCCACTTTCATCTGTCACATGACTTCACCATGGCAACACCGTATGAGCATGCGCATTATATGACAAAATGGCTAATCAGACACACCCACTCACAAAACGCGTTGTACACACCCACAATTAAATCGCTATCCTGGTAACACAAAACGAGCGTGCCAGACGTGCGCGCTCCAAAATGGAGTGGATTTATACTCAAACTAAGGTGAGCAGTCATAGTAGTCCTGAGTTAGCCCAGGAAAACAGAAAGAAACATTGACAAATGGCTAATATTTTGAACATCTGGTTCTGGCATATACTATTGAATTGATGGATGATCTTGGTCTTGTTAGATAATTTGCTGTAGATTCTGATTTTGACACTTAGAAAGGTCACCAAGTTACCAGTTTTGAGGTATTTGGATTTTGTAATGTATTATATACATGGAGTATCCGTACCATCCCTACTTATAGAGTCAATGATATGCATATTATTATAAAAACTCTTCCTGTCTCTCATGTATTTGGGGCTCACTCAGGCTCGCCCCGAATTAATGTTCTCTCCATTCAGGCATCAATGGTTGTGAATTAGGATCAACGCATAGTTGGACAGCTCAAGCTCATAGAGCTAGGTTTTCACACAGTCTTCAACTATGATTACCACTCAGACTTTCCAGGATAATTATTTTGGTTTATGGTTTATGTATAGTCATGTAGCATTGTTACAGCAATCATGGTTAACGTTTTCGCCATATTTATTATTACATTTGTGGTACATATTATACATGACATAGTACATTTCAACATTCTTTTCATAAAAATTAATTATTGTATAACTTTTTAGTACTGTTTATTCTATTCCTATAATCAATAGTGTAGATTGCATTCACTGCTTATGTTTTATTCATTGTTGGCCATCACCTAGCAACCAAAGTAAATTTCCAGAGGAGTATAATAATATTATGTCCCAAGTCCCAATTAGAAAAAAAATTCGGCTCTTGCTATAATGAAACTATGATGAAACCTATGATGTAATTGCTGTGAAACTTTCAAAATGTTTAGCGCACATGAAAGGTTGTTGGGACCCAGAATTCGAACCTAGCGTAGAAGACATGGACTATCGATGAGATATGGCGATTTTCTCAGTTCGCTTTCTTTGGCGAGCTCGCACTCGAGGGGATTTCCCTGTTCAGTCTAGCACATGGCACGTGGAGGTCACGTCCGGGTCAACCGGCTAAAGCCACGTGCCCCAATATACGCGTATACAGAGCATGCGCAGTTTGTCGATGTGTCCTATTTCAAATTATTGCGGCGTACAGCAAGCGCGGTGCAATACTTATGAGGGACTCGGGATGTAGTCGAAGTTGTTCATTATGAAGAATATTAGCAATTTATTTTTCGGTGGTTATGAGGTAATTATAGTCTAATGTATGATGAAACCCATGGTGTAATCTATGAGGTAATTGCCAGAATTGCAGGGCCTCCATGGAGCCTTTCTGAGACTTGAATATTGATATATTATGTAGAGTATCTGACGAATGTATCCAGCGAATACAATTAAGCTGAGTGCTACTTTCTCTGACAAGTACCACCGGCCAAACTTTATGCGTTCTCTTGGCTGACGTAATCGTGTGGATAAATAAAGCTATAATCGTCTTGCGCTACATACATGTATAGCACGCACGCTGTGTGCCATGCTGCAACCATCCCTATGTCCATAAGCTGTATGACGCTGTCGAGTTCATCTCCTGTGATTAAACATTGTTGGTGTCGAGGTTGAGAGTCGGTCTCAGACACCATCTCTGCGATTGAGGCGCCGATATCGATTTGCATGTGGCTTCGACTTGTGTATGCAATATATTGACAACCGTTTACCATGTGAACCATTATGTCTGCTACTGGGCATGTGGTCAAGTTTATTACCCCGCGCGCATGCGCAAGGGGTAAAGTAATCGGTCGTGTCGTCGTCGTTGTTGTTGTTGTTGTCGTTGTTGTTAGCACAAAAATCGCCATATCTCGAGATGTAGGCATCTAAGCGACTCATAAGCACAACGAATCAATCAAATTCCGCGAAAAACTGGCTTCAGTATGAGTTAAATCGAGGGATATGGTCCACGAGCGTCACAAATAGTGCCTTTTTGTTGGCCATTGTAGCCACGCCTATCGACAGTGCCCATTAATGCATGATGCATGCTTTCTGCTCATGCGCACAACTAACTAGCCATTGTAGCCACACCTACCGACACTGTAATACGCGCGCATAGCGCACAACTAACTAGCCATTGTAGCCACACCTACCGACAGTGCCTAGTACTGTATAAGTATAATGTATGCGCTAATAGTGCTCGAAATAAAATTTCTAGGCAGGAGAAATTTAACTCAGTTCATTGAAGATGGAATTGAGAAGAGAGCGAAAGCGTTCGTTGAAAGCTCGAGAAATGATCGAGCTTGAAACTGAAACAAAAAAGGCCAAGAAGGATAGGTAAGCGTACCTTACGGATTTTTTTAATAGTATCATAATTATTTATTATTATAAAATGCCACATTGTGTGTACAGTAGGAGACGGCAGTCGGCCTCGTCCATGGCTACTAAGCGTCAGTCCGCTGACTACAGAGAGAGGGAAGCTCAGGCCATGGCTAACAAACGTCAGTCCGCTCACTACAAAGAGAGAGAAGCTCAGGCCATGGCTAACAAGCGTCAGTCCGCTGACCACAGAGAGAGAGAAGCTGTGGCTAAGGCTAACATGCGGCAGTCTGCTGACTACAGAGAGAGGGAAGCTCAGGCCATGGCTACCAAACGTCAGTCCGCTGACTACAGAGAGAGGGAAGCTCAGGCCATGGCTAACAAACGTCAGTCCGCTGACTACAGAGAGAGGGAAGCTCAGGCCATGGTTAACAAACGTCAGTGCCCTGACTACAGAGTGAGTGAAGCTCACGCTATAGCTACCAAACGTCGGTCTGCTGATTACAGAGAGAGAGAAGCTCAACAAAAGGCTACTAAGCGTCAATCTTCTGAGTATCGCAAAAAAGAAGCACAAGCAATTAAGCAATGCCGTATCAAACAGAGATCTGCTCCTAGCAACATCCTGAAAGCATCTCAAGCCTTCCTTACAGCTACTAAAGAAGGGCCAGATTACATGTGTGTCTGCTGCAATCGCTTGATGTACAGGAAAACTGTAATTGAGTTCAAGGTCACTAAATACAGCAAAGCACCTGATGACTTCACTGTACCTGATTCTGGAACCAAACAGTGGATGTGCAAAACATGTGACAATGCACTGAAGCGGGGAAAGTTGCCTGCTCAAGCCAAGGCCAATAATTTGGACCTTGAGGATATACCATCAGAGTTAGCAGACTTAAATTTATTGGAAGTGCGGTTTATTTCGCTGAGGATCCCTTTTATGAAAATGGTGGCACTTCCCTGTGGCAAACAACGTGCCATTCATGGACCAGCTGTCAATGTCCCCACTGATCTTACTCCTGTGTGTACCCTTCTACCAAGGCTTCCATCTGAAATGCAGATGGTTCCAATGAAACTAAAGCGAAAGCTGTGCTACAAGGGACATTATATGTTTCAATATGTACGACCAGCTAAAGTGCTTGCTGCGCTACAGTGGTTAAAATTGAATAATCCACTATACAAAGATATAGAAATCAATGACGACTGGACAAGCAATGCTGGACAGGACGATGCTGATCTTTGGGAAGCAGTATCAGCAGAGCAGTGTCCGCCACCATCATCACCACCACCATCGACTACTAGTCAGGCTGTGTCAGCAGACCAGTGCCCACCACCATCATCGTCAGCTACTAGTCAAATGCTCACCAAACAACTGCAACTGAATGGTAAGTGATGTGCTAATTAATTAACATCCTATGGTGACAATTAATACATTGTATGTGTGCATTGTGTGTGCACAGTGTGCTGTGTGCATGTGTGAAGATATTAAATATGAATAGCCCATAATTATTATTGTATGCAGTAGTATGTCTAGAGATAAGAACTATTCCCACAGTGACAATGAGATTATAATTATTGTAAGGATATCTTTTATTTTACATTATGATTTGTGTTCTTCTTTTTGGTATTCAGATGAAGCTACTTTGAATTCCCTGGCCAGGGAGAGAGGATTTGCAGTTCAAGATGTACCCGGCGATGGAGACTGTCTCTTTTCAGCAGTGGGCTTGCAACTTGAGAATGTTGGCATCCAGAGCGGTAGAAGAAATCTGAGAGCAGAGCTTGTGGAACACCTGCAGAGTTCTCCATACACACATGGCTCTTCCCATTTGAGGAATTATGTATCAGCCCCCGTAGTAGCTGATGATCCCCTTAATGCAGATACTGAAGCACCAACCAGGCAAGACGAGGTCATTAGTTCTATTGTGGATGCTGACCTGAGACAGCAACTGAGGTGGTTACAGTATTTAGAAAGACTGAATGCAGGTGCCTGGGGAGATCACATAGCTGTTCAGGGACTGGCTGACATGCTCCATGTCGACATACATATCATCTCAACCATCAATCCTGACATGGAACTAGTCAGAACCTCTCACCATACTTCCATTGGAATCATCCACCTAGGCTTGATTGGCCAATTCCACTACCAGGCTCTTGTAAACCTTGAAGAGCCTTGCACTACTAGCACTTTGTCAGAAGGTCAGGTACCTGCATCCCTAGAGGAAGAATATGACCAAGAATTTGTTGAAGCCTTAAAGCATCAAGCTCAGCTCAGAGGATTGCCCTATGACAGCTGCCTGCTGAGGGAAGATACTGTCAATGCAACAACAGATAACATCTTTGCTATTGCTCCAGGTGAAGGACACAAGCCAATCGGTATCCTACAAGACAAACACTTTGAAGAAATGTGCAACCCAACCAAATATCCAACTGGCAAATTTGGTTTGATTACTGAGAGAAAGACAAAGCTCACAGTTCGCAAATACTTCAACCAGAGACTGCTTGATGCAGATGGAAGGTTTGCAAGGGATATTGAGTACTTGCTGACAGCACAGTATGCTGTTGAAAGCAAACAGGTTGCTGATGATGCTAGTATTGCACTCAGACAAACTCAGGGGAGGTTACACAGAGGACAGGTGCTCACTGCAGGATCAATCAAAAACCAGCATGTTGTCAACGAGATGATCCAAAAAGATCATGCTTACCGCTTCCTTAAGAATGTACGTGGTTCACCAGCCTATTTCCAAAGAGTCATGTATGATGTGCTTGGGATGATCAGGCAGCTAGGAATTCCAACATGGTTCTTCACTCTCTCAGCAGCAGACATGCAGTGGCCAGATGTCATCCAGACAATAGCCAGACAGTATGGCACTATACTGACTGATGACGATGTGAAAACAATGTCATTTGAGGAGAAGAGCAAGTGGTTGAGACAAAATCCAGTTACTGCAGCCAGACACTTCCAATATCGTCTCAATACCTTCTTTCAGATCTTCCTCAAGAGTACAGCTCATCCTCTTGGTGAACTAATTGACTATGCCATTAGAATCGAGTTCCAAGCCAGAGGATCTCCTCATGCTCACACCATCCTCTGGATCAAGGATGCACCCAAGTTGAATATCAACACTGACGAAGAGGTGTGTAGCTTCATTGACCAGTATGTCAAATGTAACATCCCAGATGATGAAGAGTTGTCTCAGCTGGTCACCAAAGTTCAAAAGCACCGCCATTCAGCCACATGCAGGAGACATGGCAAGTGTCGCTTCCACTATCCTCGTCCACCAAGCCCAAAGACAGTGATTGCTCGTCAGTCCACTGCTGCCACATATCCAGAAGAACAAGCTGAGCAGGCAGTGAAAGCCCTAGCTGCTGTGCGGAAAATTCTAGATGACAAAGACACTCCTGAAGAGATCAGCATGGATGAACTCTTTCTGAAAGCAGGAGTATCATCTAACGCATACCTGTGTGGATTGAAGATATGCTCCACTGGAAACAGTGTTGTTATGCAGAGAAAACCATCAGAATCATGGATCAACACTTATAATCCAGATGTCCTCAGAATATGGAAAGCTAACATGGATTTGCAGTATATCCTGGATCCATATGCATGTGTGATGTATATAGCTGCATATATGCTCAAGAGTGAACGATCAATGGGTGAACTTCTGAAGCAGGTGTCCAAAGGTGAACAAATTAGAACCCAGTTGAGACGTCTTGGATCAGTCTTCCTCAACCATCGTGAAGTCAGTGCTCAAGAAGCAGTGTACAGAATCCTGTCATTGCCACTCAAGCAAATGAGCAGAAAAGTTATCTTTATTAATACAGCTGCCAAGGAAGACAGAGTATCGCTACTGAAACCTATCAATCAAATTCAACATATGGATGAAGACTCAGAAGACATCTATCAGACCAGCTTGATAGATAGATATGCTGCGAGACCTGATCAACTCAATCACATGTGTCTTGCTGAATTTGCTGCTAATTATACGACTCGTAGTGGACAAGAGGTTCCAGAAGACGAAGTTAGTGACGTATTGCCCAGAACTGAAGATGGAGAAAGTAGACGAAGTGAAAGCATCAAACTTAAGAATGACCTTGGACGCATGTACAAACGAAGGAGAGAAGCCATTATTCGATTTCACCGGTTTAACCAAGAAAAAGAGCCGAGTAAGGTGTACAGATCCAAGATAATGCTTTATCTTCCATGGAGAGATGAAAATTCTGACCTGCTGGGTGGATATATGGACTTCCGAAGTCATTATGAAGACAAAAAGGATGATATTTTGGAGAATAAAAGTACAGTCAGAATGCTACTGAAATTGATGAAGCCATTGATGATCTGACTGAGCATGGACCACCCCAGCATGCATGGGACCAAGTAGCTCCAGGTGCAGCTGAACAACAAGCTCAAGCTCAAGCAGAAGATGTTGAAGAAATGAGAACCATTGAGCAAGAAGACTTGGATGCAAATGCATCCCTTTTTCAGCAGCAGCAAACAACTCCCCTGCTCCAGAGGTTTAGCTTGGAAACCAACAGAGCACTTATTCCACCAGATGAGTACCGTCAAGTCATGAGAGGTCTAAACACCAAGCAACGACAGATCGTGAACTATCATAGAAGATGGTGTAAAGATGCTGTCATAGCTATGAAGAAAGGAAAAGCTATCAAGCCTTACAGAGTGTTTGTCAGTGGTCCGGGTGGAGTTGGCAAAAGCTATGTTATCTCACTCATTCGCAGAGATGCAATAAAGTTGTTGCTCCTCTCAGGACAAGTGGAACCAGAAGATGTGGTAGTATTACTAACAGCACCCACAGGAGTTGCCGCATTTAACATCCAGGGGATGACTATACACTCGGCACTTCTACTTGGTACCTCAAAGTTTAGCTCCCAGCCTCTCACACAGGACAAGCTGAACACTCTCAGAACAAAGCTGTCCAATTTGCAACTGCTCATCATTGATGAACTTTCTATGGTTGGTTCCAATATGCTACTCCAGATCCACAAACGACTCCAGCAGCTGAAGGGTAAAGGAGATGATACAACCTTTGGAGATGTCAGCATACTTGCTGTTGGTGATCTTTACCAACTACGACCCGTAGCACAGCCACATGTGTTCGCAGAAGTTGGTGATGCCTATGCACGGCTCCATAAATCTGGCTCCCTCTGGATTGACGAATTCAAAATGATTGAGCTGGATGAGATCATGAGACAAAGAGATGATAGTGAGTTTGCACAGCTTTTGTGTCGAGTGCGCACTGCCACCTGCACTGATGAGGACATCAAGGTACTGGAATCAAGAATCATCACAGACAATCATCCTGGCTATCCTCATGATGCACTCCATGTATATGCTCGCAATGCTCATGTGGATGATCAAAACAAGTTAAAATTAAGACAGCTTGCTCCAGAACAACAACATGTAGTCATCAAAGCCATTGATAACACCAAGGACAAGCATACACAAATGCTAAACTTAAAACCATCAGACAACAAAGCTGACACGGGAGGACTCGTCAGTGAACTACATCTTGCTGTTGGTGCCAAGGTAATGCTGACTGTTAATGTGGATGTTTCAGATGGATTAGTAAATGGTGCACGAGGAACTATTGAAGATATCATCAAAACTGGCAGTGAAGTCACTGTAGTCCTTGTCAAGTTTGATCATTCTCGAGTAGGTATCACAGCAATTGCACAGAGTCAGTACCGCAGCCAGTATCCTGAAGCTGTACCTATCAGCAGACATAAAGCAGTATTCTTCATCGGAAAGAACAAAGCTGCAGAAACAAGTAGGAGACAGTTTCCACTCGTGCTAGCCTGGGCCACTACCATTCATAAAGTACAAGGACTAACAATGGATCAAATTGTTGTTGATATGAAGAAAGTTAAGTTTGATGCAGGGCAAGCATACGTAGCCTTCAGTCGAGTGAAAGCTCTTCAAGGCCTATTTATTAAAAACTTTAAACATGAAAATATCAAAGTCAGTGACAGTATTGTCAATGAAATGAAAAGATTGTCTACACAGTGCCTCCCCAGTGAACCAGTACCAAAGGTACTCAGTCTACCTAAGGATGACTGGATGAAAATCAGTCATCTGAATATACGTTCATTCTTAGCCAAATATGAAGATATCATCAGAGATCAAGCTATGAGACAAGTGAACATCATGTGCTTTACTGAGACCTTCCTTCAGCCTGGACAGCACCTTGAAAGTAGCCATTTGCCTATGACAGATGAATGTACAGTTTTCAGACAGGATCGTATCCAAACAAGCACCGAAGATCTAGCCAAGGGTGGAATAATGATAGTGTGCCCCTCTTCATTACAGCCTGTTAGGATGAATGTCCCTCATCCACCTCAGCTGGAAATACTGAATGTTGAAACAATTTCAACTCATTCTGGAGGCAGGATGCGTATTATAGCAGTCTACAGACGTCCACAGCAACATCTAGCCACTTTCTTGTCTCTCATTGATGCCTATTTAGCAAATCTTCCCCAGATAGTACCTACCATTATTCTTGGTGACTTCAATGAAGATATTTCAAGATCAAACTCATCCACATTGCTCCAGTTAATGACATCAAGAGGATTTTCTCAGCTAGTTCAAGTACCCACCACAGACTCCGGGTCACTTCTAGACCACATATATTTTAATGGCACCGTGGAAAAAACCTTTGTTGATGTGATCGATACATATTACTCAGACCATGATGCAACTTATTTATCGTTCCAAATATTATAGCACATGCAGGTAAATAATAATGTTATCGTAATAGCTTATATTAAGATATCTTTATATCTACAAATAATATTATTATAGTAACCAATTCAAGTCCACTATTCATGCAACCCAATGATAATACAAAGACAAGCATACTCAAAAAGATCATCAGACAAGAAGGAAAATTATACGTCTTGCTATTGATTTGAAACCACAACAGATAAGTCCACATAATGATAATAATATGTATCTATTGTTGATAGTATGTCTTATTTACAGCAGCTGGTATCATTTTTCATGTACAACAATCAAACAATCAAGATCAAGAGATGAATTAAAGATCAACAACAATAATGAAGATCAAGCAAAACGCAATGAAGATCAAGCTATAATCAAGATCAAATAATAAAAGATCAACCAATAACGAAAATCAAGCAATAATGAAGATCAAGCAATAATGAAGATCAAGTGAAGATAGCTTGTTAAGCATGCATTTTTTTTCTCTATACACACACACATTAGGTGGTGTGGATTGGGAACCACCTCCTCGTGGTCCACACTGGGATCTACTAGCTAACTATACACACTTATCAATTGAAACATTGTCTAATATTACAGAACATAAGTATAGAAATAGCTAGCAGATGCAAAGTGTTCCCTATAGTATATACTTCATCATGATAACTCACACAATAATAATAATAATATTATTATTATTATAGCATCAAAATCATTAATCAATCCATGCATGGTATGTACAATGTCATGTATACCATCCACAAAATTTTAATAATAGTAATTGGGGTGCATGAGATGCATAGTCGAATGCATATGCACCCCAATTACTGCATGATAACTATTATTTTGTTGGTAGTTGCATGACCTCTGTTCATAACACATGCAAGACACAAACAATCCATCATGCATTCTTGTACATAATAAATCCATCATGCATTCTTGTACATAATATACAATGTCATAATTATTATTAGACTAAGTTCTCATTTTCAATGGCCAATAATTATCGTCATTAAGAAAGAAGAGACAAAAGCATCAATAATAATATTATTCAATTAAGTTCTCATTTTTTGCCAATAACTATCGTCATGACTAAAAAGAAAGGAGACAAAGTATGTGTACAATATCAAGTCATTTCTCTTCTTATTCTTTCTCTAATTTTTTCTTCAAATCTTATCCGTTCTTCCATCTCTCTTTCCACTTTCTGCTTCTCATCTGTATCCTTCAATCGCTTCTGAACCCTTGTTGCATGTAATTGTTCCTCAACAGCATCTAATCTTCTTTTGAGGCATCGAACCTCACTCTTCATCCAAAGGTCTTCATCACTTTTTCTTCTCTCCACATATTTCATCCTGGCCCTGCTAATTCTCTTTTCTGTTTCAAGTTCTTTCCATTCCTCCTGCAACCTCTCTTTTTCTTTAGCCAACTTCTTTTGCTCTTTCTCCATCAATTGAGTTTTCTCCTTCAGCTTTTTCCACTCATCTTTTAGCAACTTCTTCTCTGTACATTCATACTGCTCTCCCAGGCCCACTGATTTATTTCCCCATTTTGAAAATGGAAACATCATAATAATTAGAATATCACTCAATATGATGAAATCTAGATATGACTTTCAAACGTCCATTTATATACAAATCTTAATAATATTCATATTATTATAATAGTTTCTCATACATGTATAGTAATTACATGACTATAATCATTTAATACAATCATACAGTGTCATTATATTATAATATTATACATTATTATTCAAATTCAATCATTATACTGTTGCCATTCAAATCACGGAAACAGCCATTCATCTAAAACAGTCAGGAAGAATTTTTTCTCAAAACTGTTAGTATAATTATATAAATACATGTATGTACACATCATCAGCATGCAGCTGTTGCAAGTACCACTATTATAATAATTCATGGTTGCCATTCAAGCAACCATACATTTAATATATATCCTTCGTCTGTACAATAACTATATACTCACACTAAGCTGCAAATTATGTTACTGTATAGCTACTCACTAAACCCAGTCGCTAATATGGATATTATAATAGTTTCTCTTACATGTATAGTATGTGTACTAGCTATAGTTACATGCATGACTATATATTATAGTCTAAGATTATTATAATCATACATTATAATAATATTATTAATATACATCTGTTGCCATTCAAACTATAGAGACAGCCATTCATCTAAAATAGTCTGGAAGATTTTTTTCTCAAAACTGTTATAATATAGTATAATAATATTATGCCATTGTAGACATCAGCATGCAGCAGTTGCAAGTATACCACCATAATTCATGGTTGCCATTCAAGCAATCATTCATTTAATGAAACCATCTGCATAGCCTTCGTCTGTACAGTAACTATACTCATACTCAGCTGCAAACATTGAATAGTTACGTTACTATAACTACTCAGTAAATCCAGTCACTACTCTTAAAGCACAGTATATAGATTCACTCATTCAGTTGTAATAGTCAAGATAATACTTGCTCCCATGTGAAATGGTTGAATTTGGACAAGCTAACAAATGAAATATGAGAAATATTCCAAGATCAACCAACCATTATTGGTAGTGCATATTACTACTGCGCGCCGCGGTCAAGTGATCAATCGTCATGAATAATATATAAAAGTAATATTGCTATATAAAAGCAGACTCAGAAGACAGTTAGCATCCGTCAACAAAAATAATGGCTTCGAAGACTTATCTGGGAAAGCGAAGAAGATACAACTCCATTGCTTTTGAAAACATATCTTCAATTACTGCACCCACCGAGACTGGTTATAGAGCAACTCTAGATGGCATCGTAACCTCCTTTTCTCCAATGTCGCAAGAGTCGAAGCGTAAATGCTGATGGCCGCATAACAGACGGTGAAGCAAGTTTAAGATTCGTTGGATTCACGAAAGAGCAACAAGCACAAATCTCCAAAATTGCTGCTGATGATGCTATTGCACTTGCTGACTGCTCGATACGGAAATCTAGGTCAGGAGATTCTCTGGACGTCATCATCCACAGCACTACAACAATCAGCAAGTCTAGTAAGAAATTCGATCCTTCAATTAAACCATGTGTTGATAGCACAGATACAGTGAAGGAACTACACCTGGACGAGCTGGAACACCAACCATCATTTCAAAAGGTCAAAATCTCTGCAAAAGTGATCGAGATTGGGGACACTAACACTATTGAAGATGGACGTCGTTTCCAAACTGTTCTCCTTGCAGATCACACAGGCACTGCTGAGCAAGAGAATCGTACACATTCAACTACCTCACTGTGAAGATCTTTCATGACAAACCATCACTCTTCACACCAAAAGAAAATGCCAAGATCGACAAAATTGCAGACCTGCAAAATGTTGCATTACCAACAGATTCAATCAAGCATACGAACGAAGTTCAACGTGCTCGGGTACTTGCTGTGTCTGATTTTGCCACAATTCATAAGTGCATTGCTTGTCGTGATGGCAGTGTACTTCCCATTGGCAGTAGTGAAAGTGATGGGGTATTTGGAAAATGTTCGAATGCGGAACCGTCGTTCAGATGGACAGCTGCTCGATACGAAAATCGGCTCTACTGACCATCAAAACGCCCGATGAAATCCTCAAGCTCCTTGCAGTGAATGATCTGCTATCGATTCTAGCCAAATTGCCCCTCGATGAAGTCACAGAAATTGCCTTGCTCACTGGAAAAGAATTCAAAATAATTTACAACATCAGCAAACTCATTATAGAGGTCTTTGAATAACATGTATTATTAATGTTATTCCATGCCTTGTTAATCAAAATAAACTAATTGAAGTTGCCTTAAGTTTAAGAATGAATACACATAATATCTAGTACCAATAATGTAGCTACCTTGATACTTACCCTCAAATTTAACACATAGCTTATACACCAAACCTGTACCTAACACTTACCCCTCGAAGATGGAGTACTGTAAGCAAGTCAAAAGTTACCGTCCAACAGCATGCTCCGGGCAACGACACAGATTTTTATCTGCCTAAGGCCCTCAGTGAGCTTAAGCCACACGTGGCTTACCTATCACAGTAAGGTCTACCACCTCAGACACTGCCACCCTTATCTAGTAGTAGTCAGTGGATTCTCCTATTAGTGCCCACCACTGACCACACCAGAGAAGTTATCCGCCCCTCCCCCCAAAATTAATGCAAGACAGCGCCAAGTAAAAAAAGTCGATAACCATGCGCTACAAGGCGCGCGGGGTATGTGCTCTATGAGCTCTAGTTCATTATAATATTTTTATGGGTAAGCCAATGAGGAGAGGGGGCGATGGGCCAACAAGACAATTACAATAAGGGGCTTTGTCCAAAGTCCTTGTGGAAAAATTGTCATTATGACATGGGGGGGCAGGAGGTGATGTTTACAACTGCATTGTCAGCAGAGTTTAGCTTTAGTTGTGATTATGCATAGTCTAGTCACACCTCCAGCAGTGTCAAAATTTGACAGCTGTATCAAGCATTATGTAGCTAAAAGTGTGTACTTAGCTACAGGCAAGCAAGAAACTGCTAAAGAAGCATAGGTATGCAATATATTTATGAAGACATGCACTGTAGAATACAAGTGAATACCGAATGTGTAGACTAAATGGAGCAGAATCAGTTTCAGTATTGAATCTATGCTGAAATGCTGTGACGTTAAGGGGGGGGGGGTAAAATTTAATGTTAACGCCATGATGACATTAATAATTTTTCCACAAGGACTTTGGACAAGGCCATCTCACTAATTATTAATAATTAAGGTCTTATAACTATAAGTTACATTAAGTGCATTGCAAGGAAGTGATGCAATTGTTACAGAATGCATGTGCAATATTATGATTAGCTATTATCAGTTATAGTTGGACCTTTTACCTGTTGACTAAACCCTTTGTGTTTGCTGGACCATTACTATTGCTTGCTTGCTGATCTTGTGTTGTTAGTACATGTACCTCTGATGGAGTTACGTTCTCAGGTTGAAGTGAGTGCCGACTGTTGTTTCGTGTTTTAACACGTTAGTCTTTCTTTGATATTGAATTATTTATGAAAGTTATGATTACCACATCCCTAATAGCTCCATTGTACATGTATAATATTATGGTAAAGGGTCACTATGACATTAATGAAATGATTATCACATCCCTAGTAGCTTCATTGTATATGGTAAGGATCACTGTGTATGTAAATAACATCCTTAAGTTACGCAACATTATGTAATCGATAAATGCTTTAAAGTGGCAAAATGAAAACAGGTGACAGACTTCAAAGTATTTCTAGAGCCATTTTTCCATATTCATGCACCTGAGTCTGTGCCAAATTTCATGATTAAGTACATCCTTATTAGTTAAGATTCGATACCTTTACTATTTCAGAAAAATTGCTACTAGGGGTATAATGAAAAACTTAAGACTACATCCCGAGACCCTCATGAAAAGTATTATACCGCACTACTGTATGCCGCCATAATTCAAACTAGTAGACATCAACTAACTGTGCATGCTCCGTATACGCGTATGTTGGGGTGCGCGGCTTGAGCCGCGGTTGACCCGGACGTGACCTCCACCTGCCATGTGCTCGACTGAATAGGGAAATTCTCCCAGAGCGAGCTCACTAAAGAAAGCGATCTGAGAGAATCACCATAATATTATATCATTGATAAGTCCGCGATCTCTGTTACGCTAGGGTTTGAATTCTGGGTCCCAATACCCTGTCATGCGAGCTAAATATTTTGAAGCAGTTTTCACCATAATTTCATCATAGGTTTCATCATTATTCATCATAATTACCTCATCGGTTGGCCTACTCGATTTGTGAATTGGGACTCGGGACATAATCAAGGGCTTATAGACCCCTTGATACAATGTAACAATACATGTGGCATACTTGAGTTATGCAATACCGTATAGCCGGAAAATTTGGCGGTTTGGCGGTCTATATTACAACCGCCAAAATTTCCTACTAGCATATAGATATACATATGGCGATCCCATACCGAACCGCCAAATTTAAATCTGCCAATATTCTTGTAATAGCGATTTGGGGCTCAACCGCCAAATTTAATTCCCGCCAATATTTCCGGCTATACGGCATTACATTATCATCAAAATTGCTTTAAAGTAGCATAACTTGAAAACTAGAGCTCTCTCGAGCACAAAACCCTCGGCGTGTTGCATGTCATTAGCTACATGCTTCAACAGTTGCATGCAGAAAAGAGGGTAGCTAAAGGGCTGGGACGAGACAGGGATGAGGCTAATGTTATACTTGCACAGCAGTGAAGCGTGCCACAATGGCTCCGTGTGACGTGCTGGAATGGCCATAGAGAGGTGCGCGCAACGTCGCGCTAAACGCGCGCAACAATGGTTCGTTCATGTATACTAATATAATATGTATACGCAGTATGGTATGGTATGGTATGGATGGGAGGGGTACTTACTATGGTACTTACTATGGCAAAAAGAAATGCGAGAGCTTTCTGCCGGTGTGTACAATATGTTGAAACAGTCTAGAAGAAGCCAGCCTATGACTGTTCGTACACTCTTGAGCAACGTACAGGCCAATAACGAGCAACTCGAAGCAAATCTGTGCACAATGCTTCAGTCTGTACGCGGCACAAAACAGTACTGGTTTGTGACAAAGAGTGAACTGAGGTGTATGGTACGCGAGTGGGGTTCACCCACACTGCTTCTCACATTCAGCTGTGCCGAGTACGAGTCCCCTAACATTGAAAACTACCTAAGAAAGGTAAACGATGTTCCCCCTAGCTACAACGTAGGGAAGCTTTGCACAGAGGACCCGATATCGGTATCGCGCAAGTTTAGTCAAAAATTCCACTCTTTCTTTCAAAGGGTAGTGAAGAAAGGAGAGGTGCTTGGTACGGTAGACCACTTTTACTGGAAAAAGGAATACCAAGCACGTGGTGCCCCACACTATCATGTCCGTCTGTGGATCAAAGATGCACCAGTGATAGGTCAGGATGACCCCGATGAGGTGCTAGGGTGGATTCAGGAGAGGATAACCTGTCACATTCCTAATAAGGAATCCGATCCTAGATTGTACAACCTAGTCACCAGGTATCAGATGCACAAGTGTAGTGGCTATTGCAAGCGCAAAAGAAAGTGTGGTAATGTGTTTATCACCAGATGTAAATTTGGTTTTCCATGGATACCTTGTGAGAGCGCCAAGTTGAATCCTGTTACCGACAGTCTCAAGTCGCGTAGCAAAATATACCAGTTGGCACGTGCAGAGTCAGAGACTAGAGAGTCAATGACTATAACCCACTCTTGCTATTGCTATGGAAGGCCAACATTGACATTCAGTTTGTAGCAGAGTCATCGCTAGCGCTAGCTCACTATGTTAGTGGTTATGTCACTAAGGCTGAGAAAAGTAGCAGGCAAGAGATTTGGCAGGAGGTGAGTGACAACAAGAGCATGTACAGCCGGCTCTGGAGCTTTGGTGTACGGAGTTTGCGCTCTAGAGAGTGCGGCCTGTACGAGGCCAGCGATTTGTTGCTTGGCAATCACCTCACCGAAAAATCCGCTACTGTCAAGTGGATAGACATGTCCATGCCACAGAAAAGGAGCTGTCGGCTGAAGGACCACAGAGAGTTGGAACAGCTGGCCCAGCATGATCCAAACAAGTATATATACGAAGAGAGTCTATTGAACACACACTATCCCAAGAGACCGGATAGTCTGGAAGACGTCTGTCTCTACGACTTAGTGGCCAACTACTCGTAGCAAAGTACTGACGATAACGGAAAGAGGCAGTATACCAAGCTCAAAAAGCCATGTCTTCCAAACCACAAATTGTTTGATCTTCAAAAGAAGAATCAACGAGAGGACTACTTCTCTACTCTCTCATACTTCTCTTTGTTCCATTCAGAGAAGAAAGTAGTCTGCTTCTCGAGAATGAAATGGCAGAGGAGGCCTTTCACAGGCTGATGAACGAGGACAGCTCTGCCTACCATGACAAGTTGCAAAAGATCTTGGATGCAGTCAAAAGATGACAGAGATCAACGAGGCCAGAAAGGCTGATGGTGAGGAAGAGGGTCAACAAAGAGGACGACGACGACCCTCAGTTGATGGGTGAAGCAAAAACTGCCATGCATGACATGGCAGATATGCTTGTAAATCACTCCACATCCGACCAGCTGAGCTTTGAGGATAGGATAGCCATGCTAAATGCCGACCAGAGGCGTATATTTGACACCGTGGATAATCACCTTCAACACCAAAAGCAGCACGAAATCGGTGAGTGTCAGTGTGACTTCAAGCCACTTCGAATGTTTGTCAGTGGTGTAGGTGGTACGGGTAAATCTTTCCTAATTGAAGCCATTAAGCTCTTGGTAGGAAAGACTTGGCCGTCAAAAGAAGTGACAGTGGCTGTCGCTGCACCCACTGGTTTAGCTGCTTTCAACGTAGGAGGTCTGACCATTCACAGGCTCTTTCAGCTGCCCATAGAGCACAAGGGTAAGTCGGCTGAATAGTGGTCGCTATCTAAAGTCTCGCAGAAGGTCATGAAGACCAAATTGCGCAGTGTGAAATTGATAGTTGTGGATGAAATATCCATGGTGTCCAGTCTCACATTGACGTACAAGCATTTGAGATTGGAAGAGCTGCTCGGTGGCGTTGAGTGGTTTGGTTGTGGGAACATGTTTGTTGGAGATCTACTTCAACTACAACCAGTAAATGGAAATCCTGTATTTCAAAATATCACAGAAAAAGCACTTCTGCACAAACTGGGGTGCACTGCGTCGGTTAACATTTGGCGAGACTCGGTTGCTTACGATGAGCTCACCATTAACGAGTGCCAAAAGAGTGACACAGAATTCGCCACGATGCTGGACTGTGTGAGGCGCGGTTGTCCAACCGACGAAACTATTTTAACACTTCAGCAAAGAGTCATTCAGGTAGCTGAGGCTGAAAAATTCAATGAGCTGCAGCAGTTGGGTCAGGCACCGGTGTGTCTGTTCCCGACGAGAGAAATGTGCAAACAGTTCCAATAGTGAAATGCTCCATCACTTGAGCAGTGAGGTGCACGAAATAGTGTGTACAGACGAAGTCGACCAAACTTCGTCAACGAAAAAATGGAACAAAAAGGCCATTGAGCAGCTGGAAAAGCTCAATAACGACTGTAGCAGGACAGCTGGTTTGGAAGCTAAGCTATTGCTAGCTGTCGGTGCACGAGTCATGCTACGTCGTAACACTGATACCAAAACTGGACTGGTAAACGGTGCACAAAGTACAGACTAAATTTATGGTCATGATGTCTACAGAGAGCAGTTTCCGCTTATTCTGGCATATGTGACCGGATTTGGGAAAATCCTCCGTATGGGATTTTTTCAGAAAATTGAGTTTGATGCATGGTTGATAAGCTCTACCATAGAGCTAACCCGCGTTCAAGTCTTAGGCCGATCGCGCGCTTCGTTGTTGACATACATACATACATACATACATACATACATACATACATACAGCGCTTTGTTTGCGATCGCGCCACACCCCCAATAATCGAGAAATTACGGTCTAAAGGCGTTGCTATGCACGTGTATGGCGTTTCCGCATACTATGCGTGACCCGGAAATCAATTAAATGGATCTGGGCGGAGCCATTCGAAATGAACGTAAAGATCGAGCAAGAGTTGAATTTCGTTCTTGACAACGACAGACGATTGTTCTTAGATGCCCAAGAAGCTAAAAAGGTGAGCGAACGTATGGTAGTTCGATGAATCTAGCTGTATCTAGGTAGATAATTCTAATTACTGCCCATAGCAACAGGCTCCGTGTACGGTGGCTATGCCGACTAGGTGGGTCAAAATGAAGGCTTATTTCGCCTTCGTATAGCACGACTAGCCTCCGTAGAAGACGGCAACAGTAAGAAGAAGGAATGTTCGACATGTATATGACAAAATCTGAACTTTGACAAATTTCGACCTGAGCTACTAAAAACGCGCATTGCGCGAATCGCGCGCAGATCCCATACGGAGGGTTTTCCCAAATCCGGTCACATATGTGGTGACCATACACAAATGTCAGCGCCTGTCCTTAGACTGTGCTATTGTCGATCTGTCCAACAAAGTCTTTAGTGTGGGCATGGCATATGTGGCATTGTCGAGGGTGAGATCACTTGCTGGGTTGCATCTGTCGGCATTTGATCCAAAGCCCATCATAGTAAGTACTAGCTGCCTCCAGGAGGCTAATAGGTTGAGAGAAGCATACAGGAAAGATCTCCCTTTGTATCAAATGCCGTCTTAGGTACAACCCAGCAGTTCGGATGTGAAACGTAAGCTCACTGGCAATAATGAGGTTAATCCTGCCAAAAGGGTGAAGCTTGCGGTAGCCAAAGCGAAAAAAAAACGCTAAATAAGCCATTGCCTAAGCAAGTACAAAGTTCGTCTACCAAGACGAGGAAAATGTCCCTGCCACTGAGCAGTGACTATGATAGACCCAACAAGGTGTCACGTGCTAGTGACCATCGCATTGTACTTGTAAATGTACAGGGAGGAAGTGGAACCTGTCCATTCAGATTCCATCCCATAGACGAAGCCTGGCAGCGTGCTGCATGCCGCCGTGTTGGGGTTAATTTTGTGACAAAGTGTGACCTAGGTGAAGGTGGTCCCAATGTCCCTCTCACTCGTCCACGTAGGTGCAGACCCATTAAAGGAGATGGCAACTGTTTGTTCCATTCCTTTTCCTATCTTATAACTGGAACTGAATGACAGCACGCGCAAGTGCGTCGGGCAATTGTCAACCACTTACGCGTTATTGAGCGTTGGATGCTGCCCCATTTCAGTGACCGGGGTCTCAGTGCCACTGCGTATATTGAAGGCACTGACATGGACAGAAATGGAACGTGGGGTTCGGATGTTGAAATTTTGACTTTAGCCCATATGTTAAACACTTGTGTGTATTGTATGTATACGACCCAATATGTAGCAGTTGGGATCGGTATGGTATGGACCCCACAACGTTGATCGGACATCGAACTTCTCACAGGCCTTCCTGATCCGCTCACACCACTTACGTATGGGATGACTGCCAGTGGTGGTTTCCTCTCATCCTCCTGGGATTCTTCGTCGTCTGGTTCCTCATCCGACTCCTCTGCTGGTGTTGATGGTTCCTGTATGCAGAGGAGATGGCACAGATGAAGGCAAGGGATAAACGTTCTGTTTGAAAGTGGTGGTGAGGTGTTTTTCCTCTCACAAGTTCTCCTCCCATAGATCCTGGTCCTGTCGAAGAGACTCCTGTTGGCTCCCCTCTTTGCACTTGCTGGGTGGTGGGAGCTGAAGTGCAGGTACCTGTCTGTGTGCATAGGTTTCCTGAAGACAGCCACGTCCAGAGCACTCCCCTCCCTTCATGTTAGTTTGGTGTCGAGGAAGGGAAGGGAGCCGTCCCTCTCCAGCTCCATTGTGAACTTGATGGTGGGGTGTACACTGTTGAGATGGTCGACTAAAGGCTCAACCTCATCCTTCTCCATTATGCATCATGTGTCATCCACAGACCGCTTCCAGAGCCTTGGTCTTGAGGGAGCTGACTGTAGTGCCAGCTCCTCGAAGAACTCCATGTACAAGTTGCCAACTAGTGCAGAGACGGGAGAGCCCGTGGCTGTGCCCTGCCTCTGCTTATAGAATTCACTGTTGTAGCTGAAGTAGGTTGACTTCAGACTGATCTGAAAGAGCTCTGCGATCCTCTCTGCTGGTAATGGGGTCCGTTCCACCAAGCCCTCCTCCTCCTCCTTCGTGAGTTTCCTGTGGATGACGTCTACTGCTTCATCGATGGGGACATTGGTGAACAGTGAGGAGGTGATATCAAAACTGACGAGAGCCTCCTCCGCCTCCACATGCACATGCTTCATCATACCTACAAAGTGCTTGGAATCAAAACGTGTGAACTGGTCTTCTCAACTCTCTGCTCACTGCTCACCAAAGTGAAGGATCCCCTCCCCAAGGAGAAACTGGTAGGTGTGGACTACCTGATCCCCTGCCAGTGTGGTAAGGTGTAAGTTGGGGAAACGCAGAGGCGCCTAGAGGCGCGAGTCAAAGGGCACTGGGATGCATGCATGCAACAAGGGAGACACGTGGAAGTCTGCCATAGCCGAGCATCAGTGGGACCAGCAATACAAAGTGGATTGAGACACAACCAGAGTGCTGGATATGGCCGCCAGATGTGTCCAGCTAAAGATAAAGGAAGCCTTGCACATCGAGAGGACCCCGGCAAACAACAGGCTCAATCGAGACGGGAGCTATGAGCTACCAGGCTATTGGATCATGACGATGAAGAAGCTAGGGGGCGGGGACAACTGCGCTAGTGCTAATGATGTCGGCGCTCCACCCTCTGCACCCGGCTGCATGGGCGTGAGAGCGCAGTAGCCACGCCTATAAGAGTACCAGCTTTTCGCACCTCGTTTCACTTTTGCCCTGAGGATGACTACAGCATCTAGTCAAAACGTCTGCAAGTTTTACCAAACAGTTACGTTATCCGCAAAGAATCTTCGTTTTATTCATATTTGATGGTTGGTGATCAAGCTGCTCCACATTCCATAGCATACTCCTTGACAGTCTGCCCTTTGTTTTCCCCAGGTACAGTCCATTCCCTAGCTAGTTGAGTCCAGTTGATTACTTCTGCTTCTGGCCAAGCTTGTAGTCTATTGTAAACTATTTTATCACACTGGACATTGTCAAATTTTGGAGAGTGCTTTCAACGAACTAAGGGAATAGGTTGTGCACATTCGTGGTTTTCTTCTGGTGTCTCAAAAGATTGAGACAGGCGCATTCTTTTGTAGGATGCAATTGATTGGCCCTTGCCTAATACTGTTAAGGCATCATTTTCTTGTAACTGTTTATGTGGTCTCGCATAGTTGCCAAGTGTCCTGATTTGGCCGGGACAGTCCCGATTTTTGGCCCTATGTCCCGGTTGTGTCCCGGTTTACCTGATTTTGCAGCATTGTCCCGGAATCCAGCTCCATTGCACAAATGGAGGTGTGGCACAAGCATAAACTCAGTATACTATCTAATTTCAGTTCGTATATCTCGATATTTAGTGGGTGTGGCAATACATAATCGTCCGAAAGTGGGTGTGGTCATCCAAAAGTGGGCGTGGTCAATAAATTTTCGCGCGCGCTTTGCGCGCGTTAATTCTATATTATTTGTTGTCCCGGTCTCTCCTCTCATAAACTTGGCAACTATGGTCTCGGCACTCTCACCAAAGTGCGTTTGAGCTATTTGTTGTCAGCTGCAGTCAGTTTGATTTAAAGGCCACTACCTGGGCAGGTGGCTAATGGCTAATGCATCAGTAAAAGGTTTTCCATTATTATACTTTCTCAATTACTGCCTGAGTTTCTCCTAGTATGTTTTGTTGTGGTTCTTGCTTAATTGTTGTTGCTCTCTAGCTGTCAGCAATAGGTATTGCAGGATTGTATGTTGTTAGTGATGCGATATTGCACATTCCTTACAGTTTGCTAGGGAATGTCACTTTTTTGTTGTATATCACATTGTCCTGTTCCTATACCAACCTCTGAATACTCTCAAATGGCAACTTAAGCATACATCTAAAAGTGCACGGACATATTCCTGGAGCACAGATTTAGTTATACATAATTAATAGTGTCTTATTAAATATCGTAGAATCCCGCTATTATGCCCCCCTTTGCACATAAGCCCCCCTCTCTCGGACTGTATTTTATGCAGATATTGTGAACCATAAGACTAGTAGAAACAGTAGCCATAACTAACAAACTAGCTATTTGTGTCATAATATTCTCATTTTTCTCAAGTTTTGCCAACCAAACAGCCAGAGAAAGCGTGGTATTCGATGGTAGGTAATGGTCGTCACACCAAATGGTTTGGATTCCGCGTATAAGCCCTCTCCCCACTTTTGCCAAATGCTAGCATGCACAAGGGGGGGGGGCATAATCGTGGGATTCTGCGGTATTATTTTGATATTCCTATGTAGGTTTTAAGCTTTTATGTTAGGAAATAGCGTACTATATGTACATACGAAGCTAATGTACTAACTACGAAGGTTGTACAATGACTCCTTTGTGTGAATAAAGCGTCCATAGCTATGACAACCATTTTATGACGCTGTACAAAGACTAATAGCTAGTACAATATTTTTACATAAATTATTGTAGCAGTTACGGATGACATCATCCTCATTCCGTGTACAATTGGTTTTAAATTCTTCGCTGTCGACTCGCGCTTGAGCAGATTAATTTCCACACATAGGCAGTGACCCTCAACAAACGATTTAGATCACTAAACATCTGTCTATTATTTTGCTAAGGCTAATCCTTGACTTCTCTATGGTAAGCATACTATGAACCAGTTCATGATCCTTGCTTTTACATTCTTTGTAAGCACTTTTCTTGATGCTTAAGTCTGGATACGCCAACTAATACGTTCACAAAGTGCTTCCATAAAGCTCCAAGGGACTGATCCTGCGTGATGGAATGTCGGCGGGATTTTCTTTCCAGGGCAATGCCTCCAAGTGTTTACTGGCAGGAGTCTTCTTATCTCATTGACCCCATTTTGCACGAATGGTCTCCAGTATTTGTCCATACCTCCCAGGGATAGTTGGAATCACTGAAGCAGGTAAATTCGGACAGCGTAATCTCAGGCTCAAGGACATCTGATACAACAGTAGCGTAAGCCGTCAATTATCGACGATAATTCATACTTACCTGCGTATCTTCACAACAGAATGTCCGACGAACACAATTCTTGCGCCTATCAGCAGCCTGGAACACCCTCTACACCATCTATCCTTTGAGCATCTATCCTTTGAGCACCTCTCAGAGAAGTTGCCATTTTCAGAGTTTGAGCGGCAAGCCAACCATCAGGGCAGGTAATTTATTTATCGATCACCCGTATCTAACATCGTCCACACATACAAAATGCCATTCCAATTATCGACCAGATTGGAAAGGCGTGTCCATAACTCTTTGTAGGAACGATCCAGCGGCTCCATATATGTAAGATACAAAGTTCAACTAACTCTAAATAAGCGTATAATATTATTGTTTTGATCTAGAAATATTTGACAATTCATTTTATATAGTACGCAACACTATACTATAGCATACCAGTGCATACGTGCATATATTGCAATAAACGTAAATAATATTTTGACAATGAATCAAGGTTCAGCAGTCCAGAAATGGGGCTTGCATGAAGGGATGCATGGAGCTAGCTAAGTACAGAAGGGGCATAGCCTCTCTTTGCCACTGCTGTCCATGATACAGTCAATAATACAGTCTTCATGAAGCCAGTGTTCACAGGCACACTAGATCCATTCAACACCGAAACCCAGCTCCACGTCCTCTTCATATGACTGTAGGACTGTAGGCAAACACAACATTAAATTTTTATTAGAATCTGTACCTTGCGTATCTTCTCTTGGTCTTTTGGGTTCAGGCACATTTGTACAGTCACGAAGAATCCATTTGGGTTGAGGAGGTTAGGATCGTTCCGAGGGGGCCCCTCTTGCTGCCGTTTTACTAGTCGTGCCTTTTCCTCTGCCTTCTTTTCTCTCTGCTTCTCTCTTTCTCTATCTTTCAATATTTTTTGTTCCGCCTTCTTTTGCTTCTCCTCCCGTTGCTTCTTTTTTCTCTTCTCTCAGTTTCTTTCTGTTCTCCTTTTCCTCTTCTTGCCATTTCTTTTTCTGTTTCTTTTTCCTTTATGATTGCTAAGCACTCAGCAATTGTGAGTACTCGAGCTCCAGTCATAGCACGTGTACTAGAAGATGCCGCTGGTTCTTTCTTTTTAGGAGCAGTGGGCAGTTTTAAGTACTTGTCCACTGGACTCAAAGTTTTCTGCTGTTCGTTCCCACCTATTGTACGTGAAGGAGTTGCAGACACACCAGGAACTAACTGGGGGTCACAGTGACTAGATGAAACAGGTTCACCTGAAGGAGATTTGTATTTTGATTTCAAAGTGGATGAGGAACTAGCGGAATTACCTTCAGAAGTAGGACTATTTGAGGAATCATTGGAGCGAGGTGTAGTACGTGAAGGTGTCACTGAATGTGTGGATTGATGATTAGCTGGGTCGTCCATTGGACAGGGTCAACTGGAAGAACATCAGAAAATTCATCAAGTAGACTTGGCCCATCTGGAGGGGTAGTGATACTATTTGGTACTGCTTCTGGGTGTGTGAGCTGAAGCCATGTAACATACTCCTGATCATCATACATGTCATACCCTTCCATAAATCTCGTACTAAATAGCTCAATTTGCTGTGTAGTAAAATTTACTACGGAAGAAGTGTTTTCTGGTGCAGTCTTTGTGCTACTGCCATCTTCTTTTGTAGTGGTTGAATCTTCTGTGGTAGATGGATCAGTAGGCTTTGCACTGTCTGTAGGAGCTTCATGAGACAGGAATTGCTTGTCGATTAAATGGATGGATGCCACATTTACGAAAACCAGCAATATTTGCAGGGGAAAGTGCCGTTAGCCAGGCTTGGGAAAAGAGACGGGAAAAATTTAGCTTGCTTATCACAGCACCATTGTTACGCTGTTGATACTGGTGGCAAACAACTGACCAATGACGCTTGAGTGGACCGAACACTGTGCAATCAAGGGGCTGTGAATCCTGTGTCGTATGTGGAAGTAAACAGCAAAGTATTATGTCTTCCTCCTTTGCAATCTCAACACTTCGAGGCTCATAATGAGAGCTGTGCCCATCCAGTAGAAGCAAAAGTGATCGTCCTGATACAGCATATTTCAGGAAATGATTCTTGAGCCAGTTTCTGAATAGTTCTTGGTCTGTCCAACCTTTACCGCTCATCCCATAGTACGTCCCAGGTACTTCTCCGTCAGTCCATTGATGGTTCAAGTACTTGCCCTCAAATATCACCATGGGTGGTATCGATTGCCCAATAGCGTTAACACAACCCAAGACAGTGATTTGGTCCTTTCCTGACACTCGATAACACACCTTCTGTCCTTTTTCAGCAACATTTGGAGGACGAGGATCGAGAGGCACTCCACTCTCATCCATGTTATAGATCTGAGCGGGAAAGTCAGACAAGTCATGCTTTGTAAGGGTTTCGTCTAGAAGGTCGAAATACTGCTCGATTGCTTCTCTATTGGTAGAATCCATACGGACATGGGCTGTAGCATCACCACGTCTTAAGGATAATTGAGGCTGTCTTTGAAGAAATTTCGTCCACCATCCATCCATCGGTCACTAGCGTCCCACGAAGGCAATGCTTTTCCTCAGCTACTCTCTCGACTATTGCTTTCACCTCCTTTCTGGTCTTACCATACCATACCCAATCTTGGCTGCTTCGATGAGCTGGTCTGCTAGATCATGCTCCTCTTGGTCATTTAAGTACGGTCTTGGCCCTGGTTTAGTTCCATGTTTCACTCTGCCGCTTAGGCGATCCTTCAAAGTAGTTGGGGGTACACCATGTAGCAATGCCGCTTTGTTTATGGATATAGTTCCATCTTTGGCTGCCTCCATGGCTGCTACCATCGATGAATCGCTCCACTGCTTTCGCTTTCCATCGGCTCAGCGTCGCCGCAGCTTTGTAGCCTGAGAAGCGCTTGAGCGTCTTCGTCGACGTCGCTTTGAGCTCCTGGCCATGGAAATAGACAGCAGGGTACAGGAGTAACTACTGTACTATTGTGCTGTATAAAAGAATGGAAATGATGTGAACAAAGACATGAAAAGGGGCCGCAAAAGGTAGCTAAACTTACCGATTCTCGATCTTCGTTGATCTCTCATGTAGCCGGTATGTTCGCTCCGTGAAAAGCTACGTATATCTTCGCGGACTCAACCGCCGTCTCCAGATTCTAATCCGCTTATGCATTCAGTATACCTGGTCGATAATACATAGTGGTCGATAATCGACTATTCACGCTAATAAGCTTAGCTAGGAGTTATGCTGCCAATAGTTTCAGTTTCGGTATAGTCTGCTTATTCACAGGGGAGACTCTTGTCTCTGAAGTGACAAGTCTCACTGTACGGTGGCCCTGAAGGTCAGTACTCAGGATCAAGTCTCAATAGAAGTTCTCGGTCCTCAGGTTCTTTGTGAAGGTCAGTCTTCAGGGTCAAGTCTCAATAGAAGTTCTCGGTCTTCAGTCTTCAGGTAGCAAATCAGTACTTGGACTTGATCGTCAAGTATACAAGTTAACTTTAACATTACTGGAGTCAGGGTCAGGCAACACTCAGGGCAGAACTCCACCTTGAGTAAGAATGATAGCGCATGTGCGTAATGATATTACAATCATCACACGGTATAGCTAACCAATAATATAGCATGCATGTGCATGCAATGTACATGCACGCAGTTTGTCCAATTGAGCTCAACATTTTAACGCGCGTGAGCATTTTGGGGCACTAGTGTTTGGGGCTGCCATGTCATTTGTGAGCGGATTTGAGAAAAGGGCCCATTTCGCGCAAAAAATGATTTTCGAGTTAGTAGTATTACGTAAAAATACGTTGAATGACCTACCTGTTGCACTTTGTTCGGCGTCGCTAGCTGCTTCAGTCACGGAGATACGCGTCCTCAAAGTCCAGGAGTGCGCGGAGAACGATTTCGAGAAAAACGCGATCAAACGTTGCACTTCCGGGTGAAATTTAATGATTCCGTATACCATCCGTGTACTGTCACACTATACACAGAGTACAAAGTACAGTCTAAGGGCTGAATAATTATGGTTATCAGATCGAGAAGTGGATAGCTACTAGGTAGTTCATCGTGTAGATAGGCTATTCTAAAGCCCGTGTTACACCAAGAAGGAGAGTGGACGCTGGGAGAAAGCCAACCTGAGCGACCTGTGGACTATCGGTGTGGTTCATTCAGAAAGCGCTCAACGCTGGGGGGAGCTTATGAATAGCGTGTCCAACGACTGTAGCAAAGTTTTGAAAACGGGTACGGGGACGCCACAGGCATAAAGAGCAACCTTAGAGCAGCCGAAAAATATGCATATTGTTGGGGTTTTACTCTAATATCGTTGCACTGTAGCCTTTTGAGGTTGCTCACTACTGTCTCTCTTTTTCCTCCCAGCACTGTACTACAGGGACGGCACCATACAAGCCACAATTATGTTTAATACAAACTATACATGTCTGGTGGTGAAAACAAAGGTTTACACTGGTACACACACAATATGTCAGTACATATGTACATTCACAATACATACAAGCTATACACTGAAATAGTATGTCAGTACATGCACAATACAATGTCATACAAGCTGTAGCACCATTCACACATGTGTAAGGAATTTCAGGTCATTTTTGCTGTAGTCTTCCAATAGTTCAAATTCACATATCTCATCCTCTCCAAAGTACACTACTTTCCCTCATACCAGGTAAGAGAGCATCTTCCTCCTCGAACCTGTGTTGAATGCGTGTTCCAATCAGCAGCCTTGGATTGGTTACAATTTGCTGTATTGTTGGAGGTTCCTTTGCTGAACTGATTAACTTGCAGAGGTTATCCAATAGCTTCTGAGATGAAACTGCTTCTTTGCTTTTGAAAACTGAAAAACAGATCTGTCAGCATACGCTTGACACAAAATTATCTCCCTGAACTTTAGCTGATCTTTGAGAGCTGCCTTCTTTTGGGTTTCATTTGATAGTTTAGATAAATTGGTTATAGCATCTTCTGCTGACATCCAAAAGCCATTGTGCGATATTTTGGCACAGAGTGCTAGTTTTCGTTCCTCTTTTTGCCTTCTTTTCTTGGCCAATGCTTGTTCCTTCTCTTGAATAACGTTCTATTGATAAACTAGAATGTCATTCTTACACTGCTTGTAAAGCTGAAGCTGGTCACGGCCAACCATGATGCAGGCTTTGAACATCTTCTCTTGGTCGTCTTTAGATTTTAACCATTTGGCAGTTTGATTTTGACGGAACATTAGCATACTTTCAGCTGCAATAGTAGAACAATTTGGCTTCTCTCTCAGTATTCTGCATAAAAGAGAGCCAAGAACATGTGTAAATGAATTTCTATAGATGAGTTGGTTTTTTTTGGGGGGGGGGGGGGTGGCAGAGAGAGGTCAAGGTAGAAGAGAGGAGATATCAATGTATGCACTTACCTATCCAAGATAGCAAAGTCTCGCTCACTTTTAGCATTAGTTTTCGGCACACACCCTGTATCACTGTCGAGTTCTTGTGATGAAACCTCACTATGAATTCCTCCTTCCAGGTGGTCACCCAGCAAGCGATCTGAAACCATGATAAATGAACTGCAGATCATCTGTAGTAACTCGAGAGGTAAATCTTGAGATTCATCACTGGTAGGATTCATAAGCTCTCTATACACGTCATCTTCGTCAATACTCCGTAGACCTTCTGTTAATAATGTGGAGGCATCACCTGACCACTTCAAAAAACATCTATACATTCTCTGATACTCCTTTCCAAGCTTGCTCATTGGGAGAGGTGACTCAAGAATTCTCCACAATGGTGCTGTGATACAATCCCAAGTGCACGACAACCAATCGAGTAAAGAGGGTGCTTGAGATCTTTGTGAACAGCCTCTAGAAGCTTGTTGCGGGTATGGCAAATATTCTCCAAATAACAGAGTAGGTGATGACGGAGAAAAAACACTCCACCAGCATTGTAAAAGACAATGTTAAATCTATTGCCTTTAAACTTTGCATTCGGAAACAGTGAAACACCTTGGGTACGGACATAAGCACGGAACATGACATGGCAACCTGCTTGCTCTCAACACTGCTTTTGAATGGATTTACAAGCTGTACGAATTAATCGAATAGTTCCTGATTCGCCAGCTGACACATCTTCAGAATGAAGTGATTCCCACTGTCTCAGGGTCTCTACTGAAACATCAGCCAAGGCTACCAAGAAGTGCAGACCACAAAAGACGTTCATCTTTGAAAATGATGCGCTCTCCATGGGTGACAACCCATTCCATCCATCAACGTCTGGTAGAATATCAGCTCTATATGTGTCTAAAAAGGTCATTGAAATTTTTTTTCCACAATATGTCTATCTGACATGGTATTCTTTATTGAGGCAAGGATTTCCTTTGCTTTGCTTGGACTGGCATCACAATTCTCTATGGTATTACATACTGCATTGATATCGGACAAAGCCTGTTCAAGGAAGTCTTTAAAGTCGTTTGCACCACCAGCCTTCACATCTGAAATGCACAATGTGTACGAGGAGTCCATGGAAGTAACTTGAAATCCTCCATATTTGTGACCAAACTTGGTTGTTCCGTCAGAGTGAAGAGTGTTGGTAGAGCAGGCAGGAAGTTTTCTGCTAGCTGGAGATGAGCTAATGACCTTGCTTCAACTACCATATTTGCAAGCGTTGATTTCTGTGGTAGCTTGTCAACGTCCTTGCCAATAAGATCGAGAACTGCCTGATGCATGCACTGTTAAAAATGGGGTGCTGTCCCAGCACCCCATGTTTGCAGCTTGATTAGCAGGGTGCTGCTGTAACACCCCACCATGATGGTGGGGTGCTGACTGAACACCATGGGGGTGCTTATCTCTTTGGACACTAGAGGGGGTGTGGCATTTGTGTTAATGAGCATGTGCATTCTAGCACTGAAGGTGACACTGCTCCTTTAACCCTTTCATATTTTGAAATTTTTATAAGTCGCCTGGCTACATTTTAGAGAGAAATGGATGCCTCTCCTACGATCGGTAAGTTATCAAGCACTCTATATCTCTGCTAAGTTACTTAATAACAATCTGTACTCTAGTTTTTGCCTGCCGCTATGACTGTGCAATTTTTGTTTGCTGTAAAAGGTACAACATTTACAGAAGGTTGAGCCTAAATACTATTTAAAAGCAGGTAAACTAACACTGGGGTAGTCACTGTTTCAATCTCTCTCTCTCTCTCTCTTTACTCTAAACATGGAAAATCACTACTACAGGTACCACAATATGAACATACATGGTAAATCACTTGTAATAATGAATTGGTAAGCGCACACCCTCCTTTTGATCTTACCTTGCATGTGCATTTTACTACAGGTATCTTGCAAGAACAAGACATGTCACTCAATTTGCAATTCTGCATTGCACAGCAAAAACAAATTAACCTATAATGTGGGTTGCCTCAGTTGCACAAACTATTTAATTCTCCCACGACAGTTCTCAACATAATTCAGTTAATTATAGTACTCTACTACACATAATTATGTGTGGTATGCATGCCAGTCTGGCATATTTGCACGTACTTCTTGTTCCTTCTTGAAAACTATCATGGGAGTCCAATTAAGTTGTAAGTGCAAGCTTGGTGCAAGATTTAGTAATAATTATTATGTCCGTTTGTTACTAACAAATTGGCATGTTTGACATAGTTATGTATAGGGGAGTGAATACTGCACTAATTACTACAATTACTTGGGTTATTTTGAGAATTGTCATGGGATAAGTAGTGTGTGCAACTGAGGCAACCCACATTATAGGTCAACATAACCCACTTGTTTTTGCTGTGATGCATGCATGCATGGCAAGTGCATTTTACTACAGGTACCATAATTATATGAACAAGACATGGTCTCTGCGCATTTAAGGCCTGGGTCAATGTAGAATTAACTACTTATGTTGCTACTTTCATGACATATAGCAATGTATAAGTAAATTCTATAAGCATGATTAAGTAGTCATATGATAGAGTAGACTTAGCAGTTTTGAAAAATCCTAATTAGATTAGCTAATTAGTAAACAAATGACGTCACCAAAGCAACGACATCACCCGCTTTAGTAATGCGCTTATCAATGTAATGCCCCACCTAACCTGGGTCGGGACGTGGGTGGGGATTGTAGGGGGTTTGACACCAGTTTGGTCCCCCCGGGGGAGGGGCAGTAGAGGGGATTCGTATAGACCATATTGCGCATGCGTCAATGCCACGAGGTCGTTCGAGGCATATTGCAATGGCTACCAAAACGGTCGTTGTTGACTTTCAGGGGCACTCAAGAATCGTGTCCTTTCAGGAAAGCGAAAATGAGATAGAGACTGCCACAACTGCCGTGGAAGAAATCTTTCATGATGTTTTCTCTTCCCCGCCCGCTCCTTTTTTCCTACAAGTACTGAACGATACTTTTAATCGGTATGTGGACGTATTACGAGGACAGCCTATTCCAGACAAGAGTGTGCTTAGAGTAGTTCTCAAGGAAATCCAGGTGAGCTATTTAGTAAAAGTGTACAATCCAGGTTAAATTTACCTATAAATAATTTATATAAATATTGAGTGATTCTTTCGTTAGTGGGTTTTTTTGGCAAGTCCAGGCATGGAATGGATACATCCCTGTTGAGGAATAGTTTCAGTTGAGTTTTGTCAACCCCAATAGATTGTTTAATAAATTGCAGGGCTGCATTTTGTGGAGGAGGGGGGTAGAGGCTTTCAGGCATATCAAAGCCACACTCAAGGGAGGGGGGGGGGCAATTGCACCCCCTCCCCCAAAATGGCACCCCTCCTGATCATTCCCACAATGCATAAATTAATACATGCCAGTACCCCAGTAAGTAATTAAAGTACTACTGTACCCATAGTCTTGTGCCCAGACCCCACCCAAGGATTGTGTCCAAATTCACCAGACCTCTTTCCCTCCTTTGAGGGTCGGGTCTGGGGACGGGAACAGATAATCCAGTTCATACAACTACCAGTGCCCCTGGCGTAAGTATGTCTCCTCAACAGGAATGTATCCCTATTTTAATACTGGAATAGCCCATAATTTAGAGTTAGTGTAGATCATAATGTGGCACCTGGAGATGTAAAATTTAAGTATCCCATCTACCTCAATTTACAAGCAATTTTCTTGATTTCTTGGTATTAATTTTTGTGTTCTTTTCTCTAGCCATCTGTAGTATCATCAGCAGATGTGGTGATTTCGGACGTTGTGATCGTCACAACTTCAACCATGGCTCCTGTGTGTACAACAGTGACCCCTGCTAAAGAATCTTCAAGCACCACTGGTTCTCATGCTGGATTGCAACTAAAACTGAAAATTGACGAAACTGGGATTGGTTTAGTGCAAGAAGCCCTGTCTAGCGAGGTAGGTTCATGTAGCCCTTGTGTGTGCGTGCAGTTTCATGCAAGAATGTGAAAGTAGCTGTGGTTGTCACTCCCCTTGTAATTAAACCAGTGGCCTTGTTTGTGTACTGGAGGTGGGTGTAGCACCTTGCTTTGGAGTGGCTACAACAAAGGGTTACAGTTTAGGTGGTGACATCTCCAGCTATCTATTGCAACTATGCAAGGCATTGTACTGAGGGTATAGTATGTGTATGAATGAATTTGAGCTTTATTGATTGCACTATGGCTACTAGTATCATCACTTTTTTCTTTAGGAAAGTGATCCTGAAATGGATACACAGGAAATCAAGAGGGAAGCAATATTCTTCAGAAAAGAACCACTGTCTACTTACCATGTTAAAGTCAATGAAGCATCACAAGCGATATGTTTGCGCAAACCGAGTATGCTAAGGAAGAGAGAATTGCTTGTGCTAGCCAAACAAAGTGTTCATGATAGTGGGTATTCCTACCGAAAAGGAACATCGAGGTCCAAAAGATACGGGAGTGCTGTTGATGGTGCTACCAAACCCAAGCGTGTCAAGACAAGTACAGATGAACGTGTTACCCGTATGAAGACCATCAAGGAAGAACTGAGTGACTTGCAGAATAGAGTATCATTTAAACGAAAGAGGTTAGATGCTGCTGAGGTCACAAAGAATTACAAATTGTGTGACCAACTTAGTGAGGAGATAGCAGAATTGAATAAGTCAAAGCGACACCTCGAAGTGGAGTTAGGCTTGTTACAGAAGAAAGAAAAAAAGTCGAAACGTTACTATCAACGTAGAAGAGAAAGTGACAGTGACAGTAGTTCCTCTCAAATGTCAAGTTCAAGTGTTGCTTCTACGTGGGAGGGTAGCCCTCCTTTTAATCCTCCAGCAAAGACGGCATCATTTCGCTTCACAAGTCCTCCTGCGGTATCAGTCAGTGCACCCAGTACTCCTAGACCAGTATCTCCATTTGGGAATGTCCACAGCATCTCCTCCTGTCCTCCTCAAGTTTCTTCACAGCAAGAAGCAGGTATTGGCAGTGCGGCTACTGATCAAGCAGCCCCAGAACTTCAAGGCAGTTCTGACCAACCTGTAGCTCAATCCTCATGTGACAAGCAATCTCAAGAGCAAACGTTTCCTGGTATCCAAGAGTCGTGTAAGGAGGCCACCAGTAGCAGTCAATCTTTTTGACCAGGCCTCCCTGTGAACAAGATTGTACAGGGAGGCCGGAACTAATGCACACTTTCACCACTTTCCTTAGAAGTAATCCCAGCAACTACATACACGTATCTGACACAGTTTCTGTTAGCAAACTCAACATGTCCATTAAGGAGTACATATTTACTGCTGAAGAGTACTGTCGAGTAAAGCATACGATGCCTTGCAAAAGATGTCTACCACTGATCACTGCAGCAAGAGCAATTGCAGATCGAGGAATTTGTCCACTCTCTCACATATACAGATATTCCCCAGTGTGAAGTATAACAACAAAGCTGCTAAACAAAGACTCCTACAAATCCCAGTTGCAGCAATTAGGTGTGGAAATCCAGAAAGCGGGGTATCCAGAATATATCTAATGGAACGTCTTTCCGATTGCGACCATCTCTATCAAACAATTATTGACTTTTATCTTGATGGTATGAAGAAATCTCCTAGTAGCAGTCCGCACATGACAAAGGATCATCTTGGACAGTTGCTCTCACTTGCACAGACTGATAAGGAACGAGAGTGCATTAAGTATGCCGTTTTCAAAACATCTGGACTTTCTGCTTCAGCTGCACGGAAGTTTTACGGATTCTCTGACATGACACGAAGAGCAGACAGAGTTGAGCAAGCAATGGAAGAGGCACAGTGTATACGTGAAAACATTCAAAGCCTTGCAGCCATACAAGACAAAGCCATCTTGTTGTCACATGGAATTAGCTTGCCTAGCTCAAGTAGTAGTTCTGACAGTGAAGAGTCTATTAACTCAGATGACGATAGTGCTCCTGTTGGTCTGGAATACTTCAAAGTATCGGACACAACTCCAGGTCTCAAGGCTGTCGACTTCACTACCCTTCCACTGAAGGTTATAGTAGAAAAAAGTAAATCCAATTTTTTCCAGGTTGCTGAAGAGGTAGAAGCTCACTTTGAAACTTCTCTCACATTTGATAAGCTGGATATTCTGTTCCAGGAGATATCTTCACTCCCAGCATCATGTTATGACTCTTTCCTGATGAACCAATCTTATCGTGCATTCCTTGTTAGTAGTGCACAATCGTTCACTGAAGAACAACATGCCGACCTGGTGAATGGACTTGTCATCACTGACTCAGAAAGTGAAAATCCTGAGCTGTGGTCTCAAGCTGCAGAAGTGGAGACTGAGAAGAGGAAGCTGGTTCAAAAGCAACGGATGATTTTGCAACGAAAGATACGCAGACAACGTGCAAAGCGTATTGCCACAGCCAATTTTCTGTCGAGGAAGGTATCAAAGAAAGCACGTGGAATTGTTAAGAAGTTCCCTAATATTGGAAAAGCCATAGAAGATTTCATTTCAGAACGCAATGTTGGTGCTGACTTTTGGCGTAGAACTGGGGTGCTGACCTTTGACGGGAATCGAAAAGTGAAAGAAAAAGTCACCTATGAAAGAATTAGGCAACATCTCCAGAAACTGTATGACCATCCTTTCTCGTATGGTACAATAGTGCAATTGTGTGTAGCCAGAAATAAGAGGAGGAAGAGTGCAGCCAACTACCGTGGTCTGGCACGAGTAACTACCCGAAGGGCTCGCAAGGGTTTTACATTGCGGTTCAACCCAGACAGTCATTGGTCTGCAGCCCTTTATCGGAGCTTGAACTGGTTACAGTATCGTGACGGGCACAACATCCTGAATGTCAACCGCGATGATGCTTCAGGGTATCGCTTAGATACACTTGCAACACATAACCAGTATGCTACTCCTGTAGTTGGAGAGACATTGACAACTCGTACAGATTATGTAAATAAATATTCAAGTGTCCTCCAGACCACATCCTACAACTTTACAGGAAGCAACACTACAGGTGAGATGTGTGCAGGTGTTGTAAAACAGGCAAAAGTTTACCCAAAGAACCCTGCCCAGCATGCAGCTGATTTTAAGAAGCTTGTTAGTGTACCAGAACTTGAACCAGCATTCACAAACCATAGTACTGGTCTTCCTAAACGAGTAGCGTGCATCAGGGTCGACGGGGCTGGAGATGAAGGGAAGGACCTGGGCATGTCGAAGTCCAGTATTGGTGGACACTTCACCACATGGAAGCATACACTGAAGCTACACTGGTGACTTCGAGAAGTAGCGGAAGCAGCTACCTGAACCGAGTTGAGCTGCAGAATGGCTGCCTTTCTCTCGCTCACGCCAATCTTTTTATTCCGTCCACCCTCAATGGATCTTGCTGCAGTGGTAGTGATATTGATAAAGAGAAGCTCACTCAAAATCTGATGTCAGCTGCTGAAGTCTACATTCAGAGATGCAACAATGCACCTTGTGGTGACACAGAAATCCATCTTTACCTTGGAGCAGATTCATCAGAACTCCAAGACAGAAGAGAGCGATTGCTGAAATTTCTGAAAGGCTCACAAAAAGAAAAGGTGAAAGTGCAAAGGGAGCACCCAGAAGAGTATTCTAGTTTTGAGAGAGTGTGGAGCGTAAGAGAGCGGCATATGGTAAAGAATGTTCCACCACAATACGTGTTTTTTCTGCTCCCCTGTTATGAGCCTGGGTGTCCTCACCCAGCATGTGAGAAAGGAAAGCCAGAACATGAGCCAACCTGGTTTGAAAATGGGCCCCCAATTTCATACTTACCTTTTCCCGTCCCAGATACCAAGAAACCTTGGGGCAGTAAAGGATGTGATAGCTGCACAGGATTTTGTTCGGGTCACTACTTAAAACCCGAAGAGTCGTATCTTCAGCGCAGTCGATGTATCTCCGAGCCACCTTCACAGATATTATTGAAGCTACACAAATCCGTACAAGGATCTGTTCCTGAACAGACTCTACTTGCAAAAGCAAAGGAAGTACAACTGTCTATGAGCGATGTCAGTTTTTGGATGCAGCATCTTGACACCATACGTGAGAATCGCAAAAAGGGGGCGCAAAAAGCATTGGAGACGCGTCGGAAGAAGAAAGGAGCTTGCAGGAGGAACATTCAGCAGATCAGTGAATGGCGATGTGGTGTCTGTGACCGTCTTTATGAAGACAAAACCGAGGAAGAGGAGGTATGGATTGAGTGCAGCCAGTGTCAGTTATGGTACCATGTGGGGTGTGTGCATCTAACAGACATCCCTGATGAATATTTTTGTCCTTTATGTGAAGACAAACCCCTGTCATGAGCATTTTTTGTGTGCATGCACTGTATTGTTATATACCTATTGTATCAATCACTACTATAATAATATCTTATATCATGCATAATTTGACATTCAATACAATACAATAATGATATTATGATATTGAAAATTCCGTCTTGAACACCTGAAAAGGAGGGGATTTGATCGTTAGAGTAGGACCAAGGGGTGGGGACATTTTTAATTAAGTAGTCAAATCCCCACCTATGCCCCACATCTGCCCCACCTAGGTAGGGTGGGGCTAAACATTGATAGGCGCATAACATAAATCGATGGAGGCGGAGATCAAAATCACCCCTGATGGGCACCACACTCACACAGATGGTTTATATCAATGTAAACTTACTGACAACTGAAGGGGGTTCCAGTAGGTAGGCCAGAACAGCCGAAGCCTATATCTCACCGCTCTTCGAGGTCGTCAGAGGGACACGTTCACGATAACTACTCGGCGGTTTTATAACTTCCAACTTTCCCCCGCCGTATCTAACGTTTAATCATAGTAATTCAACTTATCCTACACTAAATAAGTCTGTCAAGCGGCGGTAAGACCTCCGCCTCAAACGCTCTCTACTTTACCAACTATCTAGCTAGCTATACTGCAATGTATCACATGACTTTACACTACTATAAATGGGGCGTGGTCACGTGCGCTTGACGTTCGGTGTGCGCTATTTGGAATATCGCGTTCTGTACTGGACCCAGGCCTTAACTACGCGGAGGTGACTCACTTGTGATTCTGAATTAGTAAGCATTATTTTGCATGCATGCCCCCCATGTCTCTCCCTCCCACTCTCTTGTGTGCCCTGTCTTTCTCTCTCTCTCCCTCTTAATCTTTCTCTTCTCTCTTTCTCTCCATTTCTCTCTATGTTTTTCTCTCTCTCTCTCTCTCCCTCTCCCTCCCTACCCCTCTCTATGTTAGGTATACACATGCATTATTTATAATCAGTTTATGCTTCAATTTCTTTACTACAATTCAGGATTTTCAAGATATACACGATTTTACAGGAGAACTAACTTCATGTAGGGAACTGTTTGTAGGTCACACTGGCTGTATAACTCTTGTATCATGATATTCATCTTTGTACATGTATCACTAAATGTTTATTGCATTTGTTTTGGTCAAAAAAATTGCAGTGATCCAGGGCATGCAAGGTTGGGGGAGGTGGGATAGGGCCACAAGTTAGGGTGTTGTGGTAGCACCCTAAGCTAGCACCCATTGGTGTGTCAAAACTTGTACACCCTAGGGTGTCAAATATAAACCATACTACTAGCACTCCTAAAGGTGTTACCATAACACCTTTTTTCTAACAGTGTGGCTCAACATTTCGAATGCTAACATTATGGCTTAGAAGTTTCATACAGCATTCTCTAACCTTATGGGTATAAATCCCAGCATCAAAAGTATGGACCTTTTCTGAAGCCAGATTGTCCAATGCTTCCCTAAGTTCATCAATTTGTACTTCCAATACATCCTTATCATCATAACTGTCAAATGACTCAGACTCACTAGAACGTGAAGAATCACATTTTGTTTGTAATGCTTGATACTTTGAGTGCAGCCGACACCAACGCTTTTGATACTTATCTCGTACTTGCTTTCTTTTCTTCTTCTGACGCATCATATGCACCTTTTCACGATTCTTTTTAGCCTCATTTTGAAGTGCATGCTTGAGCACTGCATTCTCTGTGCGTAAAGCATCAATTTTTCCCTTCTGCTCATCTATCTCTTTCTTTTGCTTAGCTAGTTTAGTTGCTGATCGTTTCTTTCGTTTATGCAAATTTCTTGTACACAAGCTCCCCAACTTCCTTTCGAGCATTGATAGTTGGTCTTGAAGAGAGTCTACCTTTAGCTTGCTAGAATACAACTCTTCAGAGAGTTCCTTAGCAACCTTGCGGTAAATTTGGCTCTTTTGCTCATAATAAATTGAACGACGACGAATACGTTTCAACTTTTGGCTACTTTTTCGTTTAATAGTTGCTCGTGACAGGAAATTCAAAACGTGAATCGAAAGCTCTGTCAGATCCTTTTTTTTCGACGAAGGGTTAATTGACGGTACTTTTGACGGAGATTAGAGAGCGCCTTCCTCAAAGTAAGCTCAGCTGGAGGGCTCCTGGGCCAGTTTTTGCCAGATAGGAGCTTGAGCCATCTCAGAACCACCATCATAGGTAGCTTTTGGCATGTAGCGAATCGCATAAGTTCAATCATTAATCCATTAGTAATGGCACTCCTTGAAAGTGCCTCTAGGTTGTTGAGTAACTTTTTAGACGAGATTCTTAGCGCCTGGCAGAGTTCTTCAGGATACCGAGCCATTTATATTCCAATTGTATTTAAAAGTTGAGAAATAGTGTCTTCCACAAAAAAATGGAGAGTCTGCGACTCGGAATGGTGGATATTATCGAAATCAGCACCTGAGAAAACCTATATTATGTCATAGTAAGGACCACTAAAAGTTTTGTGGGTAAGAAATACACACTAGTTTCAAGTATAAACTGTAGAATAAGTACCAATTTTTTTATGTATCGAAGATGCTTACCAATAAATCCTGAAAGTACAGCTAAAGAGCTGCCGTTTGACGTGCAAAGCGTAGAAATCCGTTCAGAATTCGCTTGTGGGCGCGAAGTTTTGTAGACACTGCACGGTGCTGCGCTTAAATAGAGCATGGCACGTCAAAAGGCGCGACGCATTTTTGTGCGTTATGAATATCTTTTGGACTCGCTATTATGAAACAGGTAAGTAGCATGAGTAGATAGACACTGTTGCAACGAATGATTGTAACAGCTAGGACAACACAGCTAGTGTGTGTATGAGAGGGATAGAGGTAGTGAATGTGTGTAGGGGGGTCTGTGTGCATGGAATTTACCTGTGGGTGTGTCTTGCCCCTGTAGCAATGAATAATAACCATCGATGGGTGCTTGACCCCGCTGATTGTAACAGCTAGCTAGCTGCTAGTATGTGAGAGAGGGAATGTGTATGTGTGTGTGTGGGGGGGGGGGGTGTCTGTGTGTGCATGTAAAGTGCATGTGGTTGTGTCTTGTCCCTGATAACCATCGATGGATGCTTGTAAAGCTAGACTCTGTTGCAATGAGTGATTGTAACAGCTATGTGAGAAGGGAGAGACTTGTGTGCACACAATTTACCTGTGGGTGTACCTCCCTGTAGCAATTGACACCGATGTCCTCGCTGGAAATGCTTGTGAAACTGGTAGGTATCTAGACCCCATTATAATGAATACCTGTATTAAACAGCTACTCTGTGCGTTGGGAGAGGACCCTGTATGTATGTATATATGCTATTTACCAATGGGTGCTATAACAGATGCTTGTACCAGCTGCTCCGGGGATAACAGTGCATATTGTATCCGAGTACATGCCCATGGTATAGTATTAAAGTATCAACCAGTGGGTTGAAGAGCCATGGCAAGCTCTCTTTTTTTTTTTTTTTTGTTTTCTGTTTCCAGCTACTTTGAGTAGCCTTTTTATGGATTGGGGGGGGGGGGGGGGGGGGGGGGGGGTGGGTAGGGATAAACATGAGATGCACAAGATACAATGAAATAAAAAGTAAAGTTACTCGTCTGGGCAGCTCCTATCGTGGCCCACAGCGTGATAAATTCCACGTTCTTTATCACTTAGGTGGAGGAGGTGTTGCTGGTGGATTGGGAAGTTCTTCAGGATGTGGAGTTCCACGCTTACTCCCACCAGGCCTTGGAACAGTTGGCAAAGGACAAGTCGTATCTTGGTCACTTGGTGGGCAAAAGGGCCTGATTTTCTCGTAAAGATCCCACTGACGATCAGGATTCAAACCCTTTGGTGGTGTAACATCTGGTTTGGTGTCTGCCTCTGGCGTCCAAGGCTCCTTGAGCAAGTTGATGTCCTGTTCGACTGTATCACTCCTCTCTCTGACAAAGACATGCCCAGGAGAAGATGATGTGACGCGGAAGTGATGCAGCTTCTTGATTCCCGTAATCTTCTTGAATCGAGTCGCGAAGAAGTCGGTCCAGTCCAGTGTTGGGACGATAGTGGTGCCATCCTCACGAGAAACTAGTTGGGCAACGTTACACTCAGCTGAGGTGTTGACTACTTCAGCGATGTTTTGGAGGCTACCCACTTTCGTCCGCCTGTACTGGCGCTTAAACAGACCAAAGCACCAGTCTGGAGAAAACTTCATATGACCAACGGGAAGGAAAGACAATGTGATGTTGGAGTGTTGATTCGTCATCACCCTCCACGCCAAATATTGCACCATGCAGTTGTTTTTGTTCTGTCCGGTGCAATTATCAGCGTGGAGAAAGACGACCTTCTCTCCAAAGCCGTGATTGTGGAAGAAGTCCAGCCGACTGACCACAGCATTGGCACCCTTGCCGCAATCATCTGCCTCGTCCGTCAAGAAGTTGACTTGCCTGGGGAGTGTCTCACAGTTGACTCCAAACAAGGTACACTTCCGGGATGTCAAGAAGTAGATCAGTCCAGGCTGAAGGGGATCTGATGGATAATGGACTTGCTGGGCATAGTCGAAGGAGTAGTGCACTTTGATGTTGTTGGAGTTACAAGGAGTGTGTGACCACGGTGAAGGAGTGAACTCACCATTAGTGACAAAGTGTGCTTGCACACTCTCCTTGCACTCCTCACATACAGCCTTGTACTGTGCTCTCTCCATCTTCACAACTCGAAGGTGTTCAAGTGCGTCACTGATTGTGGAGGCCTTCTCAGCTTCCGAACCGTTGGCCATACGAACAATAGCGGCACTATTCTGCTGACATTGCCAGCAAAGATCTGACCTGGGCTTCATTACGACGACTGATGGTACAAGAGTTCGCCACAGGTAGCAAAAGGTTGTGTATGCTACTGGATGGATGGTACCCTCGACTTCAGCTGCATCATGGTAGACCTTCCAAACTGCTCGCTTTGACACGCTCGATGGTAGTAGCTGAAGGTCATCGCGGCTGTATCCTGGAAAAGAAGCAATGCGTGCTGCTTGGCATAATTGAAGAGGAAGCGCACAACGTACTCTGTGGAAGTGAAGGACAGAGAGTGTCTGGGTCGTTTATTTGTGTTACCGTGAACTCGGGGACACAGACTATTGTGCTTCACATTCTTCGTCAGGTTCTTCAGTCGCTTCTCGCCAATTCCATGAAGAAAGCGAAACATCTTCAAACAGACTGGTTTTCCCTTGTGTGTGAAGGTGGTGTAACACTTCTCACGGTCATCCTCTTTGTGCTGTGCTAGGGTGGAGACGATGTCACTCGTGTTCATTCCCGCCATAAGCTGACCCATGATGACCATATCCAGCTCAGCAGGGGTCAGTTCAGCGCATGATGCTCTGAATTCCTCCACATAGCTCAGTGAGAACTGCTGGCAGCATGGACTCCCTTTCCGTTTGTGGCACCCACACCCGGTAGACATGAAGGTGGAGACAGTAGCTACTTCTGTATCAGTAGGGCGTGAGGTGACGGTCACTGTAGATGCAACTACATTAAGGCCTTGCAGAGCTACGTACACTCGCTCCTCCGTATCCACCAGCTCACTAGGTGCCGTCTCATCTCCGTCATCGGGCGTGAGCTTGCCAGCAGGTCTGTATAGTTTAGTAGTATTGTGTATTATGTATAGTTTAGTAGTATTAATAATTCCTTCACGTTTGTTCTTTCAATGTATCCGCCTTGATAGCAAGTTTTGTGTATTTTAATAGTATTAATAATACCTGTGTTTTATGTTATTTTCATGTGCACATAATTCTACTCAATTCTATGGCTACATTACTGCACCTTCCAAGATGTGTGTACTGCCAGGCGTGCAGCTGTCATCCTCCAGGTCATCATCATCCTTAGCATCAGCAGGAGAGGTAAAGTAATCTTTAATTACTTCAAGGAGGGCCTGCTGATCACCACTGCTGAAGCCCAGGAAGGCATTCACTGCCTTGGCAACCTCAGAAGCACCCACAGAATTAGAGGCCATACCGTAGTAGAGTGTTGCAGCTGCCAGCGGTTAAGTGCTAAGTACTTCAAGTACTATAGCTCATGCATAGTATTATTAGTACTTACGTAATCAATGGTGTGGGGGTTGTCGCGTTTGGTCCGCGCACGCGCCGCTACTCTCCAATATTCTCCGTGTTACATTTCCGGATAGTCCGTGCACGCGGAGATAGATCGAGAGAGGGCTCTATTTCGAAGCTATCGCTCGAGGTGAAGACAGCCGTTTCTGGATTCGAAATTTCACCAGAAGGTGAGGAAAGGATCATAGATACTTATGATGTCATAACCTCAGTTTCCCGGATGTATGACTCGGGCGCCTATATATGCGCGTACTGAAAATTTTACTAGTGCGCGAAGTGGGCCCTTTTCTCAAATCCGCTCACATTTGATGAGGGCTATCTGAATGGGACGCCTCGGCCTTGTGCTTTTTAGCGAGCATTGGAGGACGTGATCAGGCTAGCACCCTATGCTAACGCTCCGCGACAAACAACTTCAAGATCCTCCAGTGGTAAGCGCTCCCATGTGTGATACCTAGCTAGTGAGTTACACAGTGTATTTATTATTATTATTATGGTGTAGGTTTTGAGGACAGTGGCCCAGCCACGAGTTGCTCAAATGCAGGTAAAAGTGTAATAATTAAACACGTGACTAACAATATTTTATTGAAGGGTGTGACTCAAGTTGGTGGGCCTATCGGATGGCGCTACAAAGTTTACAGTTTTGTGCTGTTCTAGAACTGTTCATTTCCATCGGAATTTTCTGAGTAGGTAGATAATAAGGCCACTCCAATATGATTCACTGTTTCCCCTCAAGTTCAGCAGAAAGCCTGGGGCATGCGGGTGGGCGGTTCATTATTTTATCACCCATGCCAAAGTTACTGAGATTAGAGCGGGTATACTAATACACTATAATCAATAAAATCTGGGAAAGGATGCAGGCGGGAAACACTAATCATATTGGAGTGGCCTAAACAAGACTACTGTGTGCAACTACACTGTATGTAGCAGCACTAGATTTCTGAAGGCAATCTACCATATATGTTTTTCATGACTACATGGGCTTACAGAGATTTCATACTTCAGCCAAAGGCAATAGTTCAAAAGTGGTAATTTATGAAGTAATTTGTAAAGTTGTAAGAGTGTTGATAATGGTAGCCTTGAATCTTTATAATTTATGGTTTTGTCATGTCACATAATTTTTTTAATTAGCAAATAATTATTCTTGAATTTTATTGATAGGGCATTCGTCTGAAGATGCTGTCATAGCGCTGTATAAGAAGGCATGCTCTGAAAAACGGGGATCCGGATCAAGCAAGAGCAAGAAATTACACCCTCAACCAGCCAAGACGAGTGTGATTAACTAATGTAAACGTTATCATTTTTTACAAGATAGTAGCTATAAGGATGTTGGTAATAATTATATGCAGATGAATTTTTCAAAAGCAAGATGGAACGCACCCCTAGAGGCTATTCTTATAAAAGGGCAGGACCAAATGTTAAAGTTATTGGTATTAGGTAAAATGCTACTTACAAGTAATAGCTCTAGCAGCCAAGGCATTGCAATTTTCTGCTGAAGATACAGTGTTAGTCTATAGTGGTGCTATTATTCCATCTTAGAAGAATTGGAGGATTGGAAAATATTTAGAAGATAGTGGCTTTTGGGCTAGCAAACACAAGATTGTGCTAGGGTTGACTCTATTGGATTCTCCGGTGATATAAGTGGTCGCTTATCTAATCTGGAGTCTTCGAAATACCTAGTTGTTATAGTACTACTATCAAGTGTTGACACAAATTGTAGGAAGATTTTGCTTAAGAAATACTTATGATGCCTACCCAACTCGTATGCCGTGTTACCCTCTGGAGGTAAACTAGGATCACATCAATTTTCTTATGTCTTCTCCAATACCTGGTAATAAGTCCTATAAATGGGTAAATTGTGGCATGGTACATCTCACAAGACCGGGCCATGACAGCTCATGAAGGCTAGATGTGAGTCATGGTGTGAAATTACTATCATAAATTTATTAATTTCAGACCATGCATCCCATATATCGTCACCTATATTATAAATTTACATAACCTTGCCATCCTTTCTACATTTCATGGGCTTATTGTCAACAGCAGGGTCTCTCCTATCCATGACAAGGAAACCCACGTATCCACCACTCAGTATCAACAAAGTAGGTCAAAGGTCGTCATGCGGTGATGTGGCGCGTGAGAGGGTTATAATTAGTGTGACACAGACCATGAAACCCAGAAGGGACAGCAAACCCCTGCCTTCAGCCACAGAAGCCATCACTGGAAAAAATTGGAAAAATAGCCAACTTTTTTGGCGAGACTCGCTTCGAAGTCAAGGTCAAGAGTCCAAACCCGTCTCAGTGGAATATCATAGTGTGGAGTATAGCTGATCTTGTGCAGCTGGCTATCCGAAATAGGTTAGTAAATTAGTTTCAGCTATGTAGAGCATGGAACACTCTTGATCGAACGGTGAACACTACCCATATAGTAACTGTTGTCTTTATTTGGCATATGCGCTTATTAGACGATACATAGGCGTAGGAACCATGGGGGCTCCGGGGGCTGGTGCCCCCCTATGTTTTCTGATAGTTACATGGCTAGACTCAATTTTATACACACTGATCATACTGCCCTTGCCTATACGGATCTGTAGAGCCCCGCTTTACCAAATCATCTTCCTACGCCCCTGCGATACTTAACAACAGGAAGGAAGCATCCACTTATTAAAAAATATGTGCTTGGGAAAACCCTCTGTATGGGATTTTTTTCTGAAAATTGAGTTTGATGCATGGCTGATAAGCTCTACCATAGAACCAAGTCTTAGGCCGATCGTGCGCTTCGTTGTGGAGATACAGCGCTTTGTTTGCGATCGCGCCACAGCCCCAATCGAGAAATTACGGTCTAAAGGCATTGCTATGCACGCGTATGGCGTTTCCGCTTACCTACGCGTGACCCGGAAATCAATTAAATGGACCTGGGCTGTGCCGTTCGAAATGAACATAAAGATCGAGCAAGAGTTGAATTTCGTTGTTGATATCGACAGCCAATTGTTCTTAGATGCTCAAGAAGCTAAAAAGTGAGCGAACGTACAGTAGTTTCATAAATCTAGCTGTATTTAGGTAGAGAATTCCAAGTATCGCCCATAGCAACAGGCTCCGTGTACGGCAGCTGGGCTGACTAGGTTGGTCAAAATGAAGGCTTATTTCGCCTTCGTATAGCACGACTAGCCTCCGTAGAAGACGGCAACAGTTAGAAGAAGGGTTGTTCGACATGTATATGACAAAATCTGAACTTTGACAAATTTCAACCTGAGCTACTAAAAACGCGCATTGCGCGAATGGCGTGCGGATCCCATACGGAGGGTTTTCCCAAATCCGGTCACATATACTGGGCTTAGTGGCCAAACATCCTGGTGTTACTCTCAGAGAAATATCCTCAAAAATCGAGGAAGCTATGAACGTATCTGTGTCCGGTCCTACAGTATGCAGAGTTCTGCGCAGATGCAACTCCACAAGAAAGATTATGCAAGTAGCAAAGCAGCTGTCAACACAGTTTAGAGCCAGCGTTATGGCACATGCTCTCCAATTTCTTCACAGATTCTTTGTATGGGTTGATGAGACTGGATCTGATGGGAGGGACCAGATACGCAAGTTCGGTTATGCCTTGAGGGGAGAGCCACCAGTGTACCACCGCTTTCTAGTACGAGGCACTAGGATATGCTATGTGCACTGAGGGTGTGGTTGACTACCACCTAACTACTGGTACTGTAAATTCTCAGTTTCTTTGATTTTGTGAGAGGATAACTTATACCAAACATGCAACCCTTCCCTGGTGACAAATCAGTGCTTATCATGGATAACTGTTCAATCCATCACTCTGAAGAAGTGAAGGATCTTGTGAGGGATGCTGGTATTTGCTCTTGTATTTGCCTCCATACAGCCCGGATTACAATCCAATTGAGGAACTGTTGAGTTATGCTAAGTATTTGAAAGAGCATGATGAACTTGCCCAATCACTTGGTGATATCACAGTCCTAAAATCAGCAATTGACAATGTATCAAGTAATCATTGTAATGGATGGATCACTCATTCAGGATATGCACAAACACAATTATAATTGATTTTAGTAATTATGACTCAACATACAATGTCATCATACTTACTGTTCAGATTGAATTACAATTCAAAAGTTTTTTGTCACTGAGAATCATTGCCTGTAGCTCCTCATATTGAGCTTCACTTATAGTGCCTTTTTGCTTCAGGTCATATATAAGCATTTGTCAATCTGCTGAATGCACTCCGATCTCATATTCACCTTTTTGACAGGCGAGATACCAGCCTCAGAGGTCCTACAGTCTTGCTTTTGGATCGAAAGAATGGTTTATCAGGTGCGGTGTCATACAAGGAGTGTTTCTTCATTTGAATCATGTGCCCAGGTGCGTAATTGCTCAGCAGTGAAGTTTTCTTCGTGCTTCTGCTTTAGCATTTCCAATATTTCCTCGACTTCATATTCTTCACGTGTGCGGAATACCCTGGAGCTGTACACTTGGTCTTTGATATCTCCACACCATCATCAGATCTCTTCACTGCATTTGGCTTTAGACATTTGATTCACAGTAAAACACACCTTTTCCCTTTAAATTCACTCCACATAGTGGTAAGATCATGTTTTCCATTCATGCCATGCCCCGTCTCCATATAGCCAAACCCGTAGTTGTTGCCTTGAATAAGGTGGGCAAATTCCTCCCCAAGTACATGGCTCATTTGTTTAGTAGACGAAAATTTTTCACCTTGCCAAGTTTCGATAATGTTGCCACCACTATTACTAGGATTAATAATTTTCACAGAATAGTGTTGCTGACATCCAGAGGGGGCTTTCTGTTGAGCCGCGGCCTGACAAGGGCCCTAGATATAAATGACAGATCAAATTTACATTTATTGTTCTTGGATCCCTTCCCCCCCCCCCCCCCCCCACCCCATTTGAGCCACATGTGGTGGAGACTCCTTACCAATTATTTCAGAATGCTTACTGTCACTCTGTATAATTAATTACAGGTCAGCAACGGCCACTAGAAGGGCAGGCTTATACTATGGCAACTGAGTGCAGTACATATCAAATTGTCAACAATTGGGATAAAATGGTGCTGCTTGCTCTAGGGATCCTTGTCAATGTAACAATCTTTCGTCTAGCTACAGGTACAGGCTGGCTAGAATACAATCTCGAGGACAAACTTCAAAAATCATACATATGGCCCATTCATATTCAAGTTTCAAAGTGTGCTACTTTTTAGTATATCAAAGTTACAAGGCTCACCATAGACGCTATGTGTGCGACTCCATGTCAAGCGGACACCCTGGCTTGAAATACACCAGCCTCAGCGGTGATTGCAGCAGGCTCACTCTTGCCAGCGTTAGCCACTGGATCACCCATCCAAACTATAGAAGTGGTAGACTTGTTGCTGCTAGAGGAATGAACATAGCTTGCCTTCCAACACTCCATCTATGCTGTAGAATATTGTGGTCTGATTTGGCGGGGTGATCACATGGTCCGCATATATGGCCGGCCTGTGACGACGGCACATGCACGCGCACACTGCGTCCCACACATATTCGAAGTCAATTGAAATCGACAGTATGGCAATTAATATAATTTTAGTAGTAAAATGATGTATAATATGTGACCCGCTATGGAAAAACCAACCACTTGCGATTTTTCATGAAAATCGTGTTTTGGGTATAGGTTGACACAGAATTTACTGTAGAGTTCAACGGTCAAAGAGCCAGGCTCTAAAAAGCTTCCTAAGCCGAGTTATGGCCAAAAAATTGTACACGGGTCACCCGTGCCTCAGTTCACAATTTTTCAAGAAACGGAGCGTTTTGTACGTACATAGCTCAACGTTCAATGTTTCCGTATACGCTCCGTATTACACCACGCGGTTAGTGCCATATTGAACTTGCCGGAAAAGATGGCCACAGACAGAGCGCCAGTACAGCAGTGCTGGTCTCAGGGAGAAGATATCGAGAGAAGCGATGGACTCTATACTTCGTAAGTTGTCTATGGTTGTTCTTATAGCTAAGGCTGCATGTAATAAACACCCCTGGGTGTGATTCAACATGAAGTACTTCTGGCAAAGTACGAAGGAGTCTGACACATGAGATAGCCATTCGTAGCTGTAGCTAGCTGTGTGCGCTGTTTGGTATGAGCTATGGTTGTGAAAAGCTCAGTATACCTTTGTTGTAGAAAATGTAATTTTGAAGGCTCTGTACTGTGCTGTGCAGGTTGTGAAAAGCTTTTATACCTTTGTTGTAGAAAATGAAGGCTCTGTACTGCGCTGTGAGTCTACCAACTGACTGGATGTGATGCTCTCACTGTGAGGATGAGTCTGCTCATTGTTTAAGGTTTGGAAAGCTAAGGTACATGTATAGGGAGAGTTTGTGTGCATGTTGAAGATTTTGTGTGCATGTATGCGTGCATGTACATGTATGATGCACTTGTAGAAATTGGGGGGAGGGGGAAGGAGAGAAGGGCTTAAAGCCAGTGACAAACATGAGGAAGGAGAGTCGACTAGTCTTGCATGAGATCGTATACGGTGGGAAAGGTATGTATCCAAGCTGGCACATTTGAGCTGGGGTTTGTGTGGATGTCAACGAGGATAGTGGCTGTTGACTCAACAGTGATTCTGAGACTGGTACATTGACAAGGTCTTCTCAGTAGCTGTTTATGAAGTTTGCTGCACAGGTACTAGTTCCTTCATCCTCGTCCATAACCGTACAAGTAACATGCAGGTCGAATTATCCGTGAATGTACGTGTATGTCCATGTAATTTACCTCGATATTTATATGTACCTCCTCTCTCTCTTTCTCTCTAACTCTCTCTCTCTCAATCTCTCCCTCTCCCTCTCTCCCTCTCTCTCTGTCTGTCCCCCCTCCCCTTTCCATCTATCTCTTTCTCTCTTCTCCCCGCCCCCCTCCCTCTTAGATTCTCTGAGTCTTCATACAGCTCAAGGCACTGTTGTGCTCAAGGCTGTGGGCTCCCTCAGGCAGGACTGGGCTGCTGCTGTTGAGCTCTGCTGGTCTACATAGATAGTTAGGCATTGATATTGAGTTTAGTAAACAATTCAATTCAGTATTATGACAGTGTATTGTATGATTAGGGGTGGGATGGATGGGTGGGACTGTCTTCTTGATTGACTTCTGGTGCCGTCGATCGTCGAGAGGAGGGTGAGCGGCTGCTCTGTGTAGGATCGAAAGCAAGACAATGGCCTCGAGTCGGCCACTACTGACTTACTGTGCTATGCTAGCTCGCTAAGCGCAGGTATTTTCATGGTGATCGACCGCGACTTGTAGATTATAATCGATCGATAACACTGTAGGTCCGTTCACGTAGCTAGCTAAAGTGAATGCCATTCTTTCTTTCGAGCGGTACACACACTGAACAAGCTCGGATCGCGCTGAAATTTTATAAATGGATGGGCAAAGGACTATACTTTCAGAATATCCAAAGAAAAAAATCGAAAAAACTAGAGCTCTATAGAGCACATACCCCGCGCGCACATTGCGCAACCTATAGAGCTGCTTTTGTTGCTGCTTGGTTGTATCAAGGGCTTGTAGACCCCCATAAGATCTTGGTTGTATAATAATTATAGGGCTCTTGGTGATATCAGCAAAAACACCACTGACTCTCTCTCTGCACCAGATCTAGACTATGTACATATAGGTATCTTTCATTCTGATTCGATGGGGCTTTGCATTCCAGTCTGCGGATAGCTTACCAGCCAAACGTATGCCGCTAGCATTATTGACGACCTTTACCTTCCATAAGTTATGCGCATGAGCAGAAAGCACAAGGCCTGCATGCATAATGCATTGAGTGGGCACTGTCGATAGGCGTGGTTACGAAGGCTAACAAAAAGTCACCATTTGTGACACTCGTGGACCATATCCCTCGATTCGAAGCACACTGAAGCCCGTTTTTCGCCAAATGCGACTGATTGATTGTGCTTACTAGTCGCTCAGGTGCCTAGACCTCGAGATATGGCGATTTTTCTGCTAACAACAACAACAACTACAACAACGACAACGACGACACGACTGATTACTTTACCCCCTTGCGCATGCGCGCGGGGTAATAACGTTGAGTCGAGTATCGAACCCCCTACTGAAAAATCATATTTTAGCGCGAGTAGTCGGTTTAGACATACATACACGATGTACGCTTAATAGAGAGTGAAGTTTTGGCCCCACCCACTGCCAGCACGTTCGAGCGCTCAATCACAAAGCTAGCAAGTTATGAACACAGCGATTCTTGGACTAAGCTCTGTAACAGTTCATGGTAGTATGATCAGAAGCCATCGCTTGAAGAAAACCATGGAAAAATAGCTGACTTATTTGGCGAGACTCGCTTCGGTCAAGGTCAAGAGTCCGACCGAACCCGTCTCAGTGGAACATCGCAGTGTTGAGTATATAGTCGATCTGGTGCAGCTGGCTATCCGAAAACTGGTTGGTATAAGTTAGTTCTAGCCATATAGAGCATGGAACACTCTTGATCGAACGATGACTATTACTATCGTCGTTATTGGGCGCATGCGCTTATTAGACAATACTTAATAACAGGAAGGAAGTATGCGCTTATAAAATATGCGCTTAATAAGCATGTGCACTTATTAACCAGACTACGGTATGATAGAGTAGACCTAACAGTTCTGAAAAATCGTAATTATATTAGCTAAGTAGTAAACAAATGTCACCAAAGTGATGACATCACCCGCTTTAGTAACCTAAATCGATGGAGGCAGAGATCAAAATCACCCCAGACAGACACCGCACTCACACAGATGGTTTACAGTGCTCCACAGAGAGTATTTTTAGGCTTTGACCCATAACTTTCTTCTGCAATGGTTTTGAGTGCTCAAACTTGATTCACACACTCTTCTATCAAGCTCCTATCCACACCTGCTGTGAGACGTTATTAACCACTAGTGTGTTTTTATGGCTTCTCAAAAAATAGTCATGGGAGAAATACTTTAGGATATTATCTTTGGCATACTTTTTAGTAGTTAATGGCTAACTCAGAGCCATTAAGGCCTGGGTCACAGTGGATTGTAGAGTATTTACTGATAACTTCAGAGTATTTACTGATAACTGTGTTTTTATGGCTTCTCAAAAAATAGTCATGGGAAAAATACTTTAGGATAATATCTTTGGCATACTTTTTAGTAGTTAATGGCTAACTCAGAGCCATTAAGGCCTGGGTCACAGTGGATTGTAGAGTATTTACTGATAACTTCAATGCCATATATTTCAGCATCTGTACATCCTATGAACTTCTACTATGCACCAACAGAAAGTTTCATCTTCATCCTCTTTTGTTGTTAATTAACCGCAGGCCATTACGTCAGTGTGGGCAGGGTCGTAAGTGTATGTTTGTAAACAAAATCGAAAAAGGCGGAAGGTATGCACGGCTCTGACGCCGACCTTAACTATTCCATGCAGTTCATATTTTAGTATACTAATATCTCACAGGATAGATTAGCTACATATTGCTTACTTTCAGAGAAATGGCGAAAAGTGTACATTTCTTCTTAAAACTCGGCGAAAGTAGGTTCTTTCGAAAATCTACCCTATGATATAAATCTAGTCGATCTTAACCTATCTAGCCTGTCAACTTGATCGGCAGTCGCCTCTTTCTATTCCGCCTAGCTGCACCACTGCTAACTAGCTGACTGCAGCATATTTATCATGTGATCGGGTGGCCACGCCCACTTCAATAATGATGATTCTGGCCAAAATAGAGCAAATTCGACCGTCTCTACTGCCGAAAACAACACAGGTAAGCTACTAAATGTAGCGCATGCATGTCACAAAAATGAGCTAATATGCCAAGATGAGAGGTAATATGGTCGCTCATTATTGTTTACTAGGCACGGCCGGTTATATGACCATCGTTGTTACCATAGAAACATATTCATGAATTCAATTAACCCTGATGACCCTCGCCCGTTATCCGACCCAGGCCTTAACCGTGCTGAGAAGTTATTGCACACCTATGGACCATCAAACAAAACTTGGTGCCTAATGTGAGGTCTTAATGATTGATTATTGAAGTTTTAATTATAGATTTGTACATTTTGAAGATATAGTGCATGATTTGCGACCTGCAATTCCCTTTTATGTATTGCTGTAAGACTAACTGTATGGCAATTATTTATACAAGTTTGACACTATATGCAATAACATACATAAGATACGATGACACAACTGTGTGACCTGTGCTTTCCACTGAGGCATACACTATACAGTGACTGATTTGATTACTCTGTGGTAGCAATATTAACCACTCCTCACTGCATGATCAGTGTGTGCTTATACATTCAACATTACTCTTGTCTCCATGCAGCTAGCTATAATTATATCTCTTCTGAAAATCCTTACAAATTATTGAAAATTTCCTTACTGTAGCTAGCTACCAACCAAACAGGCACAGTGCATGCAACATACCTCTCCACGTATCCATCCCCTGTCTCTCTGGAAAATCCTTACAAATGGAAAGTTTCCTTACAACATAGTGCATGCATCATACCTCTCCATGGCCTGCACGTATCCCTCCCCTGTCTCTCTGGAAAATCCTTACAAATGGAAAGTTTCCTTACAACATAGTGCATGCAACATACCTCTCCACGTATCCCTCCCCAGTCTCTCTGGAAAATCCTTACAAATGGAAAGTTTCCTTAAAACATAGTGCATGCAACATACCTCTCCACGTATCCCTCCCCTGTCTCTCTAGAAAATCCATACAAATGGAAAATTTCCTTACAACATAGCTAGTGCACGCAACATACCTCTCCACGTATCCATTCCCTGTCTCTCTGGAAAATCCTTACAAATGGAAAATTTACTTACAACTTAGTGCATGCACCATACCTCTCCACGTATCCATTCCCTGTCTCTCTGGAAAATCCTTACAAATGGAAAATTTCCTTACAGCATGCATCATACCTCTCCACGTATCCCTCCCCTGTCTCTCTGGAAAATCCATACAAATGGAAAATTTCCTTACAACATAGTGCATGCAACATACCTCTCCACGTATCCCTCCCCTGTCTCTCTGGAAAATCCATACAAATGGAAAATTTCCTTACAACATAGCTAGTGCACGCAACATACCTCTCCACGTATCCATTCCCTGTCTCTCTGGAAAATCCTTACAAATGGAAAATTTCCTTACAACATAGTGCATGCATCATACCTCTCCACGTATCCCTCTCCTGTCTCTCTGGAAAATCCTTACAAATGGAAAATTTCCTGCATGCATCATACCTCTCCACGTATCCCTCCCCTGTCTCTCTGGAAAATCCTTACAAATGGAAAATTTCCTTACAACATAGTGCATGCAACATACCTCTCCACGTATCCCTCCCCTGTCTCTCTGGAAAATCCTTACAAATGGAAAATTTCCTTACAACATAGTGCATGCATCATACCTCTCCACGTATCCCTCCCCTGTCTCTCTGGAAAATCCATACAAATGGAAAATTTCCTTACAACATAGTGCATGCAACATACCTCTCCACATATACCTCCCCTGTCTCTCTGGAAAATTCTTACAAATGGAAAATTTCCTTACAACCAAATAGCTATCCCTCCCCTGTCTCTTTGCAATTGGAAAATACTTAGCTACAAATGGAAAAATTCCTTACGACCAAACACTGGAAAAAATAATTAGCTAGGATGGCATTGGCACATAATTAGAGCGTGAAAATTAGGACTCCGGAGCAGGTGGCGTGTTCATTAGAGAAGCGCCTTAATTAGAACACTAAGTTCTGCAATGACACAATTTGAAACTCCAAATACTTGACATGAAAACCTAATCAGGCAATGAATTATTAAAAGCAGAGTTTACGCCATCATTTACCTTAATCAAGGACAATTTTATTTACAGGTAGCTACTAAATTTAGCGAAATTAGCGAATTACAAAGGATATGGCTAAATTTTAATAAGTTCATCCAAGCTGATGCCAGAAGTAGCTAGCTAGCACTTAAAAATTTCGAGGAGAAAAAAAAGAAGTCGCTCCAAATGTAGCTAAAATGAGATTTGAACCCGTTACATACTGCTCCACACACAAGGGCTCCAACCACTAGACCACCGCTGTATATTGTCACTGATGGCAATCGTTACCTTTCATAGACAAAGCCCTAGAGACCAACCCTGCTAATCACAGGCAGCCCCTCCCATCCATACCGTGCATACATGTAGGGTATATAAGAGTCACCCAACCTGATGCACGGGCTCGGATTCTCACATGAACAGCATCAGCTTGGGTCAGTTGTTATTGAATGACGCAATTATACTGGAATTTTGTGATTTTCAATGTCATGTAGCTATCTCTGAAACTGCTCGATGGACATCATTCCAGTCTCATACTGTAGAGCAGCACAAGAGCTATTGAATGGTGTTTGAATAATGGGAATCCATCCAAGGGAACTAAATTGTGCCACTTTTTGCACGAGGCACGTTTTGTGAGTGCTTGCGAGTACAGTGCAACCTCGATTATCCGGACCTCGTTTATCCGGAACCTCGATTAACCAGCGACCTAAAAATACATTACCACGCATGCGCAGAACGCGTGACCGATGATCTTTTGTGGGTGTGGTTGTAGATTGAGCGATGAGCTATCAAGGGGTGGTCTCTCCTATACCCACTGTGGTTAGATCTGCGACCGGGGTCACAATTTGTGACCGCCAAAATTCGGCTGTGACCTAGTGACCACGCTTAAAATCGTCGGCTATTAGCGCCATAGTACTATAGTATAGTAGTAGCCGCGGGCCGCGCGTGCTCACGTGAACATAATTATTAAGTAACGTAGCTAGCTAGCTAGCTGTAGAACGTCGAACCAGAACATGTCATGTGGATATGGAACGTTTAAAGGGCGAGTATATCATCTCTGAATATGTACCTACGTATTATTTAGCTAGTATTTGACTTCTCTGACATGTCTGACAACCTCGTCCATGTTTGTGCTCTGTGACCGCGGAATAGCAATTTTAGCGCCGTGACCTGGTGACCACTAATGAAAAACCTCGGTGACCCAGTGACTACCCGTGACCCCGGTCGCAGATCTGACCACACTGGGTATAGGAGAGACCACCCCTTGGCTATGGACTCTACAGGCTTGCCTTGGCCAAAATTGACTGACCAAAGTACTTTCTTGAACACTGCTGGCCATGATCATACTGTAAAGGTATCGTTTATAGGCTAGGTATCGTAAACCAGGTGAGAAATGTAGGCATTTCAGTTATCCGGACATCATCACTTATCCGGTATGGCAGCGATCGGCCGGTGGACAAAGGGGTCCGGATAATCGAGGTTGCACTGTAGCATGCACAAAAGTGCTTACCATGGAGCTAATAAATGTCTCTGAGATATTGGACTTCAACAAGTAGAAAGTAGAAGAGTTACTCTGTCTTATTTGGAGTCCAAAGAATGAACTGAAAACACGGCAAAAAATTGGAATGTGGCACCAGAATCAGATAGCTACGCTTCCTGGATCTGTGTGTTTAGGACGACTGGGGTGAACTTACCCATGTAGCTATACACAATTACCAAAAAATCACAAATAATAGTGTTATGTGAAAATTACAGTTGGAGGAAAGACTTTTTGCATAGCTAATTAGAAAAAATTAACTTTGAGAGCACACACATGCCAGGCTACCTAGTAGCTAAGTCAGTCTAGATTTATAATTAGAAATGTACTATCTGAGATGTCTAAATTTTTATCACTGAAAGCTGTCTGATAGCTAGAGCTAGGTGTCAAAACTTGAGACTATAATCCGCTAAAATTATTAAAAGTGAAATTCATAGACTCCAACTTTTCTTGAACAATTCCAGGGACATAGATCAGACCCACTAGACCCGCCTAACGTTAAATTAAAAATTCCACCCATACCACACCCAATATCATCAAATTTTGATGATTATCAATGCCTAAAATTTCTAAAGCATAAATTTGCAAGCGGAGTAGACCTCTTATAGTGTTGTTGGCTACTGCAAAACCAAAGTTTGTAAAACACTACCAGAAGCTGCTTGTTCAATCATTTTACCACCAATAGTTGATTAGTTGTAGTACTATACCAGTGTTTATGCTAGTGTCTGGACCTCATCCGGGACCAACAATTAGTCAATACAACTGTAGTAAATAGAGCCTTCCGGGAACTAGGACAATTGCTAAATATCCGGGACTGTCCCAGTATCTGTTGGAGCCTATGGAAATTCGCTAAAATTAAAGACTTAGTAGCATTAAAGTGCGCGAGCATGGGCGTGAGGATTGGATAATTCAATTAGTGAATCGTAAGGGGGTGTGGCGAGGAGGCCATACGAGAGTTTTTGGTCAAAGGTGGGCGTGTCCAGAAAGAGCCAGGGATATTTATGCGCGTGTAATTAGCAGCCGGAAGTGGCCCCTGAGGAAAAGAACGGTAATTACCCACACCAAAGCAAGATCAAAGCATTCTTCAACCGCAACGAAAAAACTGATTAGGCCTAATTTATCGTGCAGGCGCGTTCCAGGCACTGTGTGCAGAGTGTGTGCGTGTGCGTTTTATTGCTTCCGATTTGGCGTGGCTTAATTGTAGCCCTAATTAACTTAAGGTAAGTACTTGAACATGCATTTCAAATAGGCCATTGATAGCTAAATTATTGTTTCAACTTAAAATTCTGATGTAATGAAAATCGTCTTACATCTGCACACATGCGCAACTCTAATATCGCAAATAGTGCAGCATATGATTTTGAAGGACCAGTATAGTTAGGATCCAAACTTCCATGATTGCTATAGTTAAGGGCCCACTTCTTAATATATGTGAGCGAATTTGAGAAAAGGGGTAACTTCGCGCATTTTCTGAATTTTTGTTTTAAAACGCTTATATCTCTGGAACCACAGTAGCTATGAATTTCAAACCTGGCATGAATATTCTTTCATCATCCTGCTACACTCGCTGCAAATCGCAAGCCCCGCCCATTTCCGGTATGAGCGGGGCGAGCGTGCACGTCGATCTCATTCGAAAAACGCCGTTTTATGCCCCTCTTTGGCGGCTAACCGCTCGGGATAGGAGGCTTGCTCAGACTTCTAACAGATCTGTGAAGTAGAAGGCCCAAACTGCTAGCAAACCAAGTCTGAAGCCTAAGGCTCGTACTGGCTTGAAATGGTGATAGGTTGAAAAGTGACAAATAATCGCGTTTTGCGCGAAGTTACCCCTTTTCTCAAATTCGCCCACGTTAGCCATGTCCCTAAAGTTTCATATTTCTCAAATTTCGAACATTAATGTTACTCAGAACGGCACTGGCATGCCAAAATGTCAAAAAATGCAAAATTGTGGAACTAATTAAATTCACCAAAGTGACCCTATTGACCTATAGTTTCAAATGAATACCTTGATGGGCAGTGTACGTGACAGGATTACAAGATCAGTATTTTGAGCCCATTTCTAAATCTACTCTCTTTGTGTGGAGCACTGTATGTCAATGTAAACTTATTGACAACTGAAGGGGGTTCCAGTAGGTAGGCCAGAACAGTCGAAGCCTATATCTCACCGCTCTTTGTGGTCGTCAGGGGGACACGTTCACGGTAACTACTCAACTGATTTATAACTTCCAACTTTCCCCCGCCTTATCCAACGCTTATTCATAGCAATTCAACTTATCCTACACTAAGTAAGTCTATCGAGCGGCGGTAAGACCTCTGCCTCGAACGCTCTCTACTTCACCAACTTTCTAGCTAGCTATACTGCAACGTATCACTTGACTTTATACTACTATAAATGGGGCATGGTCACATGCGCTTGACGTACGGTGTGCACTATTTTGGATATCGCGTTCTCTACCAGTCTGGATTTGCTTCAGTCCACCACCAGGGTTCACCGGCCGACCCCGGCTTTCTGTTTTCGACTTTTTACAGTTCCGGGCTAGGTGCCCAACCTCACCACAGTTGTGGCATTTCCGGGTTTCTGGCATAGGAGATGGTCGGTGAACATTAGCTGAAGATTGTGCGGCAGGGGTAGCTCGTCTTGGCTGCCCTCCCGGACTACCACTGGACGGCGAGGGGCTGCTAAGTTTGGTAGAGTTACTGCGGCCAAGTTTATCATACTGCTGGCGCTTTCTGAGGGCAGCCAGTCGACGCTCTTCACTCTTAGCAGCCGTGCATAGCTCCTTGTATGTCTGTGCACCCGATACAGAAGGTCCCCTGACTAGCTCATACTTCAGCCCCTCCATCAATTGCCCGTACAGGAGGGTGTCTCGCGTCTCTGTCTTCAACTTATCCCGGCCATAGGCTATCTGGAACGTCTTCTCCAGCCTTCGGATGAAGTCGGCCACACCCTCATTCTCCAGCTGTGCCGAATGGCGGAAATCTTGGGCTGCCATGGTCTTGCTTCCGGGGTCTAGGCGAGCACGCAATGCTTCAACGGCATTGGAAAATGTGTCCTTTTCGTCACTGCCCAGGAGATTCCATTCTTGTAGGGCTCGGCCTGTCAGGTGACCAGCAAACTGCAACAACTTATCTCCGTCTGACCAACCGTTCCATGTAGAGATGCTCGCTCTAATGAAGGGAGCCAGTCATCCAGTTGCATATCAAAGCTTTCGCCAGAAAACGGTAGAATGGGTGGGGCCTTACCACGCCTGGTCTCCCCAGAGGGTACATCCGTTCGTGTCGTTCGCTCACTAGAGCGGGAGGAAGGAGGTGGGTGCGGGGAGGTAGGGACCGAAGTAGTAGATTCGGCAGCTGCATGGTCTCCCACCCCTCCCCGTAATTCCTCAAGCTGCCGTTGGAGCGTTTCAATTTCTTCTTCCTTCGTAGTGAGTAGTGCGTCTTGCTCTGCGACATGCTCGCAATTTAGCTTCCATGCCTGGTGGAAATGCTTCTCTTCCTTAAGTTCACTTCTAAGGCCCTCAACACTTCCCTCAGATGTTGACTCTTCCAGCTTAGTTTGCAGCTCTTGCATCAAACGCTCCTGCTCCGCTAAGGCGGTCACTGCTTTCTCTAACTCATGTTGGGCCTCTGTGAGTGCTTGCTGCGTCTCCTCCAGAGCCTTCTGAGTAGCTCCAGAATCCTCCGCTCCAGGGCCACGCTCACCATGCTGAGCTCAATAGGTAGCCTCAGTTTCAAGGAATACGCCTCCGGAATCCGCGAGGGAGAGTACTGTTGATATCATGGTGCTTTCAGTCAGAATTACCAGGGTACTACTGATGTCCCTGTCCTTATCTGTCTGCAGGTTGCCCTCTATTCCCTGTCTGACTTGATCGGCAGACCCTGTCGTTGGGAGGTCCATTGCTTTGGCAATTGCTCGCAGATGGACTGCTGTTAGCCGCTTTGAATTCAGAGGCAAGCGTAACCCCCGGGGCAGTTCGGGACCGCGAGGATCATCGCTCTCCGATCCCGACCCACTCATCTTTTATATAGCTTTCAGTCTGTCGAGTACTCTCTCTGTTTTGGTAGCTGTCAGTGAGGTATTCACTCACAGGCTCTCTAACTGCGTTTCGCTGTGTACTGACTGTTTTACAGCGAACACAGCAGCCGAGCCGTTTCCCCCACGTGCTACCAAAGTCAACCAAATAGGCGTGACCTTTTGATATAGACTCACTTCGTTGATGACTGCTGTTTCCTCTCAATAGTCTCGGCGGTGCCTCCACTGTAATACTGTCTCGCGCCGACTTGATAGGAATTATCACAGCACGCTATATTTTATATTCTTTCTTGTTGAGAACAGTACATACACTCACTATGCATATGCACTCATAATATTATTCAACAACAATACAAATCAATCTTCAGTTCATAGTTTAAGGTTCAAGGTTCATGCGTGTCTGTTACACATGCATCAAACTCAACGTTGTCAGAAATGCGCGGCCATCCCATAGTTGGAATAGTGAAAATGTTTCATAATTCATTTATTTGGATGCGTACATTCTCTATGGTGATAAACCAAAACAAGCTACCCAGCTTCCGATCATCTAGACTTCTTTGATACAATAAAAGGAAGCTCCTGATGATTTACGACTATCCATACTGCATGCACAGAATTTACAGATCAGCTATAGTACATGGACCAGACGTAGAACTCAAAAATGCTGAAATATGCTGCACTCAACTTTTGGAATCCGCTCATCATGTCGGCGTGTCTGTTTGGCATTGAATACTATGCGCATGCGTAATAACATTATGCACACACATGTGCACTTTGTACGAATTATGAGTTAAGTAAATTATCGGGAATGCACGTGATAGCTCAATGGCCAATCGGTAGCAAGCGTGGGAAGTTGAGCAGGCTACTGTGCACTTCTGGTGGAAAGGTGAGCATTTTGGATATTGGGCAGTTTATGTTTGGTGATCTTGACAAATATTACCTGGTTACAGCAAAAGAATTTGCTGTCTCTTCAGCCCAAGTGTTCCGTTTGTGGTACTGCAATGGTCATACACACACAAAATAATATCCAAGATAAACGGAGGTATACAATTATACCCTAGGTAGTATAGTATATGCATAGATAGGCAATGGTTAATTATAGGCGGCGCTGTCCAGTGACCACTTGCAAAAAGACAGAGTCTGTGCCATGGGAGTTTCTTTGAGAAGTCAGTTATCCCTTCAGAAGTGGCTTTTTTTGTTGCACTGGTGGATCAGGGAGTATCCGGTGACTGATGCAGGAGAGGAAACCAAGGTTACTGAAACCACTGCCATCCAGGTCTACCAGTACTTCCGTGACATCTATAGTTGGAGACTGGTTACTTACAATTCCCCAATGTTACTTAGAGGTCCTGGTGTAGTGGTTCAAATTGATGAATCACCATTTAGCCACATACCATACCAAAGGTACAAACACGCATAAAAATTTGAAAACAATTACGCAATTAAAAAATACTATAAATTTAGCACAAACCTTATTGTAATATTTGAGAATCATTGAGGTCGTCCTTCATGTCAGTAGACATGGGTGTTTGGTATGGTAGACACGAGCACTTGGAGTAATGGAGCTAGTTGCCTCCCATGATGCTGCCACTCTCCTCCCCATAATCCAGCGACATGTTCGTCCAGGAACAATAGTGTGGAGTGATATATGGGCAGCGTACAATAATGTTCTGCATCTCCCCCCTGTGGCTCAACACCAGACAGTGAACCACAGCATTGAGTTCGTTAACTCTACAACTGGGGTCCCAGGGGCGGATCTAGGAATTTCAGTGTAGTGGGGTTGTAAAATTTTTTGGACCACGCACACTTTTAATTACCTATGCCCGCTCAATCGTGCCCTAAGGAGTGACTGTGACCCACTAGCAATGACTACAATACTGTAGGTATAGAGCTTTACCACACACCACAGCTGACTTTTGTGGTCTACAGTAGATTATTCATAGCTGAAGCCATGTTCAGGATGTACCACTAACCACCGTGAACCACCTAATTATGATCTATACGATGTAGTGTGTAATGTAACCACACAATAAAAATTGTCATAAAAACAATGTAATTTTCTGATTGGTTAATATTATTTTTTGGTTGGTGGTAGCACAACTACTGGAAAATATGCTATAGCGTTATACATGGGCTCGTGAAGTTGATATTGTAGGCCAGGAATAAAAGAAAGATCAGCAGCTGTCTTAATTGAATCAGCCCTTTCACAGATAATAGAAATTGTCACTACACACAATGCAAGATCAGGACCCAACCAAGTTAGTCCAGGGATGCTCGAAACAATTTTATCCCCTTCTGTGATCAATGCCTCCCTTAATTGTTTAGCAGTGTCAACGTGATTCTTTTCCTGTGGTCTCTTTGTATTTGTTTGACGTATTAGTGTGCTATGTTTAGTGACGGCTTGTAGTTTAGGGATTGGGGCACCTTTAACCGATTATAGGCCAAGAGGTCATGACGTCATACGTATTGCCAACGCCGAATTGTATTCAAGAAAGTATAGTGACACAAATAAAGTGTCTTGTACAGCATAGCAGCACAGCCACACAGGCAGTACAGGCCTTCATGATATGTAAGACAGGTAGCTGCTACATTCTAGTACGCCGCTAGGGCGCTACTATACATACTATAAGCTACAAACATACACAAAAGCTTATAAGCTTACTAACCTCCATAATGGCCGCCATCTTCGAGTCGCTCCCAGGTAAGCGCTTGGCTCTGTTGAAAAGCTTGTCATCTCTGTGTAGGTATAGACCTAGTCTAGCTATATACTTAGTGACAGAGCTGTAGCTCCTGCCCTGTGGTAGAAAACGTACTGCTCTCGTACCCGGATCGATAGCCATTATCGTCTTATCTTCACAAAAACATTTTTAGTAGCGAGCGGTAGGTTGGGCCAACTGTGACCTCACACCACAGGTATGCAAGGGAGGCCCCCTAGTAGTCATAGACAGGAAGCCAAAGCTACGGCTTCTTGTTCTTTGGAATGTAGGCGGTGCCATAGCGCTAATATAGCTGTACTGACGCCAATTGGCGTCAACGGCGGTTCGCGCGCATGACGCCAATTGGCGTCAATGGCGTATAATCGGTTAACACTACACTACACTACAGCGATCACAACACTTCGCCAAGTCACGTGAATGCACATTTGTATCTCCCAGAGCTTGAAGAAGCTTTCATCGCTAACAATTCTCCTTATCCTTATCACTACAATATGCTTTTAAATCCGAGTCCTTTATTTTCTGCTTGGAGTTATAATAAAGGATACATAAAGAATGGTCATTGTTGTGTCCGGCACGTCCACTTAACTGTAACATTATTAAATGAATACATGATTGAATAGCAATCAACTTGCTTTGTACCTGATAAAACTGAGAAATGGTGTCGGGAACCCAGTAGACTACAACTACGGATATATCGGGGATGTCAATACCCTGAAAATATTAGTGAGAGTACCACAGTTTGAAGAAATCAACATAATCAATCGGTACCATTCCAAATACAATGGTGGAACACAAGATCCTCATTGTCATAAACTGCTGCAACACAAACTGCTTCATTTCGCTGGTTAATAATGCATGATATGCACCAATATAGTGTCTTTTCCTGGCTCTATTTCGCAGAAAGGTGTATAGCTGCACTAACTGCTTCTTGTTGCCAAAGAAAACTATAGTTTTTGGAATAGAGCTAGGGTTAGCTAAAGAGAGACACTGTCCCAGTCCACCTAAGCCTCTCTGCACAGTGTGACCATATCTGACAAAATTAATGTCAAAGTTAAATTTTGTCATATTCATGCCATAAAACCTTTCTACTACCCTTTGCCGTCGTCTACAGAGGCTAACCGTAAGTTATAAAGGCGAAATAAGCCTTCATTTAGACCTACCTAGTCTGTACAGCTACCGTACACAGACCCCGTTGCTATGGGCACTAATCAGAATTCTCTACCTAGATACAGCTAGATTCATCGAACTACTGTACGTTCGCTCACCTTTTTAGCTTCTTGGGCTTCTAAGAACAATCGGCTGTCGTTATCAACATCGAAATCCGACTCTTGCGCGATCTTTACGTTCATTTCGAACGGCTCTGCCCAGGTCCATTTAATTGATTTCCGGGTAACGCATAGTATGCAGAAACGCCACACACGTGCATAGCAACGCATTTGGACTGTAATTTCTCGATTATTGGGGGTGTGGCGCGATCGCAAACAAAGCGCTGTATCTCCAAAACAAAGCGCACAGTCGGTCTGAAACTTGAATGCGGTTTAGCTCTATGGTAGCTAGAACTTATCAACCATACATAAAACTCAACTTTCACAAAACATTCCATATGCCAGGTTTTCTCAGAGATGGTCACATATTATAAACAAATGACCCAAACATGCTAAGTGTATTAACACCACTCACTGTCATACTTTAAGACACTACTCACTGTCATACTTTAAGACACTATAGAAAATGTTAGGAAAATGTTAGTGTTAGTGTTAGGTTAGGACAGTCAAGGGTGTGCTTAATGAATTTTGGATTATGCATGCTTAGAGATTCTAACAACTACTCTTCTCTACAGCTGGAGGAGCAGATGCCCTAAGACTAATTACAGAGTGCCCGTAGGCCTCCAATCCTGCTGAAGGATGTACGGAAATCCTTTCCCATGTGAGTATTGGCATATATTAAACCAGAAGTCACATACATGTACACATACTAGTATAACTAACCAATCTGCAATAGTGTGATTCACCCACAGCTATGGAGCACAAGTTCAGACTTTCCAACCGTCCTGCTTTGAGCGGGACAGTCCCGCATTCACAAAAAATGTCCCGCGTACCGCACTAGCTCCGTTCGGGACGCAGTTTGTCCCACTTTAGGCACATATGTGACCCGCTATGGAAAAACCGACCACTCGTGATTTTTCATGAAAATTGCGTTTTGGGTATAGGTCGACGCAGAATTTACTGTAGAGTTCAACCGTCAAAGAGCCAGGTTCTAAAAAGCTTCCTAAGCCGAGATATGGCCAAAAAATTGTACACGGGTCACCCGTGCCTCAGTTCACAATTTTTCAAGAAACGGAGCGTTTTGTACATAATAGCTCAACGTTCAATGTTCTGTATACGCTCCGTATTACACCACGCGGTTAGCGCCATAATGAATTTGCCGGGAAAGATGGCCACAGAGAGAGCGCCAGTACAGCAGTCCTGGTCTTAGGGAGAAGATATCGAGAGAAGCGATGGACTCTACACTTCGTAAGTTGTCTATGATTGTTCTTATAGCTAAGGCTGCATGTAATAAACACCCCTGGGTGTGATTCAACATGAAGTACTTCTGGCAAAGTACGAAGGAGTCTGACAAATGAGATAGCCATTCGTAGCTGTGAATTTACTAGCTAGCTGTGTGCGCTGTTTGGTATGAGCTACGGTTGTGAAAAGCTCAGTTGTAGAAAATGTGATTTTGAAGGCTCTGTACTGCGCTGTGCAGGTTGTGAAAAGCTTTTATACCTTTGTTGTAGAAAATGAAGGCTCTACTGCGCTTTGAGTCTACCAACTGCCTGCCTGTGATGCTCTCACTGTGAGGATGAGTCTGCTCATTGTTTAAAATCTGGAAAGCTAAGGTACATGCATAGTAAACAGGGAGAGTTTGTGTGCATGTTTGAAGAGTGTGCGTGTGCATGTACATGTATTATGTACTTATAGAAATTGGGGGGAGGGGGAAGGAGAGAAGGGCTTAAAGCCAGCGACAAACATGAGGAAGGAGAGTCGACTAGTCTTGCATGAAATCGTATACGGTGGGAAAGGTATGTATCCTAGCTGGCACATTTGAGCTGGGGGTTGTGTGGATGTCAACGAGATTAGTGGCTGTTGACTCAACAGTGATTCTGAGATTGATACATTGACAAGGTCTTCTCAGTAGCTGTTTATGAAGTTTGCTGTACAGGTACTAGTTCCTTTATCCTCGTCCATAACCGTACAAGTAACATGCATGTCGAATTATCCGTTAGTGTACGTGTATGTCCATGAAATTTACCTCTCTCCTTTTCTCTCTAACTCCCTCTCTTTCACTCTCTCTCCCTCTCTCTCTCTTTCTCTCCTCTCTCTCTCTCTGTCTGTTCCCCCCCTCCCCCCGTTCCATCTATCTCTCTCCCCGTCCCCCCCCCCTCTTAGATACTCTGAGTCTTCAGACAGCTCAAGGCACTGTTGTGCTCAAGGCTGTGGGCTCCCTCAGGCAGGACTGGGCTGCTGCTGTTGAGCTCTGCTGGTCTACATAGATAGTTAGGCATTGATATTGATTTTAGTAAACAATTCAATTCAGTATTATGACAGTGTATTGTATGATTAGCGGGTGGGATGGATGGGCGGAACTGTCTTCTTGATTGACTTCTGGTGCCGTCGATCGTGGAGACGAGGGTGAGCGGCTGCTCTGTGTAGGATCGAAAACAAGACAAGGGCCTCGAGTTGGCCACTAATGACTTACTGTGCTATGCTGGCTCGCTAAGCGCAGGTATCGTCATGGTGATCGACCGCGACTTGTAGATTATAATAGATCGATAACACTGTAGGTCCGTTCACGTAGCTAGCTAAAACTGAACGCCATTCTCTCTTTTGAGCGGTATACACACTGAACAAGCTCGGATCGCGCTGAAATTTTATAAATGGATGGGCAAAGGACTATACTTTCAGAATATCCAAAGGAAAAAATTCAAAAAGATTATGTTGAGTCGAGTATTGAACCCCCTACTGCAAAATCATATTTTAGCGCGAGTGGTCGGTTTTTCCATAGCGGGTCACATATGGTACCTCGATCAAACGAGAAGGGTGTGGTTTGCGCGACTAAGTGAGCGCGAGCACTCGCTCGTACACTCAGGAGGCGGGGCAAACTGTATACCTCGCGCGTGCGTGGGCAGAGGCGAACCTGCCATGTGACTCTTGTTAGCAGCTGTCACCTAGCGTCATGGCGTCTAAACGTTCTGCCTCAACATCAGAGCAGCCTTCTGCTAGGAAATCCAAACGAATGTGTTCGTTTTCTTCGTGGCAGTCAGAGGAGTTCGAAGTCGAATACAATGGACAGACTAAGACGTACCTGGGCAGTGTGCTTTCTGGGAAGGACGGTGATGAGAAGGCATATTGCAAGCAATGCAGAACATCCTTCAGCGTCGCTCACGGTGGAGCCTACGATGTGCGTCGGCATTTCAAAAGTGCTGGGCACAACAAAGCAGTAGAATCCACAAAAAAGACAAGGTTGGAAGCTTTTGGGTTTGGTGAGAGCCGAGTAGCAAAAGCAGCAAGAGATAAGCAAGAAGAGCAGAAAATGCAGGTACTCAGTGCCGAAGCTCAATTTGTGCAGTTTATTGCCGAGCACAATAATATGTCCTTTCGTTCTGGAGTCCATTTTACTAAGCTGGTGAAGTCCATGTTTCCTGATTCAGATATCAATTGCCAAGCAGTTCCAGTGCTCAAGGACCAAGACAATGGTCTTGGTAAGAATGGGAAACAGAAAGTTTTGTCAGGATGAGCTGCTATCCACTCTCACTGGTAATCACTCAATCTTTAGTCCCATTTCTTATAGCCTATTAATTGATGAATCCAATGATAGAGGTGTTGAAGCAAAAAATCTGGTTATTTTTGTCAGGTTCTTTGATCATCGTGTGATGAAGGCTGTAACTAGATTTGTAGCCCTACCAACTGCCAATGACGGCACTGCTGCAGCAATATTTGCTAAGCTGGATGATTGCCTAAGAGATAGTGGTCTCCCTTATGCTAACCTGCTGGCCTTCAACAGTGACACTTGTAACACCATGAAGGGGCAGAGAAATGGAGTTGTAAAATACCTAAAGGAAAAACAACCCAGTCTGGTTGATTTTGGCTGCATTTGTCATCTGGAAAATCTAGCAGTCAAGGCAGCTGTGAAGACACCCTGCCTACGAACATAGATGTATTTTTGGTAGATCTTAACACCCACTTCTATCTGAGTGTGAAACGCAAAGAGGAATTCAAGTCATTTTGTGACTTTGTCAGCATTAACTACAAAGCCATTTTGAGCCATGTGGAAACAAGATGACTGAGTCTCTTGCGTGTCATGAGCAGAGTCTTGGAACTGTGGCCTGCGCTTGTGTCATATTTCCACAGTCATAGTGATGCAGAGAAACCAGGCCGAGTGAGAACCATCAAAAATCAGCTGTGTGATGAGACTGTTATTGTAATAATTATTAGTTTTTGTGCAAGATATTACGCATACCACTTCCTAAATGACATTTATTAAGTTTTGAAAAAGTGTCCCACTTTGACATGCTGAGTAGGTTGGACATTCTGCAGTCTGCAAGTTAGACCTAAAATACAGCTCTACGAACCTCGTTTCTCCATGGGAGACTAGTGGCAGTCTCAGATGACATCAAAACTTAATCATTGTTATTGAAAATTATGCACTAGACCAAGATCATAAGGCCAATATTTACCAAATTTGTACTTCCCACGCTTTGTTTCATCATAACAATCACGCTTTATTACTCTCCCTACTGACCCAAATAGCTGAAATATATATGGTGCAGATTTAGCTAGCTTGGCAGCCTTTAACAATCAGAATAATGTGGTAAGCAACATCACTGGAAATGCTTACCTGGTCATCCATCAGTGCAAATAGGGGGCTGGTTACGATGGTACATGCTCTGTCACTGTGGGCAAGTGCTGGATGAAACTTTTCCCGAGCCTATAGCCATCCTCACATAGGTGTCATGCCCATGCAATATACGCAGAGCAGCTGTCTCCTGCCCAGGATGGAAACTTTGATATCCAAAATATTTCTGGAATGCTGACGGCAATCTACGATGTATTTCGCACACATCCCTGCACACCAGCCCAGATTTACTTGGCGTGCCTCTGGCATACGGACAGGTTTGATGGCAAAGCAGTGCCATCGTACTCGAATTTGGTGCTTTCGTTTGCCCAGGTATGCTGGTCATGCCGGCGGGATACAACAAACCAATCGGAACCCTGTGTGTGCATTTTCCCGGCACTTAGAGTAAGGTATGGATTTTCAGACGTAGGAATTATCGGACGTCCTCTCGCTGTCAGTATTGTACCAGAAACTTTAATGTAGTCATGAAGTGGTAGGGTGGCCTGATAGTAGTAGCCTTCTGGAACGAGTGCTGATGGCGTCTAAGAACGTGGGCGCTGTAGAGCACCGAAGTTGACGAATGAAATATCGATATATGGACAGGAGTATGAGTTTTCGTCCACGTAGTGTAACTTGCTATATTCTAGAGGACTATCGTTTATAATCGTAACATCCTTAGCCTACCCCTTCACCTTCCTCGTGTAGTGATTGCAGCTCCTCTAGCCCTGCCCATCTTGTGCGCGCGGTGCCAACAGTAACGTAATTTCCGGTATGAAATATCGTACAACCTTTAAATCAATATACAAGGAGTTTCTCCACAAAATACAACACATAAAGTTTACTCTTTGCAATCATAGCAGATGTAGATGTCATCATTGGTAATTTTTATGTTACTGAGCCCAACACAGACTTGGTGATGTCATGCTTTGCAGTCTTGACAGCATACCCACTGCAGCTTTGAATCACTGCAGAATTCTGCTATGCAGAATGTAGCATCGCATGGATGGTCTGCAAAAAAAAAAGAAAATAAAAGGATAGTGACAGTGTATATTTGTGAGCGAATTTGAGAAAAGGGGTAACTTCGCGCATTTTCCGAATTTTGGTTTTAAAACGCTTATATCTCTGGAACCATAGCAGCTATGAACTTCAAATCTGGCATGAATATTCTTTCATTATCCTACCACACTCGCTGCAATTCGCGAGCCCCGCCCACTTCCGGTATGGGTGGGGCGAGCGCGCGCGTCGATCGCGTTCGAAAATCGCCGTTTTATGCCCCTCTTTGGCGGCTCACAGCTCGGGACAGGAGGCTTGCTCGGACCTCTAACGTTGGATCTGTGAAGTAGAAGGCCCAGACTGCTAGCAAACCAAGTCTGAAACCTAGGGCTCTTACTGGCTTGAAATGGTGGTAGGTTGAAAAGTGATAAAAAATCGCGTTTTGCGCGAAGTTACCCCTTTTCTCAAATTCGCTCACATTTATGCAGAAATAGTGTTAGATACTACCAGCATCCACTATAATAGTTTTGTATTATACAATTCATTATAAACTCACCCTCTTCGTAGTCCGAGCCAATAGCCGAACTCCCTGACATGTCTGATTCAGGGACTGGGCTGGGAGATTGTTTGCATCCTTTCTTAGACCATGTCACTATTGTACAGGCTTTAGCTGCTGTACTAGCTACAGCTCTTTTCCTGGAAGTGCTACTGTCACACAATTTAGCATTCCTACTGTTTTGAGTCTGTGAACGTGTAACTCTTAAGCTTCCAGATTTAGTTCCACTAGTAGAACCATCCGCCTTCATGAGCCTAGATTCTCCAGCTTGTTCTCTTTTCTGAACACTCCGCTGCTTTGATGTGGCAATTTTTGTGGTGCACAAAGAGTCACTTCCAGATTTAGAATCACCCCCCTTCTTGAGCCTTGATCCACTAGCTTGCTCTCCTATTTTCTGAGTACTTCGCTGCTTTGATGTGGCACCTTTTGTGGTGCACAAAGAGGTATTTCTACCCTTCTTGGCTGTGTTACATGTGGAGGCACGTGCACTCACAGGATCTTTTGGATTTTTATTTTTAGTCGAAAGTGTATCATGCTGATCATCACCAGAGAGCTCTTCACAACTGGTGGATCCATCTTTCGTTCCTCCAACTTCATTACTTGTCACTGTTCTCTCCATTATCTTCTTTGAACGAAGCCTCTTAGCTTCATCTGGGTATGTAGAATTCAGCCAAAGCATGTACCTTGAATCAATAGTCAAATTATAGCCATTCTCATGTCGTCTTGTGAAGAGTTTTACTTCTTGAGGTGTAAACTTTATGGAGGTGTCAGCGGTTTGCTTCTTTTTTTTCCTTTTCTTGTATCTTCTCCCTTTTAGCCTCGCGCTCTCGCCGCTTCGCTTCTTTCAATTCTATCTTTTCTCTTTTTTCTCTCTCTGTTCAATTCGCTTCAGATTCTCCATGCTTGTAAGCACTTTGGCACAGGATTTCTTGGCTGGTGGGACACTTATAGCAGGGGGTTTTGGAAGCTGAAGAAGTTTTGACAGACCACTTTTACGGATGACACCCTCAACATCTGATGCCGTTTGCTGACTGAGGTTCTTCAGTAGGATCAATAATCAGTTCACAAAGACGCTTAGCTTCATCAGGATGATGAATGTGGAGCCATGAAATATATTTGGGATCATTGGAAAGGTCATATCCCTCTTCAAACCTTTGTTGAAAATGTTTTTCCTCCTGAGTGAGCGACTGAGTACATCTACTATTGGGAGCAATTGGGCTATACATCGGCACAAACGTTAGCGAAGAGGAATGTACTGGACTGTCGGTAACATCACCAGAAGCTGTACGAGCAATAAATACACCCCTGCAGCCTTGAAGCCTGCACAAATGTTTCGTGGAATCATTGCTTCAGCCCAAGCACGCGAAAATAAATCTGAAAATTGGAATCGAGTGACAACCTTCCCTGGATTGTTTGCCATATACTGGTGACACTGTTCATCCCAACACTGCTTCAAAACTCCAAAAGCAGCTATATCATCAAGAGGTTGAGCGATGTGAGTTGTATGAGGTGGGAGGCAAAAAAGAATGATTTGCTGAGCTGCAGCTGTCTTGATGGTGGATGGGTTATAATGAGATGAGTGCCCATCCATCAGTAGAAGCAGCGGCCGCGCTGTGGGAGCATATGCCAGAAAATGATTGTGAAACCATATGTCAAACACCTCACTATTCGACCATCCGTTATCGGTCAGAGCATAAATGGTTTCTGGGACTTCATTCAATGTCAAATCTGCTTTAAGAACTTTACGGTCGAATATCACCATTGGTGGTAGTTTTGCTCCACTCGCATTGACACAGGCGATGACAGTAATTTGTGCCTTGTCTCCAGTAGTTACTGTGGTAGGGTGTTTACATCCTTTTTCAGCTACGACACAAGATTTGTGTGCCTGCAGTGGGAATCCTGATTCATCGACATTGAAGATACAGCTAGGAAAGCTAATTATCTCATTTTCCAACATTGTCTGATCCAGTAGGTCAAAGTAATGGTCAAGCACTGATTGATCCTGAGCGATAGCCCTTGCGTAGGCTAGTTTCTCAGCTGTACGAATTGTTAACTCTGGGTGTCGACCTTTGAAGGAGTACCACCAACCAGGTGTGATGGAGGCATCAGGACCACGTTTTGTTTTCAAAGCTAACTTACTATAGCGATAATTTGCTTCCTAGTTTTGGCATATCCAACCTTTGCACATTCATTGATAAAGTGGACCAGTTCATGCTCTTCTCAGCGCAGTTAAGGCCTGGGTCACGTACGGGCAAGGGTTAATCATATTCATGAACTTGTTTCTATGGTAACTACGGTGGTCATATGACCGACCGTGCCAAGTAAACAATAGCGAGCGATCATATTCTCGCTCTTATTGCTTTATTATCCTATTATTGTGACATGCGCTATGTTTAGTAGCTTACCTGTGTTGTTTTCAGCAGTAGAGACCGTCTGATTTGCTCAATTTTGACCAGAATTGTTCAAAAACTAAATTATTGAAGTGGGCGTGGCCACTCGGTCACATGACGAATGAGCTGCAGTTAGCTAGTTAGTAGTAGTACAGGTAGGCGGCGTATAAAGAGAGGACTAGAGATCAAGTTGAGAGGCTAGATAGGTTAATATCAAGTAGTTTTAGATAAGATTGCAAGTTAGTTAGCTTGTCGTAGCATGGATTAACAACTTGATAGAATCGGACGTTTCGGTCCGAGGACCTTCATCAGCGATTAACAAAATTATGCACGTACCAGAGTATAAATACCTACACGTACCATGACGCATGCGTGATAGAATAAGTGGGTGGAGTTTGTGATCGACTATATATGTTTCTACGGGCTTCTTATCCGATCTAGGAATTGCAGCCACACGGGGTCCAACGTAAGTCCACAGTCCAAATTGCTCGTGCTTCCAACACTCTGTATCCTCAGTGCTTCCCGCATCCTTCTCTTCCAGTAGGATGGTTCTACAGTCACGACTCTGGCCTCTTGCCAGTTTACTCTGTGGTCCTCATCCCATGCATGGGTTGCAATGCCGTTCTTTCTGTCTTCCCTTCTGACTGCTCCTTTGTGTTCCATCAATCTCTGTTTCAAGTTTCTTTTCGTCTCGCCAACATATACCTTCTCACAGTCAAGGCAGGGTACTTCGTACACTACGCTCCTCTTCAATAGGTCCGGTCTGGGTGTCTTCACTCTTGTCAGCTTCTCCCGTAGGGTGTGGTGTGACTTAAAGACTGCTTTAACACCGATGCGACCGCACACCCTTTGGATCCGTTCTGACAGTCCGTGGCAGTATGGGAGAGATAAGATCTTTGGTCTTTCCGAGTTTTCTTCCTCTGGAGTCTCAGTTGGTTGTGTTGGATTCTGGAGGGCTCTTGTGATGAACTTGTCGGGGTAGCCATTGTTCCGGAAGGCTTTTCTGATGTGGTTTATCTCTTCTTGCTTGGATTTTGCATTACAAATCTTGTCCATTCTGTACTTCAGGCACTTTACTGTTCCTGACTTCGCTCTGTGATGGTGGTGTGAGGTGTAGTGGATATACTGGTCGGTGTGAGTCTTCTTTCTGTAGACTCTGGTGGTGACTCTGGTCCCGGTTCTCTCTATCAGCACATCTAGGAATGGGATCTTGTTGTCGCATTCTACCTCTTTGGTGAACTGGATTGATGGGTGTTGAGAGTTCAAGTGCTCATGGAAAGTTTCAAGCTTTTCCTCACCATGTTGCCATAGAACAAACGTATCGTCAACATAGCGCACCCAGAGCTTTGGCTTGGCATGGAAGGCTTCCAGTGCTCTCGTCTCCATAGACTCCATGTATATGTTAGCCACTATGGGTGATAGTGGTGATCCCATTGCCGCCCCATCCACTTGCTCATAAAAGGCATCCTGGAACTGGAAATAGGTGGATGTTAGGCAGATCTCCGTGAGGTGGCAGATGTCGTGTACTGGGACTTACGTTGGACCCCGTGTGGCTGCAATTCCTAGATCGGATAAGAAGCCCGTAGAAACATATATAGTCGATCACAAACTCCACCCACTTATTCTATCACGCATGCGTCATGGTACGTGTAGGTATTTATACTCTGGTACGTGCATAATTTTGTTAATCGCTGATGAAGGTCCTCGGACCGAAACGTCCGATTCTATCAAGTTGTTAATCCATGCTACGACAAGCTAACTAACTTGCAATCTTATCTGAATCACGTAGCAATGAGCCTCTACTCCATCAAGTAGTTTTATAATATCATAGTGTAGATTTGTGAAAGAACCTACTATCGCTGAGTTTCAATACGAACTATGCAGTTGGATACACTCAAGAATGTACATTTCATGCCATTTCTCGAAACGTAAGTAATATCTAGCTAATCTATACTGTGAGATGCTAGTACACTATAATATGAACTGCATGGAATAGTTAAGGTCAGCCTCAGACCCGTGCATATATGCCGCCTTTTTCGATTTTGTTTACAAACATACATTCACGACCACGCCCACTGTGACGTCATGGCGTGGAGTTAATTAACATAATTTAATTACAAGAAAGGGTGAAGATCAAACTTTCTGTTGATGCATAAAAGAAGTTCATAGGATGTACTGATGCTGAAATATACAGCATTCAAGTTGTCAGTAAATACCATGCATCCCACACTGACCCAGGCCTTAATAGCGCTGAGTTCAGTGTCTGTTAAGTACTGCTCTGGACCACTAGTAGCACCAGGTAAGGTTTTCCCGCTGATTCTGTCTCGGATAGTAGATTTAGGGACACCAAATTCTCTGCTGTATGTGTATTCATCACATTTTACAGCTTCACAAGCAAGTCTGATCTTTTCCTCAGTCCACAATTTGTATGCAGCAGGGCGATTGGACTGTTTACCATCGGTGATAGGCATAGAAGGCTTGGAGGAAGGTCTTGTTGCATACACTCTCCTTGCTAAGGGTACATACTCCTTGGAATTCTTTCTCCTCAGCATGTTTACTGTGCTAAGAGTAAAAAAACCCCAATACATAGAATGTTCTTGTACAACTATAGGAGGGTCTGGACTGTGGTAGGCTTCCTCAGAGTACAGCTTGTAGGCACCCATGTTCAATGTAATTAGATTACTAACAGATAGTTCTTGTTTATGGTGCTAGCTAACCAATTGGACATGCATGCATGCACATGTATACATGTAGGCCATATTATTAAAAGAGTATTTACTATTAATTCAAAACTAGAAATAAAACTGGAAAGAACTAGGGCTTAATAATATTAAGTGCTGTAGTAGTAACTGTTATTAAAACACAAAGCTTGAATTAAGGGGATGACCGCACACCTGCAAATCTGCAGCTATCCATAGCCACTTTAATATAAAATAATGTTAGTGAAGATCTTTCAAGTATTATTCATCTGAAGCCACTATACAAAACAGTTTGGCTTGGATTTCAAACTTACAGCTAACTTATAGCAAGATTTATTAAATAATGATATTTAATATTAAATTTCACCCCTGCCATCCTTAATGATTGTCAAATATTCTTGACGATATAGAAGTGTCTTGTGTATCACTGTTAACTCACCTACACTCACTGCCTTTTGAATTGACTACCACGCTTCGGGGGAAAACTAACACTGGAACCGCTACCGTAGATTGGGTGTTTTTTACGGAAACGGGTGAACTGACGTTGTAGGATTGATCCGTACCGCTACAGGCAACTTGGTAAGCTCTGATCGCGACCACAACAACGTAAAGACCTTCTCCAGAAGAGCAGGCTTTCTGTGCGGGCGAATATTAATACCCGGAACCGGCCTCGCACAACCACTGCGCGTGCGCAGTGGGCGGGGCTTCGGTGGCTACAATTACCGGTCATGAACAGCAAGGTAATACCGGTGCTGCACTGGTGTTGGAGACAGTTGATCACTTTTAGTATCTATTTTACGAAGCTAAGTCGAAAATTCATACTCCTGGGCAGATATCAATATTTCGCATAACTCCTTTGATGAAGCACGACACCTATGTCACTAACTTCCAGCGTCACTAATTGTAGACATTAATTGCTGTTGGGTGGGGCTCTCAATTGATGTTCAGGACAGAGCATCAGGTTGAACGAAGTTGGCTTGGTGATGTCCGAAAATTCGTACGTTCGAAGATCCATACCTTACTCTACGCGGCACAACTCTGGGCCTTGATCATAGCCACATTATTGCACGGGGTTTACGTAGCCCAGCCTACTTGCCCATGCATGCGCATGCCCCAAAGGCAGCAAGCTACCTTGCACTATAGCTGGTTCCACATGATTGAGAACTAAGGAAAACTTCAAGCGCTGGTACTCAACAGCCGTCATGCCAATGCCTGCTATCCACCTTTTCCCCTACCATGGTGAACTGAGAGATGGGTAGAAAAAGAGAGACTCTGCATGTGACCATTACATGACATAATCGACCAGGCCTTCCCCCTTTTTTGCGTGCAATGTTGAAAAAACATGGGATGGCCTATATACGAGACTATACCAACATTATCTAGAATTTTTGGCGTATTTTACATGACTTCCTTGTACATAATATTGCCATATGTGACCGGATTTGGGAAAACCCTCCGTATGGGATTTTTTCTGAAAATTGAGTTTGATGCGTGGTTGATAAGCTCTAACCCGTGTTCAAGTCTTAGGCTGATTGCGCACTTCTTTGTGGAGATACAGCACTTTGTTTGCGATCGCGCCACACCCCCAATAATGGAGAAATTACGGTCTAAAGGCGTTGCTATGCACGCGTATGCCGTTTACGCATACTACGCGTGACCCGGAAATCAATTAAAATAACCTGGGCGGAGCATTTCGAAATGAACGTAAAGAACAAGCAAGAGTTGAATTTCGTTGTTGACGACAGCCGATTGTTCTTAGATGCCCAAGAAGCTAAAAAGGTGAGCAAACGTACAGTAGATCGATGAATCTAGCTGTTAGATATCTAGGTAGAGAATTCTAATTACCGCCCATAGCAACAGGCTCCGTGTACGGCGGCCGTGCCGACTAGGTGGGTCAAAATCAAGGCTTATTTCGCCTTCATATAGATCAACTAGCCTCCGTAGACGACGGCAACAGAAGAATGGTTGTTCGACATGCATATGACAAAATCTGGACTTTGACAAATTTCGACCTGAGCTACTAAAAACGCACATTGCGTGAATCTCGCGCAGATCCCTTACGGAGGGTTTTCCCAAATCCAGTCACATACTCTGGCATGTTAAGGCCTGGGGCGTGCGTGTACAATAGTACACAGAAATCATTAAAGACTACGGAGGCGTGGCCAATGGCTACCAGTTGACTGAAGGGTAGCCTGGAGATCAGAAACGTCGAACGAAAGCTAGTTAGGCTATCGTTAGTTAGCGCCAAGTCGTTGATAGCTGTTAGAAGTCAGACTGTGGCCGCTCTGTGTCAGTCTCTTGTACTAGTCAATCGTCAAGCCTAGAAGTTAAAGCAAGCAGATGCAAGACGATGAAGACAGTTGACTATATCGAAAAATACGGTGACCTTAGCAGCCACAGAGGACACTCTAAGCGTGACAAATGGACAGAGCTGACGTCGTTCTATATCTGCTGTTAGCAGAACGTAAGTTAGTAGTACTAGATAAAGTTTATAAGCCTATGAATATTTAATTAATCGCTTGGTAGCTAAATTTCTTACTAGAAGGCGTTATAACTCGCCTAATCTACATGCATATAAGATGCTTATCTGGAAATAGGCTAAGCTAAACTTACTATTTATGATCAACTTATCAAATAGACCCTAGCTATTGTGTAAATGCCCCGCGTTGGTGCATACATGCATGTTTTTAATTAATTTAAATAGGTTATTAAGTGGGCGTGGTTATTAATTAACTAGTTGATATCCCCTACATATCAAGAACGTGAGAAGTTTGAAGTCGGTAGCTTGTTCACTGTAGCTTCTGTAGCCTGAAATGTGTGTACCTGTCTGCACCCGGGCCTTAACTGTAGAGTATATTATGTCCATCATGTCATATATATATAGGTGAACATGAGGAAAATGAAAACAAGGCTCCATTCCTTGTCACATCCCTGTTTTCCAAGAGAGATTATCTCGCTCATATTTCAATTTATGAAGAATTTCAGGTTCGTTACATCATTATTGATGTAATATGTGACTGTCTGGGAAAACCCGCCATATGGGATTTTTTTGTAAAAGTTGAGTTTGATGCATCTATGATAAGCTCTACCATAGAGCTAACTCGCGTTCAAATTCTAGACCGATCATGCGCTTCGTTATGGAGATACAGTGCTTTGTTTGCGATCGCGCCACACCCTCAATAATCGAGAAATTACGGTCCAAAGGCGTTGCTATGCACGCGTATGGCGTTTCCGCATACTACGCGTGACCTGGAAATCAATAAAATGGACCTGGGCGGAGCCGTTCGAAATGAACGTAAAGATCGAGCAAGAGTTGAATTTCGTTGTTGATATCGACAGCCGATTGTTCTTAGAAGCCCAAGAAGCTAAAAAGGTGAGCGAATGTACAGTAGTTTGATGAATCTAGCTGTAGCTAGGTAGAGGATTCTAATTAGCGCCCATAGCAACAGGCTCTGGGTACGGCAGCTGGGCCGACTAGGTGGGTCAAAATGAAGGCTTATTTCGCCTTTGTATAGCACGACTAGCCTCCGTAGACAACGGCAACAGTTAGAAGAAGGGTTGTTTGACATGTATATGACAAAATCTGGACTTTGACAAATTTCTACCTGAGCTACCAAAAACGCGCACTGCGCGAATAGCGCGCGGATCCCATATGCCGGGTTTTCTCGTAGATGGTCACATGTTATTTATGAATTCTAACTATAAACAGATGGCTGCTGTTAAGGATCCACCATTGCCCAGCCCAAGATTTGCTGCTTTTAAGGAGGTCGATGGAGATGTTACCTACTACATATTCATTGAACAAAAGGTTCTGTGCAGTATACCAACATTCTTCACTAGGAGCCTTGTGTTGTGGTTTATTTCACCTTGATTTTTACCCAAAAATTCATGATGTAGCAGTTGTTTTTTCAAGAATTTGTTTTTGGGTTGCCAGAAAGTCAAAAGGATAGATTCTAGAAACAAAACTTGTACCTATCTAACAATCAGTAGTGACATCCATACTTTCACTGTTACACTTGCCAATCATGGAACATAAACTTTTGTTAAATCTACTGATAATAGAAACTTTAGTAGCTGAAGTTTCACTGTTACAAGTTATTGTAACATTCAATTGATTAAGTGTACTTCTTTCTATGATCCATTTCACGTTAACTTTTGTTGCTACTTGAACACAATTCAAACGATGAATTTTGACAGTATTGTTCTTGTCATGTAGCAATCACAAATCTAAGAAAACATTTTAATATTTCAAGCTGGGTAAAAAATATTATACTTAAATATGATCAAACTGGAAATTAAAATGATTACTATGAGTATGTGTTAAATAGAATTTACTGTAATTTTACTACAATATTAACAAAATTATAACAGCATATTAGATCGCAGTAAAAAGTAAATGATGAAAATACCGTATAGCCGGAAATATTGGCGGGAAGTAAATTTGGCGGTTGAGCCCAAAACCGCTATTGCAAGAATATTGGCGGATTTAAATTTGGCGGCTCAGTACGGGATCGCCATACATTATATGCAAGTAGGAATTTTGGCGGATTTTAATTTGGCGGTTGTAATAAAGACTGCCAAACCGCCAAATTTAATTCCCCGCCAAATTTTCCAGCTATACGGTAGTTGCTTTATTAAATTAGAGTCAAAACTACTACTTTATTCCTGGTCATATCAGTGTCATTAAAAATTGCTATTTTAAAGAAGTAAAATTCTTTGCAGTGTTAAGGTTAAGGGATAACCGTTCTGCATTAAAGTAGTTATGTGGTACCCGTCCTCTCGTAGGTTCTCCCTTCCGTAGGGTGACATTCCTGGCTCTGTCGAAGAGACTCCTGACTGCTGCCCTCTTTGCACTTGCTGGGTTGTGGAAGCTAAAAGTGCAGGTACCTAGGTTTCCTGAAGACAGTTACGTCCAGAGTGCTGCCTTCCCTTCGTGCTAGCTTGGTGTCGAGGAAAGGAAGGGCGCCATCCCTCTCCAGCTCCATGGTGAACTTAAGATGGGGGCGTACACTGTTCAGATGGTTGAGTAAAGGCTCAATCTCATCCTTTATTATGCAGCATGTGTCATCCACATACCTCTTCCAGAACCTTGGTCTCGAAGGAGCCCACTGTAGTGCCAGCTCCTTGAATAACTCCATATACAAGTTGGCAACTATTGCAGAGACGGGGGGAGCCCATGGCAGCGCCCTGCCTCTGTTCACAGAACTCACTGAAGTAGATTGACTTCAGACAGAGCTGAAGGAGCTGTGCAATCCTTTCTGCTGGTAATGGGGTCTGTTCCACCAGGTCCTCCTTTTCCTTGTCCGTGAGTTTCCCATTTGTGTCATTATTGGGTACTAACACGAAAAATACTGGTGAACGGTGGGTTGTTGCACGTTGCACTGTTGCACATATGCATGTACAACCTGAGAGCTAGTAGCTATAATACATGTAAGTACCCCCGCATATTCTTGTACCAGTATACATAATATTATAAGCCTTGAGCTTGAGGTTGCACCGCTGCACTGTCACGGTCAGATCACTCACTGGGACTTGGGTACTTTCTTGTATATGCCTGAACACATCACCAGACCTCTCAACTTATATAGAAATTTAGTTTGTAGCTATAGTGAGACTTTAGTCACAAACCATCATTACAAACCAATTCACAATTGAGCTGAAAATACTATTATAGAAGTTATTATAAATTGTTTTGAGGTTTGTGTTGGTGCTGCGTATCTTGTAGCCTTGGTGTTTCAAACTCACTGATGGGAAGAATTCTGAAATATCATATCGATATCAGTAAACCAGCCTCCATAGCTAGTTTGACATTAGCAACAGCCAGAAAGACTTGTAAATGTCCTTGATAGGCTAAATATATGTGACCGTCTACGGGAAAACCCGGCATATGGGATCCGCGCGCTATTCGCGCAATACGCGTTTTTAGTAGCTCAGGTAGAAATTTGTCAAAGTCCAGATTTTGTCATATACATGTCGAACAATCCTTCTTCTAACTGTTGCCGTCTTCTACGGAGGCTAGTCATGCTATACGAAGGCGAAATAAGCCTTCATTTTGACCCACCTAGTCGGCACACAGAGCCCGTTGTTATGGGCCCTAATTAGAATTCTCTACCTAGATACAGCTAGATTCATCGATCTACTATACGTTCGCTCACCTTTTTAGCTTCTTGGGCATCTAAGAACAATCGGCTGTCGTTGTCAACAACGAAATTCAACTCTTGCTCGATCTTTACGTTCATTTCGAACGGCTCCGCCCAGGTCCATTTAATTGATTTCCGGGTCACGCGGAAACGCCATACACGTGCATAGCAACGCCTTTAGACCGCAATTTCTCGATTATTGGGGGTGTGGCGCGATCGCAAACAAAGCGCTCTATCTCCACAACGAAGCGCATGATCGGTCTAGAACTTCAACGCGAGTTAGCTCTATGGTAGAGCTTATCATAGATGTATCAAACTCAACTTTCACAAAAAATCCCATATGGCGGGTTTTCCCATAGACGGTCACATATATCCCTTGAACGAGCTCCTTGCAACAGTACTACTGTAGACTACTGTAGGTTTTAGCCGAGTCAGACAATGACACGTATGCGCATGCGCATTACTATAGCCAATTGCCCCACCCAGCAAAGTATGGAATATAGACCCTGAGCTCTACCGAAAAGTACAGGGTGATTGTGAGAGCGTGAGAGATACAGTGCTACACAGCAAGAGTAGATTTTTCTAACTTTGCATGCACGCTTATTACCTATAATAAATAGAAATATCATTTTTAGCAGCAGTAGTAGTGTGCAAAGCGTCAAACAAAGACCGCTCAGTAACAGAAGTTATGACAAATAATGACGTTGGTCTGGTATCACGTGCACAATACATAGCAATACAAACGATCAAAAATCGCAAGATTGAAGGCTATAGACAAGATGAGGTAAGTTTCTGAAGGTAGAGAATCGCTCTGGTATGTCTACTTCTACATAGTATTACTGTACATAGCTAACACGAGCGACAATCGGACTGCCTAGCGAGGCAGTGACTGTCAACCCCACAAAAAAACTTCGGAGCATTAAAAAGGCTATTGGGCTGCTTATCGTTACTATCTTACCTCGCTTCGACGCCTTAGAAGCGAAGCGCTCCACGCATTCAACGATAACAACTCTCTTCTCGCTGCCTTCTCGTTCTTAGATCACCAGTGGGCGTAGTCAATAAAACGTCACTATTGTACACGTGCGTTCAGTACTACGTCATCAAGGCAGACTCCAACCCGTCTTGAGCACTCGGCGGAAACTTTTGCTTCCTGATTGGGCGTTTCCTGCAAAACATTTGCAGTTCCACATATACACCAGAATTATTAATGCATAAGGATGCATTGAGCACAATATTGACTCTTAACTAACACTTTCATGCAAGATTTGTGCCTAACATAACTAGACCATATTTTAGGTTATTTTGGTCAATATCTCTGTCACCCTTTGTAGTTAAGACTTATTTGGCACAAAGATGCATCTAGTTGGTATCTATCTTCATCTCAAATCTGGATTCTTAACTATAATCCAATCTCGTGAAATGTGCCTAACATAAAAATTGGAAATGTTTGGCTATTTTTGCATGCTGAAGCCATATAGAAGGTGATATCAACATTCTGCTGCATATGTAGATAGTCCGTCCATTGACCTAGCTGGATATTAAGTCAAATCTAGATACATACAAGACTAACCACAAAACACTGCAAAAACCATACAGTGGTAAAAATCTACTCTCTTGCTGTGTAGCACTGTAGCTTAGAATCGTGTCACACGACGAAATGGTGAGAGTTGAGAGGTCTGGAATTTCAACTTGAACTTCACTGACTACCATAAATTAATTTCAAAAGACCTACTCCTTTTATAACTATTAGCTACTGAAACCAGCCGTTAAGCCAGCGGTCCAATTGTTGCAGATCCAGGAAGTGCATCCGGTGGCACATTCCAGTGCATGCAATTTTTACCGTTTTTTATCTATTTTTCTTACTTGTTCTATCTAGGCCATCTTTCACTTCCAGGACTCCAAACAAAGACTAGAAGACAGAGAAACTCTTTTACTTTCTTCTCGTTCAAGTCCCATAACCCGGACACACTCATGAGCTCCGCGGCAATCGCTTTTGTGCATGCTACTCGCAAGCGCTCATAAAAAAGTGCCCTGCACCAAAAAGTGGTACGTTTTGGTTCCCCTGGATGGATTCCCATGATTCTCAAGCACCATTAAATAGCTCTTGTGTTCCTCTACAATATAAGACTGGAACAAAGGTTTTGTTTAGAGTCCTAAAAGTGAAAGATGGCCTAGATAGAACAAGTAAGAAATATAGATAAAAAACGGCAAAAATTGCATGCATTGGAATGTGCCACCAGATGCACTTTCTGGATCTGCAACGCTTGTACGTGTTTGGACCGCTGGCTTAACGACTGAAACCAAGAATTTGAACTGCATGCCAGTGATTGCCAATTGCTTTACCCTGACAGTTGGCCAAGTCCAGCGGCTATTCCATTAAATGCACACCCAAGGTCCACTTTTTCAACGAATCGTAAGTTGATTAGTGAAATTTGATTCTGATTTCAGTTTCAATCTCTCTCCATCTAGGTCATGGGACCCAGCTGGATGCATGCACATGCACTGTGCCATATGGACCATGATTGTAGCTACATGTAGCTACGAGATGCATGATGGTGCCCCACCCGGGCCATCCCCATGTAAGTATCATTTTGATATCTCTTCATGTTCTATTCTTTAGGGTAACTGAATATTGAGCTATTTCAAGCATACATTGATCAGTAGACATTACTATTATAATTGATCACATAGCTATTATGATTACTTAACTTAGTGAATTATGAGGGGCTAAATTATGACAGCATACACTTAATAGCTAGCTACTGATTTATATGCTACTGTGGCTGAATTTAAATTATCAGGCATTACAGACATTACAGGCCCATTTCAGTTTGATTGATGGACGGCGCTTTAAACCTGCACAAATATAATGCCACCAACGGATACAATAGTCACATCCAATCCAGTGCTTCTCTTCTCCAACCTCTTCCTCGTCAATTTGTTCACCTGTTACAATTTAAAACAGTACATAATATTATAAGCTATTGTCAGTCCATGTAGAGCATCACCATGCATATGTAGACCACGCTCAACCATGCCCATGTATCATATGGGCATTACTGATACCCATTAGGTCACCGTGGCAAGAATTTTTTCAAGGGAGTTGTAGCCATGAAAAGACAAACAGTAAGTCAATCACAATCGACTGTAGCTAATTTAAATGACTAGGTACTCAGTATTCTCCTGGTATAAGTATGGCATGCTGGCCTTGCAAGCCTTCAGTACTGATTTATGTTTAATGTGGAGATGAAAAGGCTTGATGTGGATACGGACTCCTCCCAAACCATACCCCTCCATCATGGCTTAAAAGTCGCTTGAGGAAAACACTGGGTGTACTGCTCTGCCTGTGTGGGCACTCCATCAATAATCTCCCCCCCCCCCCCCCCCCTCTGTTCTGTTCCTCCTGGTTCCTATGCCTAATTATTGTAAGACTTAGTAAGAGAGAGAGTAAGAACATACATGTAGCTAGCTATAGTACTATAATGATTGCAATTTATATACTATCAGACATGGAGAGAGTATGGCATGCTACCAATGAATCCAAAGTCAATGACATGCTTTAAACCATAGAGACTGGAGAAGGTATCTGCTCACTCTGACTGCATATTTAATATTATATACATGCTGAGTAGAGGGGGAGTGCTAGTCACAAACATTGATAGTCACATAACCCCAAATAGCATCATCTGTATACCCGTACACCTGTACACATTTTTTCAATCCTTCCCCCTCTTTAATTAATGTATGCATCAAACATTAAATTTTAATTATTATATAAAGATAGAGAATCACCTACAAGAGTGCACAGAACTTAAGCATGCACACTCTTCTTGGTGTTTCTTTTTTTCATCTGGAAGTCTCTGGGAAGCTATTGGAAGGTGTCCGCTATACATATGACCATCAAATGGCTCTTCAAGGAAGTTGAAGCCACACAATAAACACTTTTGACAATACCATAAAGAATCCAGCAATGACACCTTGTTATTGATGTATAAAATGAGGTATGCACATAATACACTCACACAGAACAATTGCTGTAGTGCCAAACGTATAATTATTATGTACCCCACTCACATGTGCAAGGTGATAAAGTAATTGGTTTATCACCTCTATAATGACAATAATATAGGCTTATAAGTGACTTATAAGCACAACAGGTCGGTCGAAATCAGCTAAAATTAGTTGTAGGGTTGATGCAGCCCAGCTACACAGATGCAGCGTGCATGATTTAGGATTTCTTGAAGGTTATACTCTTGAATGCTGAGTGCACATAGAATTTTAGAATCCACGCCCACTTTGGTGTAAAACACACCCATTTCCACCGTAATTATGTATAGCCTACAGAAATTTATAGGCTTATCCACTTATTAGAGTTCATTGATCTGTGCCTAAAATCATTAGCACAGTGGCGGATCCAGGGGGTGCATGGGGTGCTATTGCACCCCTCTTGGGCTAGACACTGAGTCAGCAATTAGCCTATTGCACTGGCATGACGCTGCTGCCTAGTGAATCTCACTCACTATTAATTATACAAACCGTTTTCTGTTGATATATCATAAACAGACAAACACAAACGATCGACAGTCTTCTCTACAAGTTTCCATGAACTGTGGCTAAAATTTATATTTAAAGAGCACCGTCACGCCTAATTGTGGGCGTGGTCCAAAAATTTTCGTGTGCTTCGCACGCATTCATTTCTCTAAGCACCTCCATTCCGGAGATCCTGGCATCCGCCCCTGTAGCACCTGTATATATACTATAGTTATATCGGTGGAATGCAGCATGCATGTATGCATAAGATACCGTGGAAACTGGTTAAGCGCATATGCTTATAACACGTGGCAGCAAGAAAATATGCGCTTAACAAAACGTATGCGATTAACAGGAAGCATGCGCTTAATGCTAAAACACGGTAGGTGGGGCGTGCGTAAATTATTATTTATTACTATTGGTATTACTTTACATCAATGAAAGCTGAAGGACAGCCACGAATTGTAGCAGCCTGACAAAACTCTACAGAAACAAAACCTTAAATATAATAATTGCGGTGGACGATGATTGAGATACAAGACTATGTATAATCTTATGGATAATATTATAAACTATGAACAATGATATAGATCATCACGTAAAGAACGTGTCGAGGGTTGAAAGGCCTACAACGGTGGCTAAGAAGCGACCAGAGAGCGTAATTCTCGACGTTTTCTTCTCCAGCCCACTTCTAGCCTTCTTTCTTGGCTCATGTAACAGATCGCTCATCGTTCAGCTGGCTTGCTGGGCGTATGCACCTAACAAAGAGCGGTAAAGCTCGCACAAAACTATGCGCTTAACAGCGAGCAGCGCTTAACAACCAGTTTCTACGGTAGCTAAAATGTACAATTCAATAACTGTTGCCTGCATATGCAGGTCAGAATCTCCTAGTAAGGTGGTGATCATTGTCCTGTCTTGGCTCAGTGAAGATATTCCACTGGAGAAATGGAGTGATGTTGTCCTAAGCTATGATAATATGTGCCAAATTGATGGTCTCAAAGCTTTACAAGCTCCACTTCCTTTACCCAAGCCTTTCAATAAAATGTGGGGATCCCTAACCAAAGTTAGCTAGATCAGTGAGAATGCTATAGTCATTGGGTATAACAGAAGAATAATGTACTTAAAAAATTCTAATCATTAAAGTGGTAAAGGGTCGCTATTTCTGTAGGTGTAATTATGCATCAGTAATGGGTGGGTATGAGCCCTCAAAACTGGTACGACCGTGGCCATAGCAGCCGTAGTACACTTTTAGGTGTTTGAGAATCATCCTAAGGGATGTATTGTATACATCACATTAATTTTACACACACCCTAACTAGGGTGTATGAATTAATACACTCCATTAAAATTTAACAGCGGGTGTGTAGCCACCCTTTGTATATATGTTTGCATGAACCATTAATAATTATTTTATTATAATTTTTTATCGTATTGAGAACTAACATATCTGTGTATGCAATGCCATGTTCTATATAAGTGATTGATGAAGTGCACTACACATTGCCTGTTTCAGTACAATCCAGCCATAGCCAAGAAAAACCATCCAGATGCTAATTTTGTTGTAGCGGAACATTCAGTTGCTTATCTAGATTTATGTACAATGCCAAAGAATCATCACGTTTTATCTACATCGATTGTGTCTTAGGAGAAATAGATACATAGAAAAATGTAATAAACTAGAACGAAGGCTTTTCTTACCGAAATCATAAGATACTAACTCATACCCAAGCAGTAACATGTACTTAGTCTATCTAATAATTATCATGACATATATTGTAAAATTGTGTAACTTGTTACTATTATTGTTATCCGAGCATACGAGAATTGAACTTGATATTAATATGTCATAATTATGTTGCAATAATATTAATTACAGTAGTACAAAAGGAGCTGTGATGTAGCCAGTGTTGTATCAATATTACTAAATTTTGTGTATATGCAATGGACAGATAAATCAATAAACTTTTATTGTGCATGCACAATGATCCAACAGTGAGTGAAATATGTATGTAATAGTTATATCACGGGCGCGAGGGATCTATGCAATATATTGCACCGAAGCCCGAGGGCGCTTTGCGCCCAAGGGCTGAGTGCAATATGTCGCCATAGATCCCGAGTGTACGTGATATAACTAATTTATATCCCGAGGAAGTAAACAGTGGCCCCCACAGTGTTTTATCTCACCGCTGATTGGTCAATGGCTCTTCTCCATGGAAACAGGTCGCTCCATAGAAACAAATTCAACTTTGATAGTGACAAGACAAAGAACCATCCAACAAATCGCTGACTGAGCGAGGTTATTAGCCGCAGTGTTGACTGTGAGTAGCCTAGCTAGCTAGCTACGAGTGTTTTGAATAGCTATCTGTCTGTATAACTAGCCAATAATAGTCCAGCGTCAGTTCGGTCAACAATAGTGGCATCCTTTTAGCTTCTCGATCGAGAGAAGCGCCGTTCACTGTACCAACTAGCTAGCTAATTCTTGCACGTGGCAAGTATCAATTGAATGATTGCCAAATTGTATCCTGTGTGGTATCAATTAGTGCGCGTGTGCTTCCTGTACCTGTGTAAACCAGTGTGGTCTGTTGGTGTGTATGCACACAGCCAGCTGGCTGCATTCTTGGTCACCTATTCCCTCCCTACACCTATATTCCTAACTGTTACCTCATTATCAAGTATACACCCTAAAGGAATTAATATCGCACTGTACACCCTAAGGGGGTTAATATCGCACACTTAGCAGTGCGATATTAAGAATAATTGTTCTAGAAAAGTATGTAAAAGGGATATAAACGTACATATATGCATGTACATAATAATTACAATAATATTATAATAAAGATAATATAATAATAATACCCAGTGAAACTCTAAATAGCTAATAGTATACCTGTTGTGCAACAGTGCAACGGTGCAACAGTGAAACTCTAGGTGTGCATGACATACATACAGCTAATAGTATAATACCTGTTGTGCAACGGTGCAACAGTGAAACTGTATACGTACCTATACACTATTATAGCTAATACCTGTAGTGCAACAGTGAAACTATATACATTATTATACGTAGCTTATAGTAATACTATAGCACCTGTTGTGCAACAGTGCAACGGTGCAACAGTGAAACTCTAGGTGTGCATGACATACATACAGCTAATAGTATAATAATGTATACGTACATTGTGCAACATGTGCAGTGCAACGTGCATTATCTAATATTTAACCCTCGGCGCATGCGCCGTAGGGTTACGGTAGTCGTTCTGTGTGTCTGTCTGTCTGTCTGTCTGTCTGTTAACTCTGTAACTGCTTCATATTTCGTTTGCGAGTCTCAAGTTCAGTGTTATAATATGATTCTTTATGGCATTTCAAAGCGATGTATTGTGTGGATTTCGCTGAACACGCTTTGTTCTCCAGTTCTGGCGACATTCGTTCAGGATCGCTACCTTTCACCATAGATCCATCCTTCCACACACCGTTGCACAAAATGAACAACACTGGACTTCTTTCAAGATACAAAGTGATAATAACTCCGAGTCCTGCAAACTGAGCTACTGTCTCGAAGTATTTAGTGTAACCTGCCAAGCTTCTTGACTTTCATCGAGTCTGGCCTGCAAGCCACACCCTTCAACCTCGGATTGTGGGGTGTGGCTTGCGAGACTAGCATGCACTAACCTATACTCTATAAAGAGCACGTGTCTGAACTTGGCCAGCTGTTTTTCATTTGAAAGGCTACCCAGCAGCTGGTGACAGGACCCTTACTAGATGTGCCTACGCCTTTGGTTCTCTACTACCCAGTTCACAACATTTTCTGTGAGGAGTTACCTTTTTCATTTTAGTATTCTTGTACATAAGAGTAATCATGCCTCCAGTCAAGCGGTGTCCTAATTGTCATTCCATGGTACCGATTAAGAAATCTGTGTGTGTGTGTGGTCATTGTTTTAAAAAGAACCTCCAAATTTATTCCACTAGGAAAAGCAAGAGAATAGCAATAGCAATGCAGGAGCAAAGAGCATCAGAATCAGCAGATGAGATTGTGTTGAGGCTAGTGAAAGATAGCACTAGTAAAGCACAAAAGCGAGCTTTGGAAACTAGTGATGAAACTTGGTATAGGCAAGAGCAGGATCGAGCGTGTAAAGCCAAAAGGAGAGAGTCAGAGACTGTGGTAGAAACTGCATTAAGACAACAGCATGATCGAGCATGTAAAGCCAAAAAGAGAGAAGCGGAGACTGTGGTAGAAACCGAACGAAGACAACAGCACGATCGAGCATGTAAAGCCAAAAAGAGAGAAGCGGAGACTGGTTGAAACCGAACGAAGACAACAGCACGATCGAGCATGTAAAGCCAAAAAGAGAGAAGCGGAGACTGGTAGAAACCGAACGAAGACAACAGCACGATCGAGCATGTAAAGCCAAAAAGAGAGAAGCGGAGACTGTGGTAGAAACCAAACGAAGACAACAGCGTGATCGAGCATGTAAAGCCAAAAAGAGAGAAGCGGAGACTGTGGTAGAAACCGAACGAAGACAACAGCGTGATCGAGCATGTAAAGCCAAAAAGAGAGAAGCGGAGACTGTGGTAGAAACCGAACGAAGACAACAGCGTGATCGAGCATGTAAAGCCAAAAAGAGAGAAGCGGAGACTGTGGTAGAAACCGAACGAAGACAACAGCACGATCGAGCATATAAAGCCAAAAAGAGAGAATCGGAGACTAGGGTAGAAACTGAACGAAGACGGAAGCAAAACCGAGCATACAAGGCCAAAAGAGCATTAGTTGTTCCGATGGAGAAATACATTACTGATTTTCAATCCAAGATAAAACAAGGTCCAGAATTTGTATGCACATGCTGTCACCGCCTGATGTACAAACAAACTGTTATTCCACGTACTAAAACTAAGTACACCAAAGCTAGCAATGAATTGTTGGAGCAAATCTTTAGTGCTGAACATAACTACATTAGCTCAGATGGTATGCAGTGGGTTTGTAAAACATGTGATGCAGCATTGAAAAGGGGTAATATGCCATTGCAAGCCAAAGCTAATGGATTACAACTATGTCCAATACCTAATCAACTGTCTGGCTTGAATATGCTTGAATTACGATTGATATGTTTGCGTGTTCCCTTTATGAAAATGGTTGCCCTGCCCTCTGGCAAACAAAGATGCATACATGGCCCAGCAGTAAATGTTCCATCAAAGGTTGATACTATCTGTACTGTACTTCCCCGTTTGCCTTCAGAGACTGAACTAATCCCACTCAAGCTGAAGCGTAAATTGGCATATAGAGGGCACTATATGTATGACTATATATCCCCTGAGAAAGTGTTGACTGCACTAAGGTGGCTAAAACAAAACAACCCAGTGTATTCAGACATTGAAATTAACGAACAGTGGCTAGAACAGGCAGTCTCCAATGATGAAGACCTATTTGGTGGTTTAGTAGAACAGTGTGACACAAATGACATCCATAATGATACTAATGACATGGATAGTGAGTCTGCATTATCTACCTGTACGCAGCAGCCCTACAGTGAGCCTAGTATTGAGAACAGTGATAGTAGCACAAATGAAGTTGTGGATAAAGGTAATAATCAGAGCATGGAATGTCACCCCTATAGCCTCTCCAGTGATGATGATGTATTCACTATTGCCTTTAATGTGCTTGAACAAGTAGCTGGAGAAAATGGGTTTGCAATTCATAATGTACCATACGATGGTGATTGCTTGTTTAGCAGCATAGCATACCAGCTGGAGGCTATTACAGCATGCAGTGTCGACAAAAATAAACTGAGGCAAATGGTAGTAGACCACTTGGAAAACAACAGCAACTTGTATAAAAAATTTGTATCCCAGCCCATAGTCTCAAATGATTTTTACAATGCTGACACAGAACCTCCCACCGCCCAAGATGAACAAATTGAGACAATAGCTAACCATGAGCTTCAAGTGGAGCTACGTTGGGAAAAGTACGTTCAAAGACTGAAAGATGGTGCCTGGGGTGACCACATAGCAATCCAAGGCATCTGTGATATGTTTAATGTGACAGTAAATGTGTTTAGTAGTCAGAGCCTCACCATGACTCGCATTCTCCCCAGAAGCTACATAAAGTATGACAGTGAAGGTAAAGTTTATGTGGGCCTTGTGCTCCAATACCACTATGTAGGACTTGACCAGATGAGCATGGATATTGATAGTGCTGTAGTAGCAACTGAAGGTACAACCAAGTGTAATCTCCCTGAATATTGCCAAGCTAACACAGATGAAAATCCCCTAGATGATGCAACCACTGAGCAAGGTGATGAGCACACCATACAAATCACTGGTGGCCCAACAGCCAGCATGATGTCCCTAGAGCATCCTGAAGCTATCATTTCTGTCGCACCAGCTGAAGGACAGAGACCATTGTTTATCATGACTGACCCGAACTTTGAAGCCATGTTTAACCCTGACAAGTTTTGCTTTGCTAGTGGAACGTTCAGCTCTGAGAGACCTAGTCTCGTGCCCAGACCCCACCCCAAAGGAAGGGAAAAGGGGTCTGGTGACTTCGGGCGCGAAGCTCGGTTCTTCGATTATGTAACCTATCAAGCTCTGGAATTCCGGAATGTAATTAAGTTCACCGCAAGTATGCAGCTGGGCCGCGTGGACGCTGGATAGGTCACCACGTGGGTAGCGATACTGTGTACGTGTAGAGCTGTCGGCACCATGGCATGCGAAATATGCGTTCTTTGCCACAAACCAACTGCTGCTGGGCTGAGAAGTGTCTTGCATCCCGAGTCACGGAGCAATAATGAACTACGACGATTTTTTGTGAACTTTGTGAGTCCAGGATACCAGTGGCCCGTGGGACAAGGTGGGCCTACCCTTTATGTGTGCAGGCGTACCTGTCAAGCAAAGCTCCAGCAGGGTGTTGCTAAAGCTAATGACCTGAAAAAGATAGTGAACGAGTTGCGGATTCAGCATACACCGAATCAGTCGACTTCGTCCCAGGCCGAGATTCAGATTATCATACCCGGAGAGCAACAACCTAGTGAAGCCCTTGTCTCAGAGATGGACAACTTGGATCATGGCAATCTGCAGCCTACGCATCAGAGTCTGTTGGGCAAAAGAAAGGCACTTTGTGAACTTCCTTGCACTCCTGAAGTCAACAAGATACCGAAGATAATAACTGATCCGCAAGAAGGAATGTCCAGAAGAAAGTTAACGTATGGAATACCGCCAGCAAGTACCACAGGGGAATCAACACCACAGAGTGTGGTAAAGGTAAATTATATGAAAGTCGATGTTAGTGTTAGTTAGTGTTGACCAGTATCATCTCTTTCAGGTTACACACATGAAGGGAAGTAAAACTCGTAGATTCACTCTGAATTCTCCATACAAGGGGATTGCAAAATGCATGAGGTACAAGAATCCAGCATACACAGCTCGCACTATGCTCCGAGTCCCTTCAATGAAAAGAGCCACCCTTGCTGAAATTGTTAGTGTGAGTGATTCACTTTGGTAGAAATGCTGTTTATTTATTGGTTACATATTAATGTAGGTCATCAAGAAAGAGTGTGTTGCTCTTTGTAAGAAGGGCCATAATAGCTCATCATTCAGATTTGTTAACGTCGAGCAGCTCAAATCCTTCAAGTGGGAGACATTATACGGTGATTTGAAGACGAAGGCACCCACACTGTTTACAATCCTCAGTGCAGCTTGTGGTCAAAAACAAAAAGATCTACATCTATGTGTACCAGTTATTGCAGCTGTCCTATTGAAACACCGTAGTAAGCAAATGGGTTTGCTTCAGAGTATGGTTTCAACAATCTTACATGCTGGGCATGTATCTAAGAGAGTAAGTAAGCAAACTTTACTCATTTCATTAAATTTAATTGATTTAATTATTTATTAAGGTGTATACTCGATTGAACAAATTGGGAATTTGTGTATCTCACAAGACTTCTAATATAATCGTCCGGAAGTTGGGAGAAAAATATGATCAAAAGGTACGACATTGGATGACATCATGTAATATCACCATCTGCTCCCAGAAAGGTGTAATGCCTATGCAAGATGGAGACCAGGAGCAACAATTGCCCTAAGTCAGGATGGAGGAGGGCAGGCCAGTGGTGACCAGCAACAGGCTAGTGGTGATCAGAGGCAGACTGGTGGTGGTCAGGAGCAGGCTGGTAGTGGTCAGCGACAGGCTGATGATGATCAGGGGCAGGCTGGTGATGGTGGTGGTGATCAGCGACAGGCCGGTGGTTGTCAGGGGCCTGGGCATGCTAGTGGTGGTCAGAGACAGGGACAGGCCAGTAGAGATCAGGATGAACAAACAATCTTGTCAAGGTCAAGAGATGCAACAAGTGATGGTTATGCCACCACAGTGCTATGATGTCATCTTTCAAGGTGATAATGTCGATAAAAATGTACATGTCCGTGATATGCGAGTCGACAATCCAAACACATCACTTCACTATTTTAATTCGTATGCTGTCAAAGATCGGGTACCTTGTCCTTCGTCAACACATGTACCTGCAAGAGAAGGAGCTACATGTAGTTGCTATGAGGTCGATAGTGCTCAAGTCCCTAAGGATTTGAGAAATGCCCCCTGCACAACGTTTTTGCCATCTGTTACAGATTGTAAGAACTTAAGGGACAGCTACATACGCATCGTTGCAACAGTGTTGGTGGAGAATTTTACTTTTTTGCACCAATTCAAGGAATGTATTCCACTGGATTTGAACCACAAGTACTCAGACCATATGGCCAAAAAGTCAGAGATAGTAAGTTAATTATCTCAATCTCCCCTCCCCCCTCCCCCCCTCCAAATACCTATTGCACTCACATACACACTAACACCCGTCCAGTCTTCCTTTTTCCTTTTTTTTACATTGTGTGCTCCTTTTTCCTAATGCTATAGGTGCCTCTAGGAGTAATTCCAAAGAATGAAAATAAGAGAGAGGAGATGACAGAGATTGTTGAAACCCTACACCAGTATGTTCCTGGATGTGATAATCATCTTTTGAAGGTACTAATTGATTCAAATTTATTATCCCAACAGCCCCTTTCATAGTTATGGTGCTTTAGGTACCGTTTGGAGGAGACCAGTTAACTGTAGAGCGTACAAGAAATGTGCAACTCTCCCGTGTGAATTCTGGAAACAAAAAGGATGCTCTACAAGGCCTTGTACCCTTTGCATCAGATTGGCATGCCGAGTTAACACTTTTGCAGGTAAATCAAGTATAATAATATCGTATTAAAAGAAATGTTGTTTATAGCCATTATTGCTTTTTTATTAGATTATGTTTGATCGGCTCTACAAAGGTGGGTCGAACTGCGATGGAGGCACACTGCTACAGCTCCGTAATTTAATTAACAGACGGAATGTGGCTAAGGATGTGAGTGGCCGGTTCAATGAATGTATAGATTTCTTTGAGATGGTAGTGAAAAGTCATATCATTGCTGCTGGTATGCACTTCTTTGGACTGAAAGAGCTATCTAGTGAGCCTACAGCTAACAGTATTGCATCTGATGTGCCACGTAAAGAGAGGTGGAAGGTGTTATCCCACATTATTGGTCGCTTAGTGGATCGATATGTGATAGTTCGTAAACATGCTGAAATCAGGCCAGATCCTCCTCCACAGAAACCTGTGACAGCGGAATTAGTGCAAACAAATCCTCATGCAGTTCGGATACAAAAAGAACACAACTATTCAAGCTCATTACCATCTCGAATTGCTTTTGAACACTGCTATCTTCAAGGGATGCCTCAGGAAAAGGAAAAACGTCATCTCCCACTATGGCTGAGTGATGCCCCCAGTACTGATGATGTCATACTAGAAAAAGCTCCAGATCGTATATTAGACTATGCCTGTGCAGTGCTCAGTGATGGCCTTCTAATGCTTGAATTTTGAGGGGGGATTTCTCGAGGAAATGGTGAACGGATCATGAGATGTTGGAAATTCATTTTATTGTATTTTCGGCACTTCCACCATTACAAATATGCCCTTGAAGCATTTCATACACTTGCTCTTGTTGAGCTAGTGGCTCCTCCACACATAAGGCAGCAGATTGTTTGGAGTAGAGTCATAAACAGTAGAGGTGGTGCTGGGAATAACATCCCTGTGGACTTGCATATGGAGCACCTCAACCGGCTGCTCAAGGATATGATCATTGGTATTGGTGCCAACATCAGCGAATCTGCAATTGTTCAGTCGAGCAAGTCTTTAGATGGAATTAAAACAGTCTGTGAAAATTTTGACAAGTCAGCTGGCATTCATGCTGATTCTGTGCACCATACCACAAAATCTTCAAAGAAGGATCAAGAACTTGTGGTGAAGCAGCTAATTCAATCAAAAGTATTTTCTTATATCCCAGGGAGAAAACATGCAGCATTTCCCGACATTAAGCCTAACTTGGCCCACAGTATCAACGCCAAATCATTATTTAAGTGGCTTGATACCAATAAACAGAAACTTGCAAAACAAATTGAAGTAGAAAATTTGCTTGTACAAAAGCAGTAAATTAATTTAATTTTTACATGAGATTTTATAATTAACAATGATTATAATAAATATTTTCAACTAGATGTGTTCTTTTCAATATGAGAGGAAATAATAGACAAAATATGGTGTGCATGATTAGCAGGTATACCAATCTCTATTAAGTCAGTCACAGAGATGATGTTTGCACAGTGAGATACGATATTGTCGATCATCGAGTCGGTGATACCGGAACAGATCTCAACCCCCACCATAAGGGCTGCAGTAGGACAGGAAATGTCCATGCACGACTGTGATCTATAGGAAACTATAGCCTCTTTGAGTCTATCACGGATCGACTTTGCCACACGCAGAGATAATGGCTTGGTTAAAATTGGCATATCATTGTCACAAATTAAGTCATCAGGAGTGCATGACTTAAAGGATAGTAACACACTAGTACACTCGTAACAGCTGCAAGTTCGTGAACAAATATCACAACATTTATGAGGAATAGATGGCTGCTTTATCTCAGACGAAATACCAAAGGCGGTCATCAGCATCAATCGGCGACACGTTGAGGTATTACGACAATATAACTTCATATCTTCATTCACGTTCTTATCTTTATCTGAGCAATACAAAACTGCAACCGTATCTTCTCCATCTCTCCCACCTCTGCCACTCTCTTGCACATACATTTCTAAGTCACTAGGTGCTGACCAGTGTATAATACGCCGCACATTAGGTGCATCTAGACCCATTGAAAAAGCAACTGTAGCAAAAATCAGACGTAAATTGCCGTCAGGGTTGGTGAATGACCTTATGATATTCTGTCGTACCTCTAAAGCTGTACAGGCGTCATATTTATCACATACACGACAATCACTTGGATCTGATCCCTCAATGTAAAACTTGCCCCTCTTTCCAATTTCTAACACAGTCGTTGTGTACAATTCAATCAGGTTATCATATGATCGACAAAACACGATCGTTCGGTTGGCCTCTCTCCCTTTTGAGCATATTTCCTCAATCAGTGCACTCAGCACACACATGGGTGATGCTGGCAAGGGTAATACAGCATAGTAGATGTTCAAATTGTTAGGAATCATTGCTATTACTTTACAATCGTCCATTTCCAATGCTTTGATGATTTTATTTCTTGTTTCATACGTCGCGGTGGCAGTCAAGGCCATAAGGTTGGTTGTTGGAGGGGCAAGTGCACGTATCTCACTAATTCGGGAGAACTCTCGTCTGAATTGATGACCCCTGCAAATGTGTATGACGGTTGTACAGACTGAGGATAACAAAAAGCCTAACGGCACCCTGTTTTCAACATACAAACCTGGTACGTAACAGCTGGCTTAGTAATAGACACACATGTGCACACACACACACTCACATACATACACACACACACACAGAACGATTACCATACCTTCATGCATGCACTGAGGGTTAATAAAGTACGGGGTAAGAAAGAGACGGAGTCCCAGATTTACTCACCATTTTTCAACGCAATGGGCCTCATCTATGGCCAAACATATTAGGTTCTCCTGGTACACTGTTGATCGGAACATCTCTCGATACTTAAGATTAGTTAGCATTGACTCGGGGCTCATGTACACCAAAGAGTAGTCACCAGCAACTACACCAGACTTGATGGCTTCGTTGGTTTGATCCTTTCCAACAAACGCAGCTTTTACTCCCTTACTCTGGAATGATTTGACCTGTATAAAACAGTATAGAAGGATGCATAAATCATGAAGTCATCAGTAGCTTAGAATTTTTTGTCAAACCTGGTCTTGCATAAGAGCACTGAGTGGTGACACCACGACGACTATTGAAAGGTGACTCTGATCATCGCTCACCTTAATCAGCCGTCTTAATCGATCAAACACCCCTGGAAGGCTGGCGTAACATAGCGATTTACCACTACCCGTAGGAAGGGATATGAAAATATCGTAGCCACGGACGAATTTTTCGATGGCAGATATCTGGCTTTCAGTTGGAGAATCATACCCCATAGATTGAATAGACCCCAAGATAGCCACACGGAGATCCAGTTCGTTCACAATGGCGTTCAGCCGAGGGACAACCAACACTCCACCGCTGTTAGATTCTGCCATAGCTCCTCCACCCGGCGGTCCATAGCTAGCTGGCTGTGGGCTCGCTCAGCTGTGGTATAGGGTATGACAAGAATGAAGATAATTACGTATACGTGAATCTGATTGGCGCGCGCAAATTCCTCCGCGGGTCGTCAACTGGACCAAGCTTTCAGCCCGAAGTCACCAGACCCCTTTTCCCTTCCTTTGGGGTGGGGTCTGGGCACGAGACTATGAGAGACCTAGAAAGCTAACTTACAGAAAGTATTTCAACCAAAGGCTACTAGATGTTGACGGCAGATTTGCTCATGATCTAGACTACCTGTTTGTTGCTCAGTATATTGTTGAGGCTAAGCAAGTGTTAGATGATGGCAACAACTTTATCTGGCGACAAAACCAACTAGGCACCTTACTGCTTCCCAAGCTAAAGACCAGGCAGTATTGAACCAATGTGTGCGAAAAGATGAAGCATACCGTTTCATGAAAAACATTCGTGGCTCCCCACCATACTACCAGCGTACTTTTTATGACTTGCTAGCTATGATCCGTCAACTAGGTACACCCACATGGTTTTTCACTTTATCAGCTGCTGATCTGAAATGCCCAGATATGATCCAAACAATAGCCAAGCAATATGGTGTCCACTACACAGATGAGGAGGTAGCTGCACTGTCATTTGAAGACAGGTCCAATTGGCTAAAGCGTAATCCAGTCACTGCAGCCAGGCATTTCCAATACAGGCTAAATACATTTTTTCATGACTTTTGAAATCAAATGCACACCCATTGGGAGAAATAGTTGACTATGGGCTAAGAATTGAATTTCAGGCCAGAGGTTCCCCACATGCACACTGTGTAATATGGGTCAAAGATGCTCCCAAGTATGATGTTGATGATTGTGATAATGTGTGTGCCTTTATTGACCAGTACATAACATGTGCCATCCCTAGTGAAGAAGGCAAATTGAAAGAACTAGTCCAACTCTTGCAACAGCACAAACATTCTTCCTATTGCAAAAGGCATCAGTCCTGCAGGTTCAGCTTCCCCAAACCTCCAACTCCTAACACACTGATAGCAGAGCCACAGTCTGACCCTAATGTGGTTAAACAAGCACAAACTGTTTTGGCTAAAGTACACAAAGTTATAGCAGATGGTCACACAGACAAGAGCCTAGATGAGGTCCTGATGAGTACACAGAAGCTTTAGAAGTGTCCAATAAAGGAAATGTTGTGCTACTCAAGCGTAAACCCTATGAATGCATGGTAAACAACTACAATGGCCCAGTAATGCTAGCATGGCAAGCCAACATGGATTTACAATATGTACTGAATGCATATGCCTGCATAATGTATGTTGCCTCCTATATCATGAAAACAGACAGGGCAATGGGTGTACTACTAAAGCATGTAGCATCGGAAGCTAGAACTGAAGAACTTAAGAGCCAAATCAGAAAAGTGGGTTCAGCCTTTCTAACACACAGAGAAGTGAGTGCACAAGAGGCAGTGTATAGGCTATTGTCCTTACCAATGAAACAGCTGAGCAGATCTGTAGTCTTTGTTGATACTAACACTAAGAGTGAGAGAATAGCAGTTTTTAAAGACAAAACCTCACTTGAACAACTTGATAACGAGGACACAAATGTATTTCAGAAGAGCCTCATTGATAGATATCAACATAGACCAAGACAGATTCAATCCATGTGCCAGCAGAGTTTGCTGCTACCTATGTGACTAACTATCGACACAGTGAGGATAGTGATTGTGATGCTTTACCAGCCTCAGAAAGTGATACTACGTCCACTCAAATCAAATTGACTGATGGTTTTGGTAAAATGAACAAGCGCAAACGAGAAGCTGTGATAAGGTTTAGACGATACAACAAAGATGCTGAGCCTAGTAACTGGTACAGAGCCAAGCTAATGCTGTACTACCCATGGTATAATGAACAAGCTGACTTGCTAGGTGGCTATTCTACCTATGAAGAGACATGTGCATTCCACTGTGGTAGCAAATGAAAGCAAATATAGCCAAGCAGATGTTGATGATGTAGACATTGATGAAGATGGTCCACCTGAGCATTTGTGGAATTATATTGCACCTTCGACAGAAGAAAGCAGATTACACTCTCTAGCAGAAGGTAGCGAGCTACTGACTGAGGTATCCCAGGAAGACTTGAGAAACAATGCTAACCTTATGACATCAACCACAACAACTACTTTACATGTGCGGTTTGAAAATGCTACCAATAGACAAGAGATATCCCCTGAGCAATATAGGCAATTACTCAGAGAATTAAATGCCAAGCAGCGAGAAATAGTCCTATTTCATCGCAATTGGTGCAAAAAAAAGATCATAGCTTTAAAAGAAGGCAAACCAATTCAACCATATCATGTGTTCCTCAGTGGTCCAGGTGGTGTTGGCAAATCCCATGTCATTAAATTGATCTATTCTGACACACAGAAGTTCTTAAGGCTATCAGGTGCTATAGAGCCAGATGATGTTATTGTGTTACTAACTGCCCCCACTGGTGTAGCAGCATTCAATAATCAATGGTATGACCTTGCGTTCTGCATTTCTGTTAGGAGGTGGCAAGTACACCGGCTTTCAACCCCTTAGCCATGACAGACTCAACACCTTGAGAAGCAAACTATCCAAGCTAACACTAGTTATCATTGATGAAGTAAGCATGGTTGGGTCTAATATGTTGCTTGAAATTCACAAACGGCTACATCAAATCAAAGGTGTGTCTGATGATGTAACATTTGGTGGTGTAAGCATACTAGCAGTGGGAGACTTGTATCAGTTACCTCCAGTTGCACAAGCACCGTTATTCAGCACAGTAGGTGACTGTTATGCCCAATTGTATCGTTCAGGTTCTCTGTGGATAGATGAATTTCTACTAGTTGAACTAGATGAAATCATGAGGCAAAGAGGTGATAGTACATTTGCTGAGCTGTTGTGTCGAGTGAGAACTAATGATTGCACACCTGAGGACCTTGATGTCCTCAAATCTAGGGTAATAACAGCTGATAGTGCTATTTACCCCATCCATGTTTTGCATGTGTACCGATTGAATGACTATGCTAATGACCGCAACAGACTGATGTTGAACAGCTTGGCCCCACAATGTGAACAGTATACCATCAAGGCTAGTGATGCTATAGCTGGGCAAACCACACACATTGATCTGCAAAGTCTATCTGAGAATAGAAACGAAACTGGTGGCCTTCATGGTACCCTTAAGCTAGCTATTGGTGCACGTGTTATGCTTGTAGCTAATATTGATGTGTCAGATGGCCTTGTTAACGGAGCAAGAGGAGAAGTTGTCCACATTGTCACTAATGATAGCAGCATAGTAACCAATGTACTTGTCAACTTCGATAACCAACAGGTTGGCATTAAAGCAATCCAAACAAGCCTATATCGAGCTAGATTTCCCAATGCAGTGCCTTTAGGTAAACATGAAGTGGTGTTTCGTGCAAAACGCAAACGTGGCTCTGAAATCACACGATTACAATTTCCACTGACACTAGCTTGGGCAACCACTATACACAAAGTGCAAGGTCTCACACTTGATGAAATAGTTGTAGACATGAAAGGTGGCAGATTCAATGCTCCTATGTAGCATTTAGTCGAGTGAAAACACTGCAAGGACTATATATATTGAATTTCAGTGCTTCTGCCATTAAGAAAAGTAATGATGTGCACAGTGAAATGATCAGATTGAACACCAAGTTATTACAAACTGTGCCTAAGCTACAATTTCAGGACAACCATAATACAATTGCATTGTTGAATGTGAGATCAATCACTGCTAAACTGCCTGATATAGCATGTGATGGTAACCTCAAATATGCTAGTATACTATGCTTTTGTGAAACGTGGCTAACTCCATCACAACCTTCCCCTGTAGTGCAAAATAACCAAATAGCTATCAGATGTGATAGAGCATCAGGGGACAACAAAGGAGGAGTTATGATTAGTGTTCCTCAATATATACAACCTACTAACACATATAGATATGCATCCAATGGCATCGAAGCATTGAGTACTACTTTATTGTTATCAAATAATACACAGATCCAGGTAACGCTATTGTACAGATCACCTAGCATACCATTACAAACATTGACAGACTTACTGTCCAGAGTATTAAATCGTATCTCTACATCAAGCTTACCTACTATTATTCTAGGTGACTTTAACGAAGACGTTTTGCATCATACTGAATCAGATAGTAGAATTATGAATTTTATGTCTAGACATGGCTACACACAGATAGTGAACTTGCCAACAACTAACAAAGGCACACTCATAGATCATGTATATTGCAATGCCAGTTTAAATAACAATACAATAGTACAAGTACATGACACATATTACAGCGATCATGACACAGTGTACTGCTCTATACCTGACCCTGACCACTGACTAATTTAGATATACATTCTTTACACTTGAAATCTCAATCTATAACAATGTTGAAAACCATGAGAACCTTAAGAACCATTAGAAATCTTAGAAATCCATTGGCAAAAAAAACTCACATGTCAAACTCATAAACTAATAAACCTCACAATCAAATTTTTATGTGTATCATCTATCATTTCGTGAAACTAAGTGTACCGTGCAACATCTCAATTGCACTGTACACCTTTAACTGTATCGTATCGCATCACTATCTTCTCAACATCTCCCAAAATATAATAATTATGTCATTGAACTTTTTCATATTTATCATCAGCATTATTTTTATAAACATCCATATAATTATCAACTCCTCACGAATTTTCATTTCTGTTAAATTTTTATACACCAGACAGCATCCATCTCTGTATAATTAGTATGTACACAACTACATATTATCATCAGGTTCATATCCAACCCACTAATACCATATTATTATCACAGTTTTGAAACCCATAACATGCCTCACTGTACAGACAAACGCACAAAACTTATTAAAAATTAATCAATTAAATAACCTGCAAACTACAAATATAACATCATGTTTCTGCGAAACATAATTGATCCCATCACGACATTCACCTAATATATATATATATACTGGATGAAATAATCTTTAAATGCAGTTGAAATACGAGTATATATAATAATATAAAAGTGAAAACGTGCTCTGCAGCATGCGGCTTCTTAAAGCCCATGTTTTCAAGTTTTCTTTACGCGAAAAATTGTCATTTCATCCAGTGTTGTACATATATAATAACAATACATAATAACAAAACAATTGTATAGGCTCCAAAATGTAGAAATAAAATTCAAGTACACAATACAAACCTTTAAGCATGCATGCATAAACCCGAACAAATCTACAATTAATTTAAAACAGTTCCATTTTTCCAACAAATTTAAAACAGTTCCAGTTTTCCAACAGTTCCAAGTCATCTCTTGACATCTGTGATGATCTTGCTGGAATTGAAACGCAATTGGCTGATCATTGGAGCACAAAGAAGACCATTTGTTGTCACAACTCCTCCAACCGGCAATGCACAGAGATCCTCCACAAACTTTCCAAAAGCATTCACAAAGATGCTCTTTGATCCTGCTTTGATCAGCAATCGAGCTGAAAGCCGCTCACTGCACAAATCGATCCTCTGCGTGGTAAAACATTTTGTGCATTCGCCAAGTGAAGCAACACTAGGCTCAACTCGAGCTTTGCATATCATGCATGACTTGTATCGATCAAGCTGTGGAACTGCTACAATTCGGACATCAGTCATTGTACAATCATCATCATCATCATCCTCATCTGGCATCTTCATATCACCCAAATCTTCTATACTAGTCATGCTCGACCCATCTCTCGCCATCGATAGATGCTTTTTTCCGGCAAATTCACGGACAAGAAATCCAGCAAGTTGATAACTTCCACCAGCTTGCAAACTGCCGATATGCTCCTCCCACAAAATAACATGCCCAACTCCTGTACGATCACCAACTGAAATGTTCTGCTTGAATTTCCCTCCATTGACTTTAACTGCATCTCTCACCTTCACAACTTTACACCGAATATCGACCTTGTCGAAATTATCCCACTCCTCAATCTGCGACAAAATAAAACTATCTCCATCATCATCGACATCAATTGCAGAATCGTCATAGGTCCTGCTCGATTCACCAATTTCAGTTGTGCTTTTCAACACAACGTCCATCCTCTCACTATTTCGGGATTTTTTAATCTTGCAGTTTCTAAGAAAAACAGGTTTCCGTTCTTTCCAAAATGAAGACAACTTCTTGTGCTGTAGTCGATGAAAACCGACAAAACGCAATTTACATTCACCATCACTGAGAATCCCTTCAAAGTATTCGCTATTGCGACCCTTCTTTACACGAGACACAGACGCCAACAGACCATGTACAATCGCACTTGTAACACCATTCACTTTGCTGAAAGCAACAACTTCAGGCATAGAACGTCTTCCAGAAGCCATGTTAACTGTAACTGGCAAAGTAGTTCACAATTCAACACTACCACTCAGTCTGCGTTCCACATGCACTGACATTCTACATCTCACTACGCTCTTTATATACACATCTAAACCCACACTAATAAAACCTCTTAACTCATACCCGGTCCTATTCCCATCTTTTAGCATTCAACATGACGAGAATTCACACTGTATTATGCACAAATGCAGCATTGAAATAACGAGAATAGAACACCTACACAATAGTCTATCCCTTAATTTTATTTATTGTATGAAGCCATACAAGATCAAAGGCTAAAAGTGTGCTTTATTTTCCATACTGTGTGTAAGTGTGCTATATTTGCCCCAAAAGTGTGCCATATTTTCCCCAAGTGTGCTATATTTGCCCTTTAATATTGGACTATGCAAACAATAGTCTAGACACATAATTACACAGATGATAAGTGATATACATGAGACAGTATTAAAATTAAGTGTTCAGATCATGGTTAGATTGAGAAGTCAGTACAGAGCTACTTGAGAGAAATGTTTATTGTGCAATTAGTGAAGCTTCCTGAAAATGCTCCAACACTTGGATTTGCAGCTAAGCCAGAGGATTTAGTGATAGCCTTGTCTTCACTCGCTATCTCCTTAAGCTGCATTACACTAGTAGTACTCTGTGTAGACTGCTGAAAGGTGAGGGCCATGCATTCTGGGGAGACGGGATTCGTAGGGTTGTTGATCACTTTGGTGACAGCCTGTTGCAAATCCTCGGAGGTCCTTTCGTAACATCGTAGTGCCTTAGTGCTTCGGTGTCCTGAATTTTCCGCAATGACTTTTTCAGGTACCCCACAGTTAAACATACGAGTGATTGCAGTCGCTCTCAAAGAGTGGTTAGTGTAATGCACTCCAACACCTGACTTCTCAGAGAGCTCTGAAAGGATACTCTTCAGCACGTTTATTCCTACACGTTGCTTTGTCACTGCACACTTTTTTGATCCAGATGGAAATTTCTCCAAAGGACGCATGTAAAAGTACGCACAATCTGGGGGCAACATAGCAAGATAGGTATCCAACAATCGTACGATACAGCGTTCGTTTCCAGGTAAGGCATACGCTCTGACATTCTTATTCTTCATGTTGATGTCCTTGAATCTGTGTTGATTATTCTTGGACACAAACTCGACATACTCGTAATACACCGAGGAGTCGTATACCGATCTATCTTGAGGCACACGTGTGAACTGAAGAGGAACAAGATCATACTGTTCTTGAATGCCTCTAAGAACAAACTTAAGACCAACATAAAAAAACACAGTACGCTGTAGAACTTTGGGAGACGAGTAGCCTAGGAGACCCTCCCGCCAGAACACATCTTCATGTTTTGGATCAATGACCTTTGCACTGTGCTTTACTGCTCCTACTCCCTGCCTATGCAAGTCACTGCTGAGTGAATCCAGTGTTTTTATCAAATCACGAAACCTGTGGTCACTCTTGTCAACGACAGAAAAGGGTGCTTTATTCCTCTGCAGAACACGATTCAGGCCACAAACCAGAGACCTTAAGCTGGATGGAGGATAGCAGGAACCATCACTCTTCCTTGCCTCCATCACAAAGCGGCACAGCCATTTGCAAACCAGTTGTGGGTCGTGACTTGCTAGTAGGTCATCGGGAACAGCTTCACTAGCGTTCACAAGTGAGCGATTGATAGCCCAAGCATTGTAAGTACGGACTGCCCACTGAGTGCTAGCCTCAGTATTGCTGGGAATTACACCCTGAGCAGCCTTCTCGCGTTCGGGAGAAGTTACAGGCTTCACGAATCGGCTTGAGCCAGCATGGGCGTTGGTTAAGTCTTGCATCGGCCCGGGAGCGCTAGCAGAACCTAGCTTAGTACGCGATTTTTCTCGAGATAGAGACAACTTTAAACGCTTACTTGGATTTTCGCCAGCATTAGTAGACTCGGCGGCAGAAGGTAGCTCAGTGTTTTCTTGGAGTTGCTCCACCACGATGCTTTCATCCTTGCTAGTAGAGGTGAGCACGGCCTCGGGCGAAAAATCAGCGTCCACTCCGAGATCAAAGTCGGGATTGTACACAAAGTTAGCCAGATCGCCCCAGGCTGGATTGAACAAGCTGGGGCTGACAACGTTCCTGTCGATACCATCCATTTTGACGCTCGCTTGTATAGCTGAAAGAGCTAGCACAGTGGGCACATCGCTAGTGCAAATTTCAAATGTAGACGGAAGTAAGCGGTTTTGTCGACATAGTAACGCATCTTACGTCAACAATAAGCCAGTTAACGCACCGGTTACGCTCGTGCACTACGGGAAATATTGCACGAGGGGTGTGTCGAGAGGGCCTCGTGCTGTATTGGCCCTCTCGACACGCCCCTCGTGCAATATTTCCCGTAGTGCACTCGCACCGGTGCATTAACTAGTACACGCATATTTAATACCGTGAATGAATAAATATTATTATTCTGGACTACAGCAACTCAAATGATAAAATCTAGACGAAACATAATTAGTAATATCAATAGCTGAACTCGCACCTATGCTAGCTAAATAACAAGAATAAAACTTCAACATTCAAGAATTCACACTGTATTATGCACAAATGCAGCATTGAATAGGGTATCTACACAATAGTCTATACCTTAATTTTATGTGCATATTAATACCATGAATGAATAAATATTATTCTGGACTACAGCAACTCAAATGATACAATCTAGACGAGACATAATTAGTAATATCAATAGCTGAACTCGAATAGGACTTTAACATGACGAGAATTCATACTGTATTATGCACAAATGCAGCATTGAAATAACAAGAATAGGACAAGTCACGAATAGTCTATCCTTAATTTTATGTGCATATTTAATATCATGAATGAATAAATATTATTCTGTACTACAGCAACTCAAATGACAAAATCTAGACGACACATAATTAGTAATATCAATAGCTGAACTCATAGATATGCCAGCGCTATCTACAATAATATTTCATGCAAGCCTCAAAAGATATTACTTTGAACATTATAATATTATTATTAATATTAATACAAAATGGACACAAATCCAACATTAAAAAAATGGGAATAGGGCAGGGTATAAAACTACACTGACACTATTATATCATTTAATTAATTTTTGTCATCAATGAAAAAATTATTCACAACTCAGCTGATAAAACCAGACAGCACTATGTCATATTAAGTGTTTTACACAAGTGTGCATTCACCATTTAATACTGTTTTATCAAAAAATGGATATCATAATATTATATATACAATAACATAATAAAAAATCAGACACAAGATCAATATCATCATAAAATTAATAATATTATATAAAATCAGTTTTACAATATGAAAAGACTGTCATAAATAAATTATTATACTCTTCTTCAGATCCAATTATCAACACTTATCTTTTGACTGCAAAAAATAATCACAGATATTAACAATACTTACTCAGCAAAGTTATCGAATTGTGAAATTTGGCACAGATACAGATGAAACTTGTCATCTGTTTTCATTTTCAAGTTATGCCAATTTTGATGATTACATAATATTGCATAACATAAGTATGCTACTTACATATATACTGACCCTTTACCATACACAATGACGCTACTAGGGATGTGGCAATTCTTCAATATCAATGTACCACTATTAATGAAAATTTTACAGCTACGTACCTATTATTATCAATAATATAAATCTCACAGCGCCGAGGGTTAGCACCAATGGTGTTCATATTAGGTACTCAATAATTAATAGACGTCGATTTTTGTGCAAATTGTGCTGCATTCATGCATGCATGCTGGAAGCATAACTTTTCACTTACACAAGTTGTGTCTAGTCCAACTCATTATAGTCATGATGGCAATCCATCTTTAATTGATCTTGTATTCATATCATGTCCTGAAAGGCTGCTTTCATGTGAAACGGTGCCACCTCTTGGCAGCTCTGACCATCTAGGAGTCCAATTGGCTATTAGAAGAAACATCACCCATAATCATCCTCCAAACCAAAGGACCATTTGGAGATACAAGTATGCTGATTATGAGAAGGCTACAGAACTATTAGAACATGTGGATTGGTCTGATGTACTTTCTAGTGACATGGATACAGCAGCTCAGATATGGGAAGAGCGTTTCCTCAATATCATGGAGCAATGCATACCAAAAATCACTATTAGTTCACATTCAAACCTGCCATGGTTATCGAATGACCTTAAACAAAATTTTCCGTGCAAGAAATGCAGCATTCAAACAGGCAAAACGCACTGGTCTCCCAAACCATCTGAAGAAGTACAAGTACTTACGGAATAAGGCCACATCCATGCTGCGGTCAGCAAAGAGGCAGTACTTTAATAATAGTCTTGATACCTCAGACTGTAAAGCCTTCTGGAAGACAGTTAAGTCGATAACTCGTAATAAGTCTGTTATCCCCACCATGGATCACAATGGATCAGCAATCCATGATGACCAAGAAAAAGTTGAAATTCTCAATTGTTTTTTTGCTGAATGTTTCAATTCTTCTCTTCCTCCACTCTCATCTGAAGAGAATGTTTGCAGCAGTGAGGAAGATAGTCTATGCCCAGATGATTTCCTATGTGATGAAGACGAGGTCCTGGAACTCTTGCTATCAATTGACACCACCAAAGCAAATGGTCCAGACAGGATCTCAGGTTTAATGCTTAAAGTGACTGCTAATGCCATTTTTCCCAGTGTAACTGCACTGTTTAATAAATCTATTCGAAGTCGAATAATACCAAACAAATGGAAACAAGCCAATGTAACTCCTATTCCAAAAGGCTCAAATTTTTCTAGTGTCTCAAACTACAGACCTATCTCTTTACTCTCAATTCTCAGTAAGCTTCTAGAGAGGCACATGCATGGTCTTATCTACCAATATTTACTTGCTTATCATCCTCTTGCTATCCAGCAGTGGGGCTTCCAACCACACAAGTCTACCGTGTCGGCACTTCTGGATGCAACATAAGTGGTCAAATTTTCTGGACAAAGGTCTGGAAGTCTGCATCGTCTTTTTCGATCTAAAAAACGCGTTCGATTCGGTCCCGCATCGAGCACTGATTGACAAAATGGAAGGTATTGGATTACCCCCTCTTATTGTCAGATGGATTGCTGATTATTTGACAGGCAGAACCCAGCGAGTCGTTCTGAATGGTTCTTCCTCTTCATTGTTGCCAGTCACATCAGGCGTCCCCCAGGGGTCGGTATTAGGACCCTTGCTTTTTCTGATTTATATCAATGGCTGTGCAAACACCACACTCAATGATGGCAGTGATGTTACTCTTTATGCTGATGACCTCTCACTCTTTCATGCATGCAATACAGAGCCCTAAAGACTACGACAAGTTACAAGAGAACATCAATGAATTAGCAGCCTGGGTCACTACCAGTTTATTGACCTTCAATTCAGTTAAGTGTAAATATCTGTTGTTATTGAGGCGCAGAAATCAAGCAGAAATTCCTCAGTTATATCTTCGAGAAAGTCCCTTGGAAAGAGCATTTAAATACAAGTACTTGGGCGCAATCTTTTCAGCAGACTTGAGCTGGTCTGAGCATATCCAATCCATCTCATCAAAAGCCAAGAGACTCCTTGGTGTCTTATACAGACAGTCTTATAGGTATTCATCTAGTTCTACCCTTACAACTCTGTACAAATCCCTTATTCGGCCACACTTGGAATACGCCAGTCCAGTCTGGAATGCATACCTAGACAAGGACATCAAACTTCTGGAGTCAGTACAAAAATTGGCACTCAAAATCTGTACAGGAAATTGGAGCAGTAGTTATGAAGAAAACCTTACCACAGTTTCCCTCACGTCTCTAGCTCAGAGGCGAGATCATCTTTCTCTTTGTTATTTTTATAAACTAGTTAATATTTTTTGTTTCCCAGAGGCTCCTAGAACCATCAATAAGTGGAATAATTTGCCTGTCTCTGTCCAAATGTCACCTTCTTTTTATACTTTTATACTTTTAAACGTAGTACTTATACACTTCGTTAATATATTAATATTAATTTAAAGACTCTTTAATTTATTTGTACTTCGTATAATTACATGTTTTTGTCAGGATCATGTTAATATCAGCATATTTTTTTGTGCAGTTCACGATTCCTTGCATTGTATGCAGAAATTATAGAAAAAGCACGTTATATATAAAACTAGAGCTCTATAGAGCACATACCCCACGCACACATTGCGCAATCTATAGATCTGCTTTTGTTGCTGCTTGGTTGTATCAAAGGCTTATAGACCCCGAGAGCCCTCGGTTTTAATAGCTATAGGGCTCTTGGTGATATCAGCCAAAACACCACTGACTCACTCTGCACCAGGTGTAGACTAGATAATACTAAAAGGCACTTTTTGTGACGCCCGTGGACCGTGTCCATCGATTTGATGCACACTGAAGCCTTTTCGCCGAAGCACTCTCTCTGCACCAGATAGACTGATACTTCCAATATTATTTTTGTTGAAAATTAGTAGTATAGCCGCCTTACATTATATTTTGGTTCCATAGGGCTGCAGATATCAGCTCCGTCAGCGTATGTGGATAGACTAACTAGCATTTATTAATTTCGACGATCTTTACCAGTCATATTCTTGTCTACTTAGTTGTGCGCATGGGCACAATGGGCATGCATTATGCATTGAGTGGGCACTGTCAATAGGCGTGGCTACGTTAGCCAACAAAAAGGCACTATTTGTGACGCCCGTGGACCATGTCTATCGATTTGATGCACACTGAAGCTAGTTTTTCGCCGAATTCTATTGATTCGTTGTGCTTACGATGCACTTAGATGCCTACATCTCGAGATATGGCGATTTTTGTGCTCACAACAACGACACAACCGATTACTTTACCCCTTGCGCATGCGCGCGGGGTAATAAGCTCACAAAAATAATATTATGGTGTAACAGTGCAACAGTGTATGTGATAGCTACGTACACAGTGAAATTTTTATACTAGTACAATAAGAAATACTGCATCTATTGTATATAATAGTACGCTGGTATTGTTAGCTGCATGCCAAGTTAAACTCATGCATAATATATACTTGTACAATGGTGCAACAGTGAAAAGGCGCAATTATAACTCCAAGTGAGTTATTGTAGGCAGCTGGCCTTCTGTGCTAATGTGGAGCTGATCCTCCAATTGTGCCCTCTTATGCAGAGCTTTTTCGTTATCCAGTCGGGTAGCTTTTTTGGCTCATCACAGACAATATCAGGTGCTCATTGTTGTCCTGGCCTGGTGGAATCTCTTTGGAGACGGTGGCAGCGTTCCTCCAGTGACTCACTCGGGGGCTCCAGGAGCTCCGTGGACACTGTTGAGGTAGTGGCAGACCTGTTAGCCCCTCTAGTATCTCGCCATTGTCCTGTTGATTCTGTTGGTGGCTGGCCTTTAGTGCAGTACCTGGCTTTATGGCCCTTAGCACCACAGTTCCTGCATTTGCCCAAGAAGCTGCGGCGTGGTTGTACCATCTCTCCTTGTGATGGGCTACTCCTTGGCTCCTCACTGATCGTAGAGCTCTGCTTTGAGTGAGTGTTGGTACCACCTCTCTTCTTTTGTGTACCATCATTACTCCCTTCTGGCTTATGGCTTATGGCTTATGGCTTATGTAGCTCGCTTAACTGCTTTTCCTGTTCCTCAGCCGCTCTGGCCTGGTAGAGAGCATCATTAAAGGAATCAGCAGAGGGGAGAACTTTCTTTTGCCATTATTTTTTAATGAACAAAAAGATCCCTTTTCAGCATCTCCTTTGATTCTGTATCCATCCCTCCACGGCTTCCATAGCTCTTCAAGAGGAGTCTCTCGAATTCCTGGGCATTCGAGTCCACTGACTCTGTCTGCATCTGCCTCCTCTTGATAAGCTCTGCAGACTTTAGTGCCTCCCTCTTGACTGGCTGCAAGCGGTCCCTCAATGCATCTGTTGCAGACTTGAAGGTAGCTTTCACCTCCGTTGCCTCAGCTTTTCCTGTCAGGTGGAACTCAAATTGCAAGAGTTGCTCCCGGTCATTCCAGCCGTCGATTTCAGCACACCTTTTCAGCTTTTTCACCCATCTATCGAAAGCTCCATCATCTGCAGCTGCTTCCTCTCCATTGTAGTAGGGCAACAAGGTTGAATGCAGTCGGTGTCTGAGACCAGTTCTGTGACTTTCAATCCTCCCTGTAGTAGCATCTGAAGGGTCAGTACCATCCTCCAGTCCCAGTCCTAGGAGATCATCAGTAAGAAGTCTAATTGGTGGAGTATGTGGGATCTCTCCAACTCGGCTATTCGCGAGTCCTTAGCCAGTAGCTCTTTTTCGAGGCTGTCCACCTGGGGTGGTACTAAAAATAGGAACGGGGAAATGAGAAATGAGGAAATGGAAACGGAAATGGCGGGCAGTTTTCGGCGGTACAGTGAGGCAGTCCAGCAAGAAGAGAGCTGTTTGATCCAGGAGCTACCCGCTGTTCTTTGTACTTGTACCGCCAGATGGGATGGCTTATCCCATGGATGCTCCAGTGATCGATTTGACGGCCACTGACAGTGAAGGCAGCGCGGATGACAGCGATAGCGATGTCATCCTCGAATTAAGTGACGACGACAGCGCTCTTAAGCATCACCAGTATGTTTGGAACAAGATCTGGTAAATTTAATTTATTGTCATACGTACAGGATAATGACCGGCAAGCCGTTGAGCCACGGAATCGCTGACGCTGATCGTTCGAGTGACGGAGAAGGCTCGCTGTGTCCTGAATTGAGTCCCCCTGCCAACGAAATTGAGAGTGGTGAATTGATTCCCCTTGCTAACGAAATTGAGAGTGGTGACTCATCTGACTCTTCCGATCTTGAGGATGCCAGCTCCTGCTCAGTGATTCTACGGTCAGTTTAAGACTTATTATTAATTTTATCATTAAATTGTACACCGGTGTGATAATGCTGTTAACTAGTATCGCCCTGTTATTTAGAAAAGAGGGTAAATTCTACTGTGATGACCAAGACATACCTGTGTACATGTGGACGAATTCGAAGACACAATTCTCAGTGGAAGAACTGGCTCGGTTATTGCTCATTGAATCTACTGTACCACAAAGCAAGATTTGCTCCAAGCAACCGGTACGAGTCTCTCACAATGTCTCTTTTGTGGTGGATTTACATGCATTGGACGATCCAAAAGACATCCGAGCTGACGAGAATGGAGTATGGCAACGTAATGGTTCTCCTGTTACGTATGTTAGCATCCATGGGCATTCTACTGATGCTAAAATATTTCGTCGCAAGAATATGGGCCTTCACTCACATCATTATAAAGTTTCACGTACCTACTATCGCCATTCCAGCTCACCTGATTTCAGGCATGTTATTACTACTGTTCACAGTGAGTTCACATAGATTGCTCATTGGTTGACTGTGTGCATTCAAGTGCAGTGCATGCAGTTGTTTGTGTGTGCATGGTGCAGGTGCCACCTTGAGTAAATTAGCCAGTACAAATTACTAATTATTCAGTGGTGGAGAGTGTACTGACTGACCACATTACAGCACTACCTTGTAGTCTATACTGAGTATGTACTAGTGGGGTGTCCCTGAACCAACCTGGTACACCTATGTGCACATCAAAAGGCAGTGGCTCATAATTATATAATATGTTTCACAGAGACTTGCAGTTTATATAGTGACATAGCCAGGATCCCAGGTGCCTTCCCTGCTGGTTCTACACCACTAATCTGCAAAGCACTGTGAAAATAATTTGATAATGTATAATGATGTTGGCCCTTCAATATAGTGGCTCTTCTTAGCATAATTTATATGCTTCATGAGATGTGGTTAAAAGGGAGGGGAGCTATGTTAGACTGTATTCTGTTTAATGTACTATGCACATGCATACATTTAGATTCACAAGGTCAAGTCCAGCAGTTGGCATTTGTTCAGTATGCGTTCGACCGCTACGAGCATCCTATTGACATACGACCCCATGGCAACTCTAAAGGAAACAAGCCATTCAGCAGGAGCAAGTTCAGCACGATTTCGATGTTAAAAAAATCTGTGAAGACGAAGCAACCTCTAAAAGCCTTGAGAGAAGTAGAGAATATTCGTGGTGGAGTAATGAATGCTAAGTCTGGATGTGACCTTCCTAGGGACTGTAAACAAGTGCATAATTTAAAGTATGCCTCAAAAAGTCCTCCGTGCTCGTCTGCTAGCATTTCTCCTACTGATGTGCTTGCGCAGGTGATGCAGATGTGTAAGGACTCATCAGGCTGTGAGGCATATGTCAGGTCGGTTGAAGCTGCCCCAGAACCAATGTGCGTTGTGACCACTGATCAACAGTTATTCGATATTGAACGATTTTGCACTGCTGAATCAGCCTCTGTGTTATCAGTAGACACTACTTTCAATCTAGGGCCTTATTATGTTACGCCTACCACTTACCATAACCTTTTGGTGAAGACAGACAGAGGTAATCACCCTATAATACTGGGGCCAGTTCTTATACACCACACTAAAACATTTCGCCCTTTTCATTACCTTGCTTCAACCATGATACGACTTAATCCTCGACTGGTACAATTAAGAGCTTTTGGTACAGATGGTGAACCAGAATTGATTAAGGCATTTTGTACCTGCTTTCCACATGCTGTCCATTTACGGTGCATGAATCATCTGCGTCAGAACGTCAAGGATAAGCTACACGACCTCAAAATACCACAGAATGTCTGGAAAGATTTCTTATCTGATATTTTTGGAGTACAGGTAGGAAATCATTTTGAATGTGGTCTAGTTGATTCACCGTCTGACACCATTTTTTCTGCCCAACTGAAGTCGCTAAAGGAACGTTGGAACAATTTAGAGAGGAGTTGTAAAGGAAGCAGCTCATCACCTGAATTTCACACGTGGTTTTTGACATACAAATCACGAGATTTTATTGAATGTGCTCTACCGGAAGTACGCACCAAAGCAGGTATCAACCCCTTCCGTTTTACCACAAATAGTAGTGAATCGGTGAATCACATCATTAAGCTTGAATTCCCAATTTGATTGAACATTTGAAAAACATAGTAGACAGGCAGAAGTCAGAACTGGAGAAGAGTATTGTTGGAAGGGGGCAATGGCATTTCACAGAAGAGTACAATCATTTGATTGCATCTGAAGCTTCTTGGTTTTCTCAGATGAGTATAATGAGGCAAAACAAAGATACCTGAATAAGGTGTTGACTTGCAAACCTGTCGTTTACTCAACTTCAAGCAACACTGCACCCTCATCACTTAGCATCTCATTTGAAGATTGTGGTACAACTTCGATTGATACAGCAACACTTGAAAATATGTGGAAAAAAGCATGTGACCTAGTGAAATCAGGTGAAAGCATAAGCATTCTTTCAGTCCCTTGGAGTTCAGATGACAAGTGTCGTCTTGTGAAGAGTTATACATCTGCACAACCACATATGGTGACAGTCAACTCAAGAAATCGAAACATGTACATCTGTGATGATAAGTGTCCCATGTTTAAGGGGTATTCTATTTGTGCACATGTTGTTGCAGCTGCTGAAGATAATGGTGACTTAGCATCTTTTCTTGACTGTGTCAAATGTAAGCCAAACCTGACAGCCATTGCAAGTGCTGGTATGCCGAGTGGATCTGGTCGAAAGGGCGGAAAACCCAAGCGTAAACGAAATTGATCTATTGTTCCTATTGAAACTCGATCTGTACGCCCATGTTTGGTTCAAAGCTCATCAACCATCACTGGTGCTCAGTCCTTGACAATGCCTGCCGAGAATACACTGTCTCTCATAAGTCAGCAAAACCGTGACAATCAATCAAGACCATTTTTAAATGCTGCCCACCTATTGCACACAGATTCTCAAGCTTTTACTTCAAACGCGTGCTCTTGTAATACCTCTTCAAAACAAATGCCAGTATCATTCCCATCATCATCTGGAGTGCATGTTTCAAGTGCCGTTGCTTCAACTAGTGGACAAGTTCTTGTTGGTGGAAGTGGAAGTATATTTAACATTTCTCCATCTATATATGCTAATCGAGCTAGTAATCCTTCAACTAGTAGTACATGTACTCCTACATCACTTCGTACTTCACTCCCTATGCCAGCTATGTCTGCAGTGCATGTTCAGTTACAAACTACTCCTACTACGGTTGCATCTCACTCGAGGTCAAATTCTTGTTCACAACCAGTGGCCAACCCTTTCATGCTCAAGTTTAAAACAAATTCGATCAAAGTATGCCAGGCATATCGTAAAGGTTACGATGGATTAAATGACACAATGGGGCTTGTGGTTGACAGAGCCGAAAGGCGAATGATATCCAATGTCACAACCGGTGTGCAATTTCTTGGACGTGAAAGTAATTCCCACTATCATTGCCGGTTGATCTGCCTACAGACTGCAGACTCTTGCTTTCAAGGAAAGGATCTAGTTATCACAGATGATGTTCGCTTGAAATTGACCCGGTATCAAAAGCTCTACCTTCTTACCTGTCTTCAGGTACACCTGTCCTAACTGACTCGGGTGTCTTCCAACAACACACTCTATGGTTATAACTTAATCTGATCATTCATTATCATTATGATTTGTGTTATCATTATTCATAATAACAATATTACTATTAATAACAAATATTGTGTTGATCAATAGTGTCATATGCTTACTTGCTAGCGGTAGCATTGGGGTGTGTGACGACCATTTCCATTTCCGTTTCCATTTCCTCATTTCCAATTTCTCGTTTCTCATTTCCCCGTTCCTACTTTTAGTACCACCCGTCCACCTGGCCTTGCACAGCATTTACCTTCTCTCGGAGCATGCCATTGAGCCCATCTCTCGTTTCCAGCTCTCTCAGATGCGAATAGTGCAGTTCGTCTCTTACAGCATCCTTGGCACGGCTAATCTCCACCTCCTTTTGGATGTGCAACTTCTCTGCAAGTAAGCGGAGCTACCCCAACCTCTTTCTCTGCTGCTTGCACCTTGGCTTGCTCTGCTTACAGTAGAGCTTCGGCAGCCTGTTGAGAGTTTCTCATGTGCTTCACTGAGCTTCCGCTGTAACTCCTCAACTTCCTTTTCTAAGTCAGCCTTCGTAACTGGCATCTTGGTTTATTCTCTCTCCGAATCTCAAGTGGCAGGACCTCCAAATGTAACGTAGCTACCGCATACGTTGGGTGGCAGTACACTCTTTCAATGTTGACTTAAGAGATAGATCGAGACTTTAGACTGAATAATGACAGATTCTATGGCCTTATATACAAGTCAATAGCATGTAAGGGGCACAGAGATGAGGCATTAGGATGAGACACAAATTAGCTACAATAGACATAACATTAATAGATACATTAGTGTACAGAATAAACAGAGTCAGTCAGGCACTTGTTACATCCGTATGGGATCCGCGTGCGATTTGCACAATGCACGTTTTTAGTTGCTCAGGTAGAAATTTGTCAAAGTCCAGATTTTGTCATATACATGTAGAACAACCCTTCTTCTAACTGTTGCCGTCTTCTACGGAGGCTAGTCGTGCTATACGAAGGCGATATAAGCCTTCATTTTTACCCACCTAGTCGGCACAGCCATCACACACGGAGCCCATTGCTATGGGCGGTAATTAGAATTCTCTACCTAGATACAGCTAGATTCATCAAACTACTGTACGTTTGCTCACCTTTTTAGCTAATACAAGAGAAAGTTGAGCAAGTGCATAACTTTGCCTGAGAACACATCAAAATGATGTCGGACAAGATGAAGCAAAGGCACAATCTAATGAGGGGCAATGTTGGCAGCAAGGAGATGCCGTCTGGTTCCATAATCAATCCCCAGAGAAAGCAAGAACTCAACTCGGAAGCTACAACGCCCCTGGCAAGGCCCTTACATAATCACAAAAAATATCAACGACTTGGTTTACAGAATACAGCTAAATCTGAAGTCAAAGTTGTTCATCGAAATCATCTATGGTTGTACACCGGTGCGAATGCTCGTACTTGGTTTGAAGAACAAAATACATACTTGACCTACTCAACTGATGGGTGCGACAGCCAAGCCTACTACACAAACTGATCCGGAAGCTGAAAGCACTGCAAATGCTGGCGAGCAAGAGACACTCCTGAGAAGGAGCAGCTGAAATTGTGACCCGCTATGAAAAAACCGACCACTCGCGTTAAAATATGATTTTGCAGTAGGGGGTTCGATACTCGACTCAATGTTATTTTTTCGAATTTTTTTCTTTGGATATTCTGAAAGTATAGTCCTTTGCCCATCCATTTATAAGATTTCAGCGCGATCCGAGCTTGTTTAGTGTGTGTACCGCTTGAAAGAAAGAATGGCATTCAGTTTTAGCTAGTTACGTGAACGGACCTACAGTGATATCGATCTATTATAATCTACAAGTCGCGGTCGCTCACCATGACGATACCCGCGCTTAGCAAGCTAGCATAGCACAGTAAGTCAGTAGTGGCCGACTCGAGGCTCTTATCTTGCTTTCGATCCTACACAGAGCAGCCCGTCTCCACGATCGACAGCACCAGAAGTCAATCAACAAGACAGTCACACCCATCCACCCCACCCCCTAATCATATAATACACTGTCATAATACTGAATTGACTAAAATCAATATCAATGCCTATGTAGACCAATAGAGCTCAACAGCAGCAACCCAGTCTTGGCTGAGGGAGCCCACAGCCTTGAGCGGTCTGAAGACTCAGATAATCTAAGAGGGAGGGGGGCGGGGAGAAGAGAGAAAGAGATAGATGGAACGGGGGGAGAGGGGGGGAACAAACAGACAGAGAGAGAGAGAGTTAGAGAGAAAGAGAGAGGTAAATACCAAGGTAAATTACATGGACATACACGTACATTCACGGATAATTTGACATGCATGTTACTTGTACGGTTATGGACGAGGATGAAGGAACTAGTACCTGTGCAGCAAAAACTTCATAAACAGCTACTGAGAAGACCTTGTCAATGTATCAGTCTCAGAATCACTGTTGAGTCAAATGCCACTATCCTCGTTGACAGCCACACAAACCCCAGCTGAAATGTGCCAGCTTGGATACATACGTATACGATCTCATGCAAGACTAGTCGACTCTCCTTCCTCATGTTTGTCGCCGGCTTTAAGCCCTTCTCTCCTTCCCCCTCCCCCCAATATCTACAAGCACATCATACATGTACATGCACACATACATGCACACACACACTCAACATGCACACAAACTCTCCCTGTTTACTATACATGTACCTTAGCTTTCCAAATCTTAAACGAGCAGACTCATCCTCACAGTGAGAGCATCACATCCAGTCAGTTGGTAGACTCACAGCGCAGTACAGAGCCTTCATTTTCTACAACAAAGGTATAAAAGCTTATCACAACCTGCACAGCGCAGTACAGAGCCTTCAAAATTACATTTTCTACAACAAAGGTAAACTGAGCTTTTCAAAAATGTAGCTCATACCAAACAGCGCACACAATTCACAGCTACAAATGGCAATCTCATGTGTCAGACTCCTTCGTACTTTGCCGAAGTACTTCATGTTTAATAAATCACACCCAGGGTTGTTTATTACATGCAGCCTTAGCTATAAGAACAGTCATAGACAACTTACAAAGTGTAGAGTCCATCACTTCTCTCGATATCTTCTCCCTGAGACCAGCACTGCTGTACTGGCACTCTGTCTGTGGCCATCTTTCCCGGCAAATTCATTATGGCGCTAACCGCATGGTGTAATACGGAGCGTATACAGAAACATTGAACGTTGAGCTATGTACGTACAAAACGCTCCATTTCTCGAAAAATTGTGAACTGAGGCACGGGTGACCCGTGTGCAATTTTTTGGCCATAACTCGGCTTAGGAAGCTTTTAGAGCCTGGCGCTTTGACCGTTGAACTCTACAGTATATTCTGCATTGATCAATACCCAAAAAAACGATTTTCATGAAAAGTGGTCAGTTTTTCCATAGCGGGTCACAATTGGCATCCTCCACAATTTTATCAAGCTTGAGTGCAAGGAGAACAATATTAATCTTGACTACTGTACAATTATACCCTACATGTATTTAGGAAGGGGAGAGTATAACAGATTGATTGTTATGATTTCTACTAATATGCCCCATGTGAGCTAGTATACAGTCACATTTCGTTGCGTTTCACCCCTACTTCTCATCACCCACCATTGTTCTCTTGTCAGTTTTGTCTTTGTCTGCATCAAGCCCTGTTCACCATTCCTGTATATGATATATATATACCGCTGTAGGCTCACTCAATGCAAGTTTCCAATAAAGTCTTGTCTATATGTTTAACAGCTAGTCGAACCCTGTACAATAATGAAGCCAGCAAGCATGCAGCACTGACCATAATCCCGACAAGATCAAGACATACTGACTTCGCTATTTAGCTACTTTCACTCACCCTCCCCAGTTTCCTGTGGTCCCTCTTGGCTGCCTCCTCTTGAAAATGTTTCCACTCCTTGAGCTGTTTGCTGTCAGGGAAGATGCCATAGATCCTCTGCAGGGATCTTTGCCTGGTTAAGCAAAACCACGCCCATTTTTGAAAACTACCAGCCCAATCGATTGATTTTCGAATGAAGCATGCTAAGGTAAGCCATAGCAGCAGTTTTCTTAGATCTGTAGCCAGAGAGGGGGTTCCATTTCAGTGGCGGATCCAGGATTTCTAGAAGGGAGGTAGCAGTACAGTTTTGCGCGCAAAGCGCGCGCAAAATTTTAGAAGCCACGCCCACTTTCGGGCAAAAACACGCCCATTTCGATCGTTTTTGAGACCAACTACCAGCCCTACCAGTCCAATCGATCTGTTTTCGAACGAATTTTCTTCTAAAGCATTCTAAGGTGAGCCATAGCAGCAATTTTCTTAGATCTATAGCCAGAAGGGGGGGGGTTCCATTTAGTTTATCATCAGTACTTCTTAGTGTTAGATGCAGCCCAATCGGGGGTACACTTGCACCCCCCTTACCCCCCTGGATCCGCCACTGCATTTAGCACTGATATCATCAGTACTGTAAATAATTCAGAATTCGTTCCAATCAACACCCTTTAGTCTAGTCCACACTAGATAGTCACTACACACCCGATTCAACCAGATACAACACTCTCAACGCTCACTGTAATTCATCAGAAACTGAGAAGCGTGGCATGTCATTCGTCACGTGAATATCACATGACGTCCACAAATCAATGATAATGATAACAGCACAATAACTTCGTAGATGCATTAGAAATTACAATAATGGTAACCATAGTATAATAATATTGTAGAGAGTTCAGTTCACTACATCCTCCCCCCGTTGACCAGACATGGTCAACAAAAATTAATCAAAGTTCAGTTCTCAAGCTCAAGCATGCAGGCCTTTCTGCGATCATCGGCCTGTTTCGCTGCACTGTGCTGTGAGCGTCGCCTTGGCTCTTGATCTGTGGGACCTTGTGGAATCTCGTTAGAAATACTCTCTTCCTGTGAGCGAGTCTGGCTCAGGCTCCGTTTCAATTAGATTTTCAGATTCACTGCACACTTCCAATGGGTAAAGTAACTGAATTGGTCAACGTAGCAGTGAGAGTTGACGGTTTTGCGAGGCTACTTTAACTGTGGCTCCCCGTATCTTGCCATTTCGGCCAAATATCATCTCCTGTATCTTTCCAAGTTTCCAAAATCCTCGAGGTAAGCCTTCATCATGCACGACAACTACATCCCCGACCTCGATTACGGGTTGTGATGAGTAGTCTCGACAGGTCTGTCTGTGTGATTCTCTGAGTTCTGTGAGGTATTCGGTCCTCCACCTCTTCCAGAATTGGTTGAGTGTATTATTGAGGTGTTTCAATTGCCTGTCTAGCTGACTGGTGTCAATCATGAATTCTTCATCGCCTGCTTCAACAATGGATCCAAGATTGTCTGGAAGGTTCAGCACTCGCCTACCAATCAGGAAATGCGACCGTGTCAAAGGTTTCTCCATATCACTAGACGCCAGGTACGACAGTGGTCTCGAATTGACGATTGACTCGATCTCTACAATTGCAGTTTGCAGTTCATCTAGCAACAGCTTGGCCTGTCCCACCATCTTACTCTGGTAGCGTTTCGTAGATTTCACAAGACGTTCAAATATTCCACCCCACCAGGGGGCCTTCTCCAGATAAACTTCCACTCCATGCCTAGGCCTGATAGATGCTCCAGTACCACATCGTCCTTGAATACAGCCTTGATAAATTTGGCAGCTGCTTTGAATGTCTCCGTTATCGGAAACGAACTTGCGGGGCATCCCTTGTCTCGCAGCAAACTGTTTAAGGCATGTGAGAAACGTTTCGGTCGATAGATCAGTCACAATGTTGAGGTGAATTGCTCTGGTCATGGAACATGTGAAGAGGCAAATCCACACCTTGTTAGATGCAGTCAGGCCAAATGAGCGGATGCGGATGGATGATGTAGAGCGGACCAGCAAAATCAACACCTGTAAAGGTAAACGGTGGTTCCTCTTTGACTCTAAACTCAGGCAACGGTGGTGGAGGTGGAGCATGGTATGCTGCTCCTTCAAATCTGCGATATAAAACACAGCGATGGATTTTGGATCTCACTAAACTTCGACCCTTCACAATCCAGAACTTTGCTCTGACGTCCGTCAGTGTCTCATACCCCATTGTGGCCTACTCGTTTGTGTGCATCTCTGACGATCATGGCTGTGAACGGATGGTCTCGTGGAAGTAACACTGGGTGCTTTGTACTGTACGGAATGTCCGCATTTGCCAGTCGTCCATCGCAACGCCACAGGCCCTTGTCATGGATGAAAAGGTCGAGCTGCTTCTGCCAGGTGCTGAAGCTTTTCTCCTGAGTTAGTTGCATATGTACATATGTGATCCATTGTCTCTCTGAATCAGACAGTTCTTCAGTGGTCAGTGTAGTACAACAGGTAAGTGTGGTAGAGCCAGCGTTGAATCTCTTCACAGCTCTGAGAACATACGCTGTCACTCTTGGCAATTGTGACAGGGTGCTGAAGTTCCGGTAGTCCATTATCTCCCCAACAGTATGCTTTGGATTAGGGATCAGTAGACTGTGAGATGGCTGATTCTTGGCCTTTATCTCCGTAGCACATTCTTCCGGCATACTCACCGAGTCTGTCTCATCCTGGCTGATGAGTTTCGTACCAAGCCACTCTGGTCCATGGTGCCACAATTGATTCACTGACCATTTAATCAATGATAGGCCTCTTGATGGTAGGTCAGCTGGATTAGTCTCTCCTGAACAGTGGCTCCAACAGTTTGGATGAACCAATCTCCTAATCTCTGCGACCCTGTTCCGTACAAAGGGCTTCCAATCTTTGTCTATGCCATGGATCCAGAACAAGGCAACCGTGAAACATCTCAGCTCCAACCGTTGTTGAGTGGACTTCAGACTATTAGACACAGTTGTAATCAGTCTTGAAAGGAGTAGTGCAGACAGCAATTCTAGTCTCGGTATCGTCTGCGCTTGAAGTGGGACAACTCTTGTCTTAGCTACCACAAATCTTGCGAAAGTTTACTCCTCCGTTTTCAACACAAGGTAAATGACAGCAGCATAAGCCTTGACGGAGGCATCGCAAAAGCCGTAGAGTTCGTAGGAGGCAACTTCTCCATTCACATTGGCGAGATAACTCCGAGGGATGGAAATTGGTTGGTTCTCTTGGAGCTCTGTGATTAGAGTCTTCCATTCTTGCACAAGCTCCCCAGTAAGTGTCTGATCCCAGTCAACCTTGCTTTCACATAGCTTCTGGAAGAGGACTTTGAACTTGATGATGAGTGGAGATAAGAAACCCAAGGGATCGTAAAATCTCCCTATAGTACTCACAACATTCCTTTTGGTAGGTTCTAGAGTTCCAGCGAGTTGAGCGATTTCAGCTACGTCAACTATGAGCTGATCACTGTTTGGCTCCCAGCGTACCCCAAGTATCTTTTGCTCCCCAGCTCCTTTTCCAGGGTTGCTGCCAAGAGTGGCTTCAGCATACGTCTCGTCTAAGTAATGTGGACATTCTTCCCTCACAATCGTCTTAGGTTGGTTGTGAGACTTCTCAGCTTGATCATTTCTCAGTTGAAGGTGTTGGGAATTGGTCAGGAATTTCCTGATATTAAAGCCTCCACGTTGAAGGATTTCCTTCGCGTGAGTGTAGAGGTCAAAAGCTTCATCTTCTGAGGCAGCTCCTGCGATAATGTCATCGACATAGGTGGACTGAAGCAGGCATCAAATGGTGTCTGGATAACATTCCAAATGCTGCTCCAAGTGATACTTGATTGTTGCATTCAACATAAATGGGCTTGATGAGACTCCGAATACAACTCTGGTAAATCTCAGTATGTGAATATCAGGTGGATCCTTGGCAAGGTCGTCGACCCAGAGAAATCGGAGCGCATCTCGGTCATGCTCGGCCACGGAAACCATTAAGAAGGCCTTTTCAATATCCACTGTTAGGGCTACCTTGAACGAACGAAATCTCATGAAAATGTCCAAGATCAATTGATTAAACTTTGGACCTGTGTGTAAACCATCTTTCAGAGAGAGCCCATTCGACTTCGCCGAAGCGTCGTAGACAATGCGCAACTTCGTTGTAGTTTTGTCGGTGCGGATAACAGCGTGGTGCGGCAAGTAGTGAAGTCGACTCAAGGCAGGATCTGTCTCCGTAACAGGCTCAACTATGCCCTTATCCACTTGATCATGTATGATATCGTCATACTCTCGCAAGATGGAGGGAATCTGCTTCAGTCGGTGTAACAATCCCGCAGTCAGTTGTGACTAAGCTGGTAATTATCGGGGACGGGACTATGGAATTCTTTCCAAGGCAACGATACCATGTACCTGCCATCTCGAAAAGCAATAGTATTGGCAAACTCGTCGTACATGGTTTTCTCAGGCTCACGAATGCCAAGAGACTCAAGGTCCCAGAACGATCGTAGCACCTCATCCAAAGATTTCGAGTCGTTCTGCTGAGTATCGACTCATAGCATGTGTGTTGTCACTAAATTCATGGAGCAATGATCTGCCTCTCTGGACCGTGTTCGGCCCGATAGCACTGATCCCAACTTAGTGTGGATAGCTGTAGGACCACCGCTACCACAGCTAATTCCCCCCCATGACCAAGTCCCAATAATAATCTGAGCCTACAAGGATATCAACCTCCAAGCTCTGGTCGCCTTCACAATAATCAGCTAGCTCTAGTGATGCAAGACGCTGATTCTCTTTAGTACAGGCAGCAATGGGTTGGCTGGACAAGGGTTCACATATCATTGGTACAACATACAGGGATAGCTGTGTATGAGGATACCCCTTCCCCACCATTCCTATCGTTACTATCTGACATACCTTGGGTCCTTCTCAGGTCGAGCCAAAGGTTGCGATACACAAGTGCTGTTCTCCAGTCGGCTGCAATGCTAACTGCCCTTTGGCTCGCTCAGATATGTATGATTTCTGGCTTCCACTATCAAGAAGTGCACGGACCTCGATTGAACGATGCGGTTGAGCGGGATTGTAGATTGAGGCACGAGCGGTCTGAAGTAGCACAGCTTTCATTCCATCGGTACAGAGGTTGCTCGATGTGGGCGTGGTGGTAAAGGGTGGAGCTTCAGGATTGAGTGGGGTACTTGTCGGCTGGGCCAAGCTCAGCTGATCGACACCTGAAGGTGTCTGTTCAAGGGAGCGTCCCTCACAAATGCTGAAGTGACGTTGACCATTGCACCTTTGGCACCTTGGAGATCGACAGTGGCGAACGAGGTGACCCTTCCTAATACAATTGAAGCAACGACCACTTGTTCGGAGGATCTGCTTCCGTGCACTGATGCTAGACACAGTGGTGCATTCAGTTGAAGAGTGAGGCTGCTGACAATAGCAGCAAGTTGGACTGGAGGTGGGAGACGGTGCGCCAGAGAAAAGTGTAGTTGCGGGAGAATGAGGTTTATCTTGGTTTTGACGAGGCTGTGTCTGGGTTGGGGCTTGGGTTCGTTTCCTAGCGAGTAGCTCTTCCTCCACAATCTTCAAGAGTGAATCATTGTCTAGCGTTGAGTCGGGAATCTTTGGTGGGAGCTTATTCAAGAGCACAGGTGACAGCAGAGCACCATATGAGTCTGATGCTACCCAAGCGATTTTAGACTCCTTATGTGGGATTCTACATCATCATACAGACGGCACAAACCTCTCAAATTCTGCTCAGACGTAATGGCTTCAGTGTTCAACAGGATCTCCATGTGTTTTGAAATAATCAATTGCTTATTACCGAATCATTTTTGCAGAATATCGATAGCCTCCTGGTAATTAGCTGCTGTAACGCCTCACGTTAATAGGGTGAACTTACCTAAGCTCTCGCTCCCTCATTTTCTCTGGCAACATCACAAAGTGGGACACCTTCTGGGACTCGTACAAGTCTGCCATTCATAAGAATGATTTGACCGACATTGATAAATTCAATTATTTGAGATCGCTGCTTGAGCGCACGGCACATGAAGCAATAGCCGGTCTGACCTTGTCCTCAGGACTCATCGAGGTAGATGAACTAGTAGTAGTTGGGGTTGGAGGACTGGGCTTGGGCTTCAAGGCCTTGTCGATTATAGAGCACGATACACGTTATCTTTGTAACCGTCGGCTTGCTCTATTTCCTCATCCAGACGTTCAGGGGTGAGATCCACTACTTCCAAGTCCAGCTGCTTCAGTATTTCCAACTTCTCGTGTAGGCTGAGCTTAAGTTAAGTTGAGCGAGTTTGTCATTGTCGGTTGGAGTAGCAGCCAAGGCACCGTCGACCTGGTTGAGTAAACGAGTCGCTGACGCTCAGTGACCAGCACGTATCTTCTTTTTTCTCAGTAGAGCTTCTTTCGACATCGTGGATCGTCAGGGTGCGCTTTAACTGCAACGATCGAGATAAACTTAGTTTTCACTATCCTCTCGAAGGACCATGTAAATAATTCAGAATTCGTTCCAATCAACACCCTTTAGTCTCTTCGCACACTAGTCGCTACACACCCGATTCAACCAGATACAACACTCAACGCTCACTGTAATTCATCAAAAACTGAGAAGCGTGGCATGTCATTCGTCACGTGAATATCATATGACGTCCACAAATCAATGATAATGATAACAGCACAATAACTTCGTAGATGCATTAGAAATTACTATAATGATAACAATAGTATAATAATATTGTAGAGTTCAGTTCACCACAAGTACTTCTTTATACTAGGTGCAGCTCTATGAGCCATGAGCCCTAAGGGAGGTTCCGTCGAAACCTCTGAAATCCCCCTAAATCTGCCACTGATCATGGCGACTTCCCGATGATGGATACCTATGTATGGATCCTGCTGTTATGGATTACAAGCAACTCTCGCAGATGCCATTCTTGACTTGGTACCTCAGATATAAGCTGAGCTGATCTAGCATTTTCATTTTCTGAAGTTACGTTTTAATACACCATACTATACTTCCATGTTTCTATTTTTAGCTATTATGATCTTTGGTATAGCGATAATACTAACCATGAACAAGAGAAAGAAGCCAGCTTCTGCAACCCCCTGTATCTCCGCGTAATTAAGGCCTATTGCCCCGACAGTACCTTCTCCTCCCAGACCGAGTCAACGGATGTGTGGGACTTCCTGCTGTCCTCCTCTGACGAGGAGGCTGACGTCTGCACAGTACAAATAGATGACAAGGGGAGTATGCCTCAGTGCGTTCCAGTACAGCTACAAGGAGTACCCGTGTATGGAGTGATTGACACAGGAGCCGATATCACCATTCTGGGTGGAAACCTGTTTAAGAAGGTGGCCACCATTGCCAAATTGAAAAAGAGGGACTTCCATCCAGCTAATAAAACCCCCAGGAACTATGATCAGCGACTGTTCCAGCTTGATGGGCGCCTGGATCTTGACATCAGCTTCGGAGAACACACCCCAGTCTATGTGAAAATGGACGCTCTTGATCAGCTGCTACTCTCTGAAGGGGTCTGCCGACAACTTGGCTACCACTCTAGTGTGGAGCGTTGGCGTGGGGATAGCCGTCAAGGGAAATCACCCCAATCTCAAGTGCCAACTGTCCAAGTGAACCTAGTCCAATCAGTTCGCCTTCTCCCACACCAAAGCAAAGTGGTGGAAATACAGATGACCCCTGCTACCAATCTGGATCAGCCACTCCTGCTGGAGCCCCTCCCCATCCCATTACGTAATGAGGTGTCATTGGATGTTGATACGGCTCTTCTCAGGACAACGGCTGAAGGTACTGCTCAGATAGTTGTTTCTAATTTTACTGGGCAAGTGTGTAGCATGGGAGGGGGATCCTTAATTGGAAATGCCTCTGTTGTTAGCATAATTGAAGGCCAGGTACCATGTGTACATGAAATTCCCCCCCCCCCCCCCCCCCCCAGGTCAGCCTACTGTAAGCCGGGTGCAGAGTCAGCCCGCTACTTGGAGGACGGAACGCCTGGCAAACCTTGTTGGAAAACCGGAGCTGCTAACTACAGAGCAGACAGAAGAACTGCATACCTTTCTAGGACAACACCATTCTGCATTTTGTCTGGAAGAGCAGGAACGAGGAGAAACCGACCTTGTTGAAATGGAGATTCACACGAAGGATGCTGCCCCCAAGAAGGTACCTGCCCGGCGCATGCTGTTTGCTGTGCGTCAGGAGGTGGCCCGTCAGATAAGGGAAATGCAACAAGCTGGAGTTATTCAGCCATCTAGTAGCCCTTGGGCGAGCCCGGTAGTGATGGTACGAAAAAAAGACGGGACGCACCGATTCTGTATTGACTATCGTGAACTTATTAATGCAGTTACTGTGCCGGATACTTTCCCTCTCCCCTGGATTGATGATCTGTTGGACCAACTGGGGCAGTCCAGATTCTTTTCAACATTAGACCTTGCATCGGGGTATCTCCCCAAGGGTTATTTGAATTTCGGGTAATGCCCTTTGGACTGACGAATGCTCCATCAGTGTTCCAGCGATTGATGCAAAAGGTGCTGGCTGGGCTAAACCCCGAGGATGGACCGGACTTTGTGGTCGTCTACATAGACGACATCCTGGTGTTCTCACGTACACTGGAGGAACACTTGGAGCATTTGCGAATGGTGATCGAGCGGCTCGAGGAAGCCCAGCTGAAGCTGAAGCCTGTGAAGTGCCAGTTATCCGCAAGGAGGTCGATTACCTCGGACATGTGCTGACCTCCGAGGGACTAAAAGTCAATTCGAGGCTAGTGGAAGCGGTTACTAACTTCCCACAGCCACAGAGTGTATCAGAAGTACGCCGTTTCCTGGGGCTGGCATCATATTACCGGCGATTCGTTCCCCAATTCTCTAAGATTGCTCAACCACTGCGTGCCATGACGTGCAAGGGAGCCACCTTCGTGTGGACGACAGAAGCTCAAGCTGCGATGGAACGGTTGAAGGAAAGGCTGACCAAGGCTCCAGTGCTGGCATATCCGTCCTTTGGTAAACCATTCATGCTAGAAACTGACGCCAGTATCAATGGCATAGGGGCAGTGCTATCACAGGAGCAGGATGATCACCGGCTGCACCCTATAGCGTATGCCAGCAGGTCGCTGTCGGCAGCAGAGCGCAACTACAGTATTACCGAGTTGGAGACACTCGCAGTCGTCTGGGCCGTGACCCACTTCCATTCCTACCTGTATGGACACTCAGTTACTATCCTCACGGATCACACGGCTGTCAAGGCAGTCTTGGAGACACCAAACCCCTCGGGGAAACATGCCAGGTGGTGGACCAAGGTCTATGGCACAGGGATCAAAGACATCCAAATCGTGTACCGCTCCGGACGGCTCAATGCCGCTGCTGATGCCCTCTCTCGGAGCCCACAACCAGAAGTTCCGGACGAAGGAGTGGCTGAACAAGAGGTGCAAGTGGCCACTATACAAACGAAGCAGTCTACCATTCAGTCCCTTTTGCAGAGTGCACCCCTCTCCTATAGCCAACAGTCCCTTTCACCGGAACAGCGGAAAGATCTGGAAGTCCTGGAGATTGTGATGTTCTTAGAGAAGGGAGAACTCCCCTTAAATGAGAAGCGAGCACGTCGGATTGCCCTACAGGCATCCCTGTTTACCCTGGTGGATGGAGTGCTGTTCTACCTCGATCCCAAGTAGGAACACCGGAAACGAGCTGTTGTTCCCAGTCACTTACGCGAGCAACTCCTCCAAGAGAACCACTCGTCTCTGATGGGAGGGCACTTTGCTGGGAAGAAGATGTATGGAGCCCTAGTTCGTCATTGGTGGTGGGATGGGATGAACTCGGATACTCTGAGGTATGCTCGTGCCTGTCCGCAATGCGCCATAGTCAGCGGTGGGAGTAAACAGTCTCGACCGCCACTACATCCAATCCCGGTGAGCCGACTGTTTCAGATCGTGGGGGTCGATGTTATGGAGCTTCCTCTCACAGAGCAAGGAAACCGCTATGTCCTGGTATTCCAGGATTTCCTATCGAAGTGGCCCCTGGTCTTCCCGATGCCAGACCAGATATCTATTCGGATTGCACAGATTCTTGTTCAGGAGGTGGTACCACTGTTTGGAGTTCCGGAGGCGCTTCTTTCCGACCGTGGCACAAACTTGTTGTCACATCTGATGCTGGACATCTGCGAGCTACTGGGCACTAAAAAGCTGAATACCACTGCCCACCATCCTGAATGCGATGGGATGGTGGAAAGGTTCAATCGAACACTAAAAACCATGCTCCGCAAGCACGTCTCCAAGTATGGAAAGCAGTGGGATCGTCACCTCTTTGGAGTAGTCTGGGCTTATCGAAACACCCCACATGACAGCACTGGCGAAAAACCGTCATTCCTGTTGTTTGGAACTGACTGTCGAACTCCCTCAGAAGCTGCCCTACTGCCCCCTCATCCCGTGGAGGAAACGTCTGTAGAAGACTACCGGGAAAACGTCATTCAAACCTTATCCACTGCAAGGAATCTAGCTGCGAAGTCCATCCAGGATGCACAAAAGACTGCATACGACAAGAAAAGTTCTCCAGTGAGCTATGGCCTTGGTGACTGGGTACTAGTCAAGTTTCCGCAAGACGAAACAGGGCGGAACCGCAAGCTTTCACGCCCCTGGCATGGACCCTACCGTGTCATCAAGAAGAGGGACCCTGATATCACCGTGGTAAAGGTGTATGCTCCTCAGGATGGGCAGATACAAGTGCACCAGTCGAGAGTCTCGCGTTGCCCGCCGGGATTCCCCGCTGGATTCTTCTGGTATGGTGGAAGGAGATCCGGTCCTCGACGCCCCCCTAAGTGGGTGGATCGGCTGCTACAGGATGCTACCCAAGCTAGAGAGCTTGTGCAAGACCCACCACTGGTAGTAGACGCTGCTCGAGCACCACTGCCCTCAAGTGAACCGGAGGCAGAATCTAATCAGGAGGACACCTCCACTGACTGTATCAAGGGCTGTACGCCTTCCGAAGCTGCATCGAGTCCAGTATCAACTCTGGAGAGGAAACCGAGCAAGTACGGACTGCGTGCCCGGTCTGGACTGACGGCTCCTTCCCGGCTGATGTTCTTGAGCTCGGGACGAGCTCCCCTGGAGGGGAGAGTGGTGTAACAGACACGCATGAACCTTGAACCTTAAACTATGAACCGAAGATTGATTTGTATTGTTGTTGAATAATATTATGAGTGCATGTGCATGGTGAGTGTATGTACTGTTCTCAACAAGAAAGAATATAAAATATAGCGTGCTGTGATAATTCCTATCAAGTCGGCGCGAGACCGTGTTACACATGATTGATAAGCTCTACCATAGTTAGGCTGATCATGCTCTTCGTTGTGGAGATACAGCGCTTTGTTTGCGATTGCGCCAAACCCCCAATAATCGAGAAATTACAGTCTAAGAGGCGTTGCTACGCACACATATGGTGTTTCCGCATACTACACATGAACCGGACATCAATGAAATGGCCCTGGGCGGGGCTGTACGAAATAAACGTAAAGATCGAGCAAGAGTCGAATTTCGTCGTCCAAAACGACTACCGATTGTTCTTCGATGCCCAAGAAGCTTAAAAGGTGGCAAACTTACAGTAGTTAGATGAATCTAGCTGTATCTAGATAGCCCGCTAGCGGGAATTCTAATTAGCGTCCATAGCAATGGGCTTCGGGTACGGCAGCTGTGACAACTAGGTGCGTCAAAATGAAGGCTTGTTTTACCTTTGTATAGCACGATTAGCCTCATTCAACGACGGCAACAGTTAGAGAAAGAATTGTTTGACATAAACCATATTTTCCCGCTATTAAGCGCATGCATTTATATCTCCACAGGAAAAAAAACCTGTGCTATAAACGAAGTGCACCTAATAGCGAGATGCGCCTAACAGAATAGCTGCATCCAAGAACACATGCGCGTTTGCGGTATCATTTAGGGTCGTGGCCAATTGATCAATTGCACAATCTTTCGTGCATTCCACCCAGCTCGAAATGGTACTGATAGCTTGAAGAACCTGAGAATTAATAGTAGCCCTTGTGGTTTCAAGTAACCTGAAACGGCGGGAAGCTTTGGCTAGCAAGAAAGCATGCAGATATCAAGGTCAAGGGTCACACAAAATGCGCCTAACAATGAGTATTTACGTCAGGAAAATGGCATTCGCTTAATAACGAATATGCGCTTATAAGCAAGATATGCCTAATGAGAAAATACCGTACCTCCTCCCGAAAATAAGCCCCCCCCTTTTCAGCAGTAGACGTGACCTAGATTGGGGAGGGGGTTTATTTTGAATATGCACTTTCCCTGAAATATAAGCCCCCCTTGGCCAGTGGTTTTCTAGGGTTTACTAGATGTTGTAGCTGAAAAAAGCGGCAGCGAGATGACCTGTCTAGTAGAGGGCAACAGACAACGATCAGCGGTGGGGAAAGGACTTGTTCCACGTGTGTACGTCTTCAGAGGAAAGCAAAAGCATCTTGACTGGCTCATAAAAGTAATTGAATTTCAAGGAGCTGCAACAGGATACTAACCTACATGTAAACTAATCAAAATCAAAAACAATTGTATGAACTTCAATACTTATTTCCATAATATAATTGTGTTCATTGTTTATTAATGGAATACCATATTCGTGAAATTAAAATTTAGCCAAGCCCTGCTACCTTTGTTTGCTAAACGTTTGGTGGAATAAATTTCCGCCTCCATGCAATGTATGTTTAACACAGGACAAAAAATTAGCAAAATAAATTTTCACCAGTGACAGTAGTTGGTGAAATTTGCGAAAATTTCGACATATACGATAACTTGACCGCATCCCCGGTAGGTACAGATTCAGATCGACTTCAATTGAATTCCTAAATGCATGTATGAGCACATCTTTTCATACATTTAAAACTGCCGAGTCACATATAAACTTAAACCACAAAATTTTATATTCTCTATTGTTTAACCACATAACCACTCCCAGTCCCACTGAGGCACATCCAAAACCATAGTACATAATAATATTATATTATTTAACTGTTGCAATCCTAATATTATATAAGTTTACAATAATCATAGCAGTCCTACAACAAAACGACTTCCCCCTTCCAAATTAAAAAAAAAGAAAACCTAGAGGAAAAAGGCATCAGTTCTATTAGTTTCCAAATTTAATATTACTAAAAGTTTAAGTCCGCTGATTTGGCGTATTTTTTCTTTAAATTTGAACACTTTTTCAGTGATTCCATACATTTGATCCATACCAACCCAAATTCCATGTCATTCATATTGGCTCGACCTTGAATAATGTACTTCAGTTTTTCGGGGTCAAATTGGCACGTGTTATTTCGGCCACTTAAAGAGGATCTGGCCAAAACATCTTCACTTTCTCAAACTTCCAACTGCTCTGCCTGGAAAGCGAACCATAACTCGTTCTAGTGACATCAATCCACCTGACTGTTGCACACCACTCACTGAGGGTTGTTGGTAACCACTAGCAGACAGTTGTTGTTCTATGACTTTTCTATCAAATTCTGGGGACAAATGTGGGGAGATAGGCGTATGGAAGCTGTTGTCGGACAGTAAACTCTCTATATCCTCATTGCTCCATGACATCTCAGGTGATTGCAGAGTGTTATATCCACTTGCTAATACCTGTGGTGAAAAACTCGGTGGAGGCATGATGTTTAGAAGTAGCTGAGACTGAGACTCGCATTGACGGAGGTTAACAGACTGAGTGGCGGTGGCAGGCTGTAGCATTGGCTGAATGGTGGGGGCGGCAGGCTGCGGCATTGGCTGAGTGGCGGGGGCGGCAGGCTGCGGCATTGGCTGAGTGGCGGGGGCGGCAGGCTGCGGCATTGGCTGAGTGGCGGGGGCGGCAGGCTGCGGCATTGGCTGAGTGGCGGGCGGGGGTGGTAGGCTGTAGCATTGGCTGAGTGGCAGGGGTGGCAGGCTGCGGCATTGGCTGAGTGGCGGGGGCAGGCTGTGGCATTGGCTGAGTAGCGGGGGTGGTAGGCTGTAGCATTGGCTGAGTGGCAGGGGTGGTAGGCTGCGGCATTGGCTGAGTGGCGGGGGCAGGCTGCGGCAATGGCTGAGAGGCGGGGACAGGCCGTATGATTGGCTGAGTGGCAGGGGTGGCAGGCTGTAGTACGGGTGGAGCAAACACATTAGGCTGATTGCCTCGTTCTAAAAATTCCAAAATTTTGTTTGAAGTCATTTCCACTTTCTCCATCCTGTCATTCATTCCTTGAGGACTGGGTGGGGGATTGATTTGCAATGAAAAATCAGGATTTTCATCATCATCCAAAAAGTGGGCTTTCTGTTTGCCTGTGTAAAGTTAAATAGGTATGTACATGTGTACATGTGCATGTAAACACAGGTAATTGTGTTATTTAAACCCCGTTGGCATATAGTGGGCACTGTGGCTAACTATGCTTTAAGGTCACCAACAGAAGCTGGGAGGTGTACAGTGCATGCAATTTTAACTTGGAGTAGAAGCTATGAAAAGCCACAATATGTACCACCCCTTTTAATTATTTACCTTTCTTAGATGATCCTTTGGAATTCTTGGACTTAGGTGTAGATGCTTGCTTCTTGGACTTGGATGTAGACGCTTGCTTGTTTGACTTTTGTGGTGGTGATGGATCCTCCTTAGGTTGCTTTGCTGCCATATTGAATGAAATAATTGAATTATAGTATTTCTAACTAGTGTGACTCGGCTATCCCGTTAGTGTATGTGGAGTTCTTGATTTTCGAGGAACCCAAAGATAATATTATATATGCAGAAAAAAGTATTGCTGTGACAAAGCATTAGATCATTCTGCCTACCCCTAAAATAACAATGACCCAAAATCACTGCTCTAGCTATGATCTTAATTTCTTTCCTTTCTTTATCAAGGCTTCATTTGGAGCACTTCCCCCCTTGGGATATTATCACATGCATATAGCCAAGAAATCAGTAATGATAATAAGACACTAAGAGCATTCAACGTGTCTGCTGAGTAATGCTATACGTTTCAAAAATAGTGTCAAATTAGTGCCTGAGAATGCACCAGAAGCAATCTCAGAGTCTAAAATGCAAAATTTCCTGGGAAGCATGCCCCAGATCCTCCTAGGAATGGCCTTGCCCCCCCTCCCCCTCCCCCCTGGAAACTTTCTAAATGAAGGCCTGTTAACTGTTAATGTGTAACTACTTAGTGTGTGCTCTATGCTGTGATGAATCATCTTCCAATATACCAGTCCAAGTGTCTGGTTCACGGCCCTTTCGTGGCCAAAGAACTGTTGCTTTACCATGACCATCAACCTCTTTTATTAGAAATCTGTTTACAAACTGAACCACTCCATCATAAACACTATTTTTACGGATCCATCTAATGGCAACCATATCAAGTCCAAGTTCTCGTTTCTTGCACTTTCCTTCACTATCCATCCTCATCAGTAGGCTACACCAAACACTCTAGCATAGATATGGCCGCTTTATATACCCATGCTGGTTCCCTTATTTTTTATTTACCATATTATTCTAATCAGCACATGAACATGTAGCCACAGTGTACAAGGTGTGAGTGTGTGATCTGGAGTGCCTCAAAGGCACAAGGGTACCCAAGTGCCCCAGTGGGCCTGGCTCCAAGGTTTCACCTAGTGTTGTTAAGTCAACACAAAAAAACCCTATAAGTCCTGACTGGGCACTTCCCAAGAAAGTTGGGAAGATGAACCAGATAAGATAGGCCAGAAACAATGTGACCATGTCTTGACCTGACTAAACTACGAACTACTGGGGGAAGGGAGACCCGAGATTCCTAAGGGACCTGACCATATTCCCAAATGGTTCTGAAAGTCATGATTGTCTTGTAACCTTTTTTGTGGCACATACTGTAATGAAGCACTATAGTGCAAAACCCTCGGCGCGCAAGCACTGAGCAATACTGCCTAGCTGTCAAACATTACTGCAAGATGCTTACAAATGGATCAGGCTTCCTTGCACACTATCAGAGTAACCACAAAAATGCACATTGCACGCGATTGCGTAATGTCCAGCAATATCACGTGTGCAATGCTGTGTCAGCATTTTGTAGCATGCAGAGATAGCCACGAAGCCTCTCTGCCAGTGTACTAAGATCAGTGATGAACCAGTCGTGTTGTTGGGTTTATAACCAACCATATATACTTTCGAGTTGAAAAGAAGTCATCGCTGTCTCGTTTGGCCGTCAAAAGTTCGCCAGGGAGCAGCGGTGACCGGCAAATGACGCCAGAACTCTTGAATGAAGCGTTTTCAGGGAAAGCCAAACCGTAAAAACGTTGAAAACACCACAAAGAACCCTATAAAACTTTGTTTGCTACGTAGAAACGAGGTAGGCGGCTGATTTTGTGGTAACAGACAGACAGACACACACACACACAGAACGACTACCGTAACCCTGCGGCGCATGCGCCGAGGGTTAGAATTCAGGGCCTTGATGGAGCCCTTCAGGGACTTGAAATTCAGTGAAATATATAAGTATCTTGCGCGTGTATCCAGCGAATACCTTACAAGCAGCGTGTTGCCTTCTCTGACGAGCAGCGATGGCCGAACTTCATGCGTTTTCTAGGCTGACGTAATCCCGTGGATATATGTGATCGGATTTGGGAAAACCCTCCGTAACGCACGCGCGCCCAATTTCGCTATAGGTGTTTTTAGTGAGTCATCTCATATCCTATGAAAATCGAGTTTTGGATATACGATGCCGGTGCCTCAGTCACAGACTAGCCTCAGATCATCGGGAATCTGATAGTGTCTCTGGACCTCGATAGTAAAAATTTTCAAAAGAAATCAATAGCGCAGTACAGCTAGACTGGTCCGGCGGCACGCTGCTCACAGTGCGTGCTATATATAGCACAGGGCTATCTATATATGTGACCGGATTTGGGAAAACCCTCCGTAAGCGATTTTTCAAGAAAATCGCAATCGCTATTTAGATCGTTAGAGTGACCTTTGAACTAATCTCCCAGCAAGTTTGAATGCGCTAGCGCAAGTAGTGTTGAAGTTATAAACGTTTTTATGCGCTCGCGCGAGAAATATTAAAACGGAGAAATTACACCCGCAACGCGTTGCTAGGGGCTGTATTACATTTTCCGTATACTACCCGTTTACGCGCGCGCGCAATGCGCATGCGCATGACGTTGTATTACGTAATAATCAGCTGACCTGAGGGCCGGCCAGCTACCCTATACAGTATTACTGAAGTAGCCATGAAAGTAAGAGACTTACACAGTGGACCAGGATCTCAGGAGTGCGAAAGGACAAGGTACGCTACTGTATGATTCACTATGGAGAGGGTAATGGGCTAGTTTTTAGCCCTCTTCGTACTTCAATACTGTACGAAGCAAGGTAGAGAAAAATAGTAGCATGACATACAAGGAGTAATAATTAAAAATGAGTCTATAAATGGTGCTCAGTTGTGGCGCTTTCTTTTAGCCGGTGGAGGCGTGGTGTGTTCGGCCTGCGTCGGACATGGACACACGAGATCCTGGCACTCTGGTGGACAAAATTCTCTGATTTTGTCATAGAGATACTGCCGGCACTCTAGTGAAAGACCCGATGGAGGAATGATGGGTGGAAGATCGGCTGCAGCAGGTTTCCAGTTATTGTCTCATAGGAGATTCAGTGCTCTCTCTGGACTGGTTACAGAATCCTTCACTACCACAACTCCTGGCTCATGACGTGAGAAGATTAAGTGGTGCATGGCTTTAATGCCTTTCAGAGCTGTCTGCTTGAAGGGGGTGTCAAAAAAATGTGCCCAATCGTAGGTAGGTACCACTACTTGGCCATCTTGTGTTCCTACTAGCTGTGCATGATTAACAACTGCAGAACTCTGTCTTCAAGGCACCCAATCTTCGCCTGATGATATGTCTGCTTAAAAGGCCAAAACACCAATCGGGCGAAAACTTGGTGTGCCCTACTACGAGGAACGACAACGTTATCCTGTCATTAAGGCCAACCAGGACTCGCCACGCAAGGTATTGCATGACGAACCGGTTTTTGTTCTGGCCACTGCAGTTGTCTGCATGGAGGTGCAGCTCAGCCTCCCCTAGATTGTGGGTCTCAAGGAAATGGTGTAGCATACTGATGATATTTGCCCCTTTGCCTGTGTTTACGGCCTCATCAATGAGGTAGTTGACCTAAAAGAAGTGACATTTTACATATTATGACAGCTTACTAATCATGAATAATGTATTAATCCTACCTGTCTTGTTACAGCCTCACAACAAACACCAAAAATGGCACATTTGCGAGGTGTAAGAAAATACATAGGCCCAGGCTGCTGAGGATCACTAGGATAATGCACCTACATGTGTTGCATCAAACGTAAGTTATTAATAAGAATTCAGCTATGTGCACCGTACTTGTTGGGCCATGTCAAAGCTGAAGTGCATTTGTATCTTAAGACATGCAGGTCGTAAGCAGCTGCCAATTGATGGGACTTGAAGGTGGCCGTCAACAGTAAAGGTGGTCTTTAGCACCTCTTTCGCAGCATCAATGGCACTTCTATAGAAAGACCTCTCTTGAGTGGCCAGCTGTAGATGTTCCTCCGCATCCTTGAGCACCTACGAATCACAGGCAGTGGTAATGTTAAGTACCGTAGAATCCCGCGATTACGCCCCCCCCTCGCGCATAAGCCCCCCCTGCATTTTTAGCTCAAGTTCCTGCATAGGTAGTTTTGTCTTGTGTATAAGCCCCCCCCCCCTCCCTGACTGTAAAATGGAGTCCATAAGTCAATAAAAATAGTAGCTACAGCTAGCAAACTAGCTATTTGTGTCATGATATGCCTACTTTGTCGTTTTTCTCGAATTTTGCCCACCAAATAGCCAGTACAGAGATCGCGCGCCCACGTGGGTTGGTAATGGTCGTCACACAGAAATGTTAGGATCCCGTGTATAAGCCCCCTCCCCACTTTTTCCCAATCCTGGCATGCACAAAGGGGGGGGCGTAATCGCGGGATTCTACGGTACATGTATTTCATAGTTACTTGTGACTTCGCTGAGTCTGGGGTGTTAGCAGCCCTCATGATCTTAACACTATTCTGTTGGCACACCCAGCACAAATCTGACATAGGTTTCCATGACAGTTATGTGGGGTGCCAACTGACGCCAGAGGGAGGTGAAGGTGGTATAGGCAGCTGCTTTGATGTCAGCCTCGTCGGATGCCAACTTGTATTCAATCCATACTGCCTACAGCATACAGATAATATCAAGTATCTACAGGAGTGTGTACACATGCACTTGCGAGTTGGTGTGCATGTGTAAGTGAGATGGAACTGGTATGTGTGTGTGCATGAGATGGCACTCGTGTGAGTATGTGAGATAGCACTCGTATGTATGACATGTATGTGCGTATGCAAGAGGCACTCATATGTATGACGTGTATGTGCGTATGATGGCACTTTGTGTGTGCACATGTGTATATGAGATGGCACTTGTGTGTGTATGCACATGTGTATGTGAGATGGCACTCGTATGTATGACATGTATGTGCGTATGTGAGAGGCACTCGTATGTATGGCATGTGTATGTGCGTATGCGAGGGGCACTCGTATGTATGACATATGTATGTGAGATGGCACTTGAGTGTGCACATGTGTATGTAAGATGATGGTGTGTATGTGTGTGCGTATGTGAGATGGCACTAGTGTTGTGTATGGGTGTATGTATGTGAGATGGCACTTGTGTGTGCGTGCATGTGCGTATATGAGATGATACTCGTGTGTGTATGTGTATGTATGTGTGTGTGGGTGAGATGTTTGTGTGTGTGTGTGTGTGTGTGTATGTGTATGAGAGGGCAACACAGGCTACTTCGGTGTGTGTTTGTGTGTGTATTACTGTGTGTACCTTCTTAGTTGTGCTTGATTGCAACAGTTGAATGGTGTCCCGTTTATACCCAGGAATGCGGCCTGGTAAGAGAATAGCATTATTCTCTGCATAGTTGAAGAGAAAGGTAAGGATATTTTTGATCTCCTCCATCTTCAGGGCATTCTTGGGTTGGTGTTTGGTATTGCCATGAACCCGTGCCGTCAAGCCAGTAGCCAAATAGCTTGCCTTCAGGTTTTTGAAGCGATCTAACCCTATGATGGAACTATTTGACAGCTACACATATTCTGCAATTCCTGTCTTACCTATCCCATGTAACTTCAGAAACGTTTCCCGGCAGACTGGTACTCCGTGATGATGGAAGGCCATGCGGTGTCGCTGTGTGGATGGTCTGCGAGAGCTGCTGGTCTGGGAACTACTTGGCAAGAGAGCTGAAATCTGGCCGAGGATGACCAAGTCTAACTCCTTCCAACTCAGCTCTGCACATTCCATCCTTGATTCCTCATACTGCTCCCTCGTAAAGGATGTGTAGCAGGGTTTGCCAGCATTCCACAAGGTTGAGGCAGGTTCTGTCCGTGAAGCGGGCTCTGGTGGAGTGGGATGTTCCTGCTCTATTAGCTCAGGTGGCACTTGGCTGACAACATCACCTAGGTCGAGCTCTTGTATCAGTGGCTCATCACAACCACCATCATCAAAATTGCAGCTGTTGTCATTCTCAAGCTCTGTATACATAGCTAGTTTATTACTGTATTGTATTGTATCTGTAGTTTAGTTGTGTGTGTGAATTTTACCGTTGAAGTTAGAAATTTGCTCTTCCACTTCATCCTCTATAATAATAATTATTCGGTAAAGTACGGTTAAGTTGAGTACATTCCACTTACCGTCGCTATCAACAGGGTCATCCCCACAAAAGAATTCATGGACAAAGTCCGAGAGGGCAGGGCCATCGCAATCTCAAAAAAGGTCGTGGCCTTCTCGAAACAAAGTGTTGAGAGCACGAGTGGCGTCTCTGGCGTTCGATATGGCGAGAAGACAAGAAACGAAGAAATCTGTCGTACACCCTCAGCTGCAAGTACCCGCGCGCGCGCTTCGTAATCAGCGTCCCTAGCAACGTGCTCCGTACACTATACAAGCTGCTGCTCGGTGTCTTGGACATGTCGGGACGTTTTGGCTTATACTGGTCTTGTCAGGAAGAATTGGCCTCTATAACTGCTGTTTCATAGAGAAGAAAGGTCAGTCAACCCATTTATACTGTACAGTGAAGTGAACCCACAATATTTATGACCTTTACCACATACACCATTTCAACTATGCAGCTACTGAGTGCATGGTCAAGTTTTCATATACCGTGTTTATGCTAATAGAACGCATGATCCAATTACCGCAAGAAAATTCAATTCCAGGAATAGTTCGTATTCGGAAGCGACTGTCTATAATTATTTTCTATGAATCCAATTAGCGCAATAGTGCTAAGGTGAGGCTATTGCGCATGCTCAAACCGCGTGCTGCACGGTTAAACCACACCTGCTTAATAATAAACCGTTCTGGAAGCCTCTATAATATTATATCTTGCTCTGTCTCTCGGACTCGTTGCTAGCTATAGTTAACCAAATCGCAAGTGTCGTTCGTCGTTCATGAGGGTACTAAACTACACTCGGGACTGACGTTAGTTCCAGCAGCCAGGGCCTCAGGCTGCGATTAGCATGATTCAGTGGCATCGCTAACCATGCGGCGCGGCTGTCAGAAGGCCTTTCTCAGGCTACCCTCGTGATGATCGGGGCCAGGGGCACAGGTACGATACCATCGATAGCCACTATTCGTCGTCGCTCATGACAAAGCTATGCTAATTGTTCTATTACAACGCAACATCTAATTAACGCAAGAAAATTCACTTCCTGGAATTGTTTTGACTCTAATTGTGCGCAAACCAGATTTGAAATTATTTTTTTTACTTGCGTTCTATTTGAATAAACACGGTAAAGATAATTTATGAGTTTCCTGTCAGCTTGGTTCTGTTTTGAAATGTATATTGCTGTCAATTTGTATTGTGATGAACTGGCCCTATAGAACACTAATCTGTTATGATTTGTAGTCGTGTACCATATTATTAATAATATCTCATGGACTTGTTATTCTCATGTAACCCTGTCTGTTCATCTTCACCTAAGCCCTAGTTTCGTTGCCACCCCTCCATATAAATAGCACCCCTTGCATTCTATCAGTAGAGTCTCTCATTATCCAATAAAGTCTGCTATTTCATTGAGGAGCTAGCTACGCACTGCGGTAATCCAGTACAGTGGTGTCAGGAGTGGGATTGCAATGGTTACTACTAGATCTGCCTCAAAGATGGAAGAGCAGTTGCAGTTGCTGATAGCGAAAATGGATGAGCAGGCTGAGCAGCTACAGTTATTGACCAAGCAGCAGTCACAAAAAGTAGATGAGGTGGCTAAAAAGCAGGAGGAGACTCAAGAACAAGTGCGAACTATGGCAGGAGATTTAGACTCCGTCAAGACGACAGTGCACGGGCGACTAGGAGAGGTGGAGGAAGCTGTTTCCAATGTAAAAAAGTCGCAAGCAGAGCTGGAGGAGAAACAGAAGACCCTTAAAGCTGAACACGATGAATTATTGCGAGAACTTTCGGGAACAGTTGACGGGACAGGTCTACGTCCTACAGCCCCACCGTTTATCCCGGCGGAGGGAACTACGCCTGAGATAGCAGCAGCTAATGGATCTAGCGAAGGAAGCACATTGAGCTCCCATGGCCCCAGGGCTGGAAACTCAGCCAGTACCGCCATGCAGCGACCAGCCCCCTTTGACGGGAAAGGGACGTGGGATGCGTATCACACGCAATTTGAGATGCTGGCCCGAATCAACAAGTGGAATGATTTAGACAAAGCTGCCTACCTGGCGATCAGCTTGAGGGGCTCTGCTGCCACAGTGCTGGTGAACCTACCCCCTGATCACCGGCAAGACTACAACGCACTTACAGCAGCGCTGCAGGCCAGATTTGGCTCCGCCCACCAGACGGAACTAAACCGAATGAAATTAAAGGCCCGTATTCGTAGGAGAGAAGAAAGCCTCCCGGAACTGTCGGAAGACGTCGAGCGACTGGTCCGACTTGCCTATCCTGATGCTGCTGAGTCAATGGTGGAAGTGCTGGCAAAAGATCAATTCATTGATGCCCTACCAGAGGAGGATATGCGCCTGCGGATAAGGCAGAGTCGTCCCGTAACACTGAGAGCTGCATTGGAGACTGCATTGGAACTCGAATCATACTAGTTGGCAAGCAAGCAGAGGGCTAGAGTTGTACGAGAAGTGCAGCTGGAGAAACAGCCGATTCAGCAGCAGGAGTGCACTCCATCCAAGCAGAATGTGAATGCAGACCTTCTACAGCAGCTGGTGGATGCACTGAGACTTAGTCAGGAGCCTGCTGGATCTTCCCCACAGAGGTTCAGGAGAGAGAGGGCACAAGGTGGCAGGAGCAATCTGATCTGCTGGAATTGTGAGCAGAAGGGCCACCGGAGGAAGGACTGCCCAGAGCTGAGGAAAGAAGAGGTTTCCCATTCGGGAAACAGGAACTAGCCGGGCTTGCGGGGCAAAGTCCTGCTGAGAAATCTCAAGCCCCTATTGAAATTTTTAAAACCGGTTCCATTTATGCAGGTGGTAGCAGTCTTTCTATTTCAGGGACCGTCAATGGAGCAGCCTGTGAGATCACAGTGGACACCGGCAGCAACATATCTATTGTGAGACCAGACATCTTGAGTGGAGAGGACCAAAACCTCATTGAGCCAGTGAATAGCTGCCTCAGGACAGTCACTGGGGAGAGAGCACCCATTCATGGGAAAGGCCAACTGCAGCTGGGTATTGGATCCTTGCTGGTTCCTCAAGAGTTGTGGGTAGCTGATATTCACGATGATTGCATTCTTGGTCTTGACTTTTTACAGTCCCATGATCGTCTTGTTAATCTCAAGGAGGGAGCATTGACAATTGCTGGAGAGGAAATTCCACTGAAAAAGCAACCAGCCGCTATAGAGGCCACTTGTTGCAAGGTTGTGCTAGCAGAGCACGTGCAGCTACCTCCTCGATCGGAAACCGTAGTTCCTGTGAAGCTAGAAGGAGCCAAAGCTAACTACCAGTGGGGACTGCTTGAGCGATCCACAACATCAGCTAGTATTGATGGTGTACTAGTGGGAAGGACGCTGGTGAATATTCAGGAACAATATGTCCCACTACGAGTGGTTAACCTCTCTCATCAGCAGCGAATGATCAGTAAAGGAGCTGAGATGGCTCACTGTGAGAATGTGAAGTCCGTTCATATTCCTGAAGCCAACGTCCATGAACGGCTAGCTGGTGATGTTAGGAAGATGCATGTCTGCGAGATACTTCCACCACATCTGAAGGAGTTGTACGATCGCAGCACTAGTGATCTGGCAGAGAATGAATGCCAAGAAATACACAAGCTCTTGTCTGAATTCTCCGACATTTTCTCTACAGGCCCACATGACTTGGGACGTACTGATATGGTGCAACATCACATTCCCACTGGAGAAGCGGCGCCAATACGGCAGCAGCCAAGGAGGTTGCCACTGTGTAAGAGGGAGGAGGCAGAACGGGCTATCAAGGAAATGAAAGAGTTGGATGTGATTGAGCCATCCACAAGCCCCTGGTCCTCCCCCATAGTCCTTGTGAGTAAGAAAGATGGGAGTACCAGATTCTGTGTGGACTACCGCAAGCTGAACAACATCACACACAAGGACTCTTATCCTTTGCCTCGTATAGATGATACCATTGAGGCCCTGGCTGGAGCAGAGTGGTTTTCTGCTCTTGACCTCAAGAGTGGATATTGGCAAGTGCCCTTGGATGATGCCGCTAAAGAAAAGACAGCCTTCTCGACTGGAAGCGGATTGTGGCAGTTCAAAGTAATGCCATTTGGGCTATGTAATGCCCCAGCAACTTTCGAGAGGCTGATGGAGCAAGTACTCCTCGGACTGCCCACATCCATTGCTCTAGTCTACCTGGATGATATTGTTGTGCCAGGATGTACCTTCTCCCACCAGATTAGCAATCTACGCCAAGTATTCAAGAGTTTGAGGAAGGCTAAGCTCAAGCTTTCCCCTAAGAAATGCACACTCTTTAAACGAGAGGTGAAGTTTCTAGGCCACACAGTGAGTGGAGGAGTTGCGCCAGATCCAGGCAAAGTCGAAGCAGTTGCTCAATGGCCCCGCCCCACTACACCCGAGGAGATCAAAAGATTCCTCGGACTCTGCTCATACTACCGGCGCTTTGTACCCTCCTTTGCTGAAATCGCACACCCTCTGCATCAGTTGGCTACAGCCAATCCCTTCGATTGGACACAGGAAGCAGAAGACGCCTTTCAGAAATTGAAGCTGGTTTTAACAAACCCTCCCATCCTGGCCTATCCTGATCCAAATCATGTGTTCATCCTTGACACAGATGCAAGCGCATTTGGAATTGGGGGTGTGCTGTCTCAAAAAGTTGACGAGCAAGAAAGGGTCATAGCATATTTTAGCCGAGCACTAACCACAGCTGAGCGTCATTATTGTGTGACACGGAAGGAATTGCTAGCCATGCTGAAGTCGATTGAGCACTTCCATGCATACCTTTATGGTAGGAAGTTCCTACTCCGCTCGGATCATGCAGCACTGCAATGGCTGCTACACTTTCGTTGCCCCGAAGGACAGGTGGCACGGTGGATACAATCCCTTCAGCAATATGACTTCACTGTGCAGCACCGACCCGGTTCTAAGCATGGTAATGCAGACGCTCTCTCAAGACGACCGTGTCTGAATGAAGCCTGCAGGCATTGTGACAAGTTAGACTCACAAGAGCAACAGAAAATCCAGGGAGAAAGTGATATCCCTCAAGTTGCTACACTCCAGCTAAACCAATCGGATTCAGTTCACAACAAATCTGCACACGAGCTCCGACAAGCCCAGCTCGACGATCCAGATATCAAGCCAGTACTTGAGTGGTTTGGACAAAGCAGCAACAAACCAAGCTGGGAAGAGGTTGCACCATACAGCTCTAAGACCAAGATATGGCAGAGTCTGAGAGTCTTTGACGGAGTTCTCTACCGGCGTTGGGAAACTCCTTCAGGAGATGACACTGTGAAGCAACTCGTTCTCCCAAAGTCTCTTTGGCAAGAAGTACTGCAAGAGCTCCATGATACACGCACAGCTGGTCACCTTGGCAGGGCCAAGACCTTGGGCCGTATTCGACAGAGATTTTACTGGGTCCAGTGCCGAAAAGATGTGCAGGATTGGTGTCACAACTGTGACCTGTGCGCACAAAAGAGAGGGCCCCAGAAAAAGATCAAAGCACCAATGAGGAAATACATCGTTGGATCCCCCATGCTGGGACCGCTCCCCCTCACAGAGTCCGGAAACAAGTACATAGTCGTCATTGCAGACTATTTCACCAAATGGGTGGAAGCTCTCCCAATACCCGACCAGGAAGCCACCACAATTGCCGAGCTACTCATCAAGGAAGTCATTTGCAGATTCGGAGTGCCCCAGCAAATACATTCCGATCAGGGGAGGAACTTTGAATCGATCTTATTTGCAGAAATGTGCAAATTGCTTGGCATCAAGAAGACAAGGACTACCCCTTACCACCCGGCTTCGGACGGAATGGTCGAAAGATTTAATCGGACCCTTGAGATGCAGCTGTCCAAGTTTGCAGATCACAATCAAAGAGACTGGGATTTGCATCTCCCATTTCTCGTAATGGCATACCGATCAGCTGATCATGATTCTACTGGCTGCTCCCCATCAAAGATGATGCTGGGAAGAGAAATAAAACTGCCAATTGACCTGATGTTTGGCCGACCTGAAGAAGAGCCACACCAAGGAGCAAGTGACTATGCACACGCCTTGCAAGAGAAGATGGAGGCGGAGCTCATGCCCCAGACTGGTACCAACATGAGGCATCAACACCCGGAAGTACCAATCACCAGAATGTGGATACAGACACCAATACTCCTGGTGAGAAACAAAATCCGGAACTGCGAAGAAGTAACCGAGACAGACGCCCACCTGTACGTTACGGGACCAGCTTGTACTGATTGCTGTGACTTAAGGAGGGGAGAGTGTGATGAACTGGCCCTATAGAACACTAATCTGTTATGATTTGTAGTCGTGTACCATATTATTAATAATGTCTCATGGACTTGTTATTCTCATGTAACCCTGTCTGTTCATCTTCACCTAAGCCCTAGTTTCGTTGCCACCCCTCCATATAAATAGCACCCCTTGCATTCTATCAGTAGTCTCTCATTATCCAATAAAGTCTGCTATTTCATTGAGGAGCTAGCTACGCACTGCGGTAATCCAGTACACTATTATCAGTACACACAATACTAAACATAATTATATTTGAATCCTGCATAGCAATAATAATATTGTAGCAGATGGAAAATTAGTCCTAATACAACACAGCTTGGGAGTACCACTCATTCTCCAACCAAGCCGTCCCTAGCACTAACCAACCAGCAACCAATATGAAATGAAACAGTATCTATGGAAGCAAAGGTTTGTTAAAAAGAGAATATTGCATAATCATTACTCATGCTCTTCAGCGTCCACACACTCAGGCGATCGATCAGTTATACATCACTTAGTGTAGCATTCTCATCACCACCCTTTCAACCTCACAGCAGCAAATGCATGTTCCTGGTTGGTAAATAATTACACACTGGCACCTAAAGTTTATGTATACTTATTCATGCATTCTCATTAAGAATCTTTACCAGACTCTGCTGTGGAGCCTTTCCTTGTATCCAGAGTGGTCATCTCCTGCCTCTGCTGTATCCTCAAACCATTCTCCTGGTGAATGATAATTTAACCTCGGGCTCAAACTGATATGCTTCGACCGTTTCCAGATCTCCTTCTACCTCTGATGCTTCATAGTCTTCACTTTCGACAGAAGAAACTGAAGAAGATAGGCTAAGGTCCATAGCTATTGCTCACGGTAGCCAACCCCTCTCTTTCAATGCTCAAGGATCCGTTCTATGTTCCTTTTCTGACATCACGTCGAAACCGTGCCCCACACCACAACCGGATGCAGCAAAGGCGGATGTAATTATCAGTGAAAACTGACCTTGTTTTCTGCAAAGTTGCAGAGCAAAAAATCTCCAAAAAATTATGTGAATATAACTCGATCCAAGGTTCAAAAGTCTCCAATAAAAAAATTAAATATTTTTCATGCCACCTTCCCTTTACAAAGAATGTGAATCAGATACTGATATTACTTGATGTACGTAATGTACTATATAATGTGTTCTGACTTAGTCTTTTAAGCTGACTTACAGTGCTACTGAGCAAGAGAGTACATTTTTTTATAACTTTGCATGTGCACTTATTTTGACCAGTAATCAACAGAAATAGTGATTTTAGCTGCAGTAGTAGTGCATAAGGCTCCAAAGGAAGACCGTTCCGTAACAGAAGGCATGACGTGTCGTGACGTCGATGTAATATCACGTGCACAATATATAGCAATGTAAATCATGAAAAAATCGGCCGTTGGAAGATTTGGAGAGCATATGGCAAGACTTAGTAAGTAGAAAATGCCTAGTATATGCCTATTTCTCTACAATATTAACGTACAAGGGTGATACGAGCGGCCGTCTAGTCAGGCACAAAGAGTCTGCCCTACCCATAGGCTCCAACTGTCCCTGAATCTCCGGGACAGTCCCGAATTTTAACAACTGTCCCGCGTCCCGGAAGGCTCCACTACAATTGTATTATTGGTCCCGGAAGAGGTCCAGACACTAGCATAAACACTGTAGTAGTAGTACAACTAGTCACTTACTTGTGGTAAAATGAACAAGCTGCTTGTGGTAGTGCCTTACAAACTTTGGTTTTTGCAGTAGCAACACTACAGGAGGTCTACTAGGCTTGCAAATTCATGCTCTAGACAGTATATATTCTGGCCATTTAACGTTGTCATCAAATTCAATCATATTGGGTGTGGTATGGGTGGAGTTTTAATTAATGATGGGCGTATCTAGTGGGTGTGGTCTATGTCCCTGGAGCTGTTCAGGAAAAGTTGGAGCCTATGCCTACCACACTTCTTTTGAGGCTTTGGAGGAAAAAAACGTTATTGACCCGACTATTGCTAGTATCTTACCTCGTTTTGATCGATAAGCGATGAGCTTCTCAACGTTCGACGTTTACAACGCCATTCTCGCCATCGTCTCGTTTCAGATCGCCAGGGGGCGTGGTCAATTACAACGTCATTTTAATTCACGTGCGTTCAGGGCAACGTCATCAATGAGGACCGTGACCCGTCTGGAGCAACTGGCGGAAATGTTTGCTTCCGGATTCGGCGTTTCCTGCAAAACATTCGCAGTTTCATGCATGCATTAGGATTGTTAATGCATAAGGATGCACAAAGTGTAATATCAGCTCTTAACTAAAAGTTTCATGCAAGATTGAGTGCCTAACTTAAGTTGGCCTTATTTTATACTATTTTTGTAAATATCTCCACGACTGTTTATAGTTAAGACTTCATATTTGGCACAAAGATGTGTCCTATTGGTGCCTATCTTCATCTCAAATTGGTGTTCGTAACTATAATCGAGTGTTGTGATAGAGTGCCTAACGTAAAAATCAATAATTTTCGGACATTTTCGCATGCTGAAGCGCTATGAAAGGTGAGCTCAGCCTGCCGCTTGAGATGTAGATAGTCCATCCATTGACCTAACTGGGTACCAAGTGGGAACAGAATACATGCAAGTTTCACCCGAAAAATTTGCAATAACCATACACTGGTAATTATGTACTCTCTTGCTCAGTAGCACTGTAGTCTTTTAGGCAGAGAAACTACAGTGCTGCCAAAGTTTAGCCCCTGAGCATTGAGCTGTCAGTTGGACCTCCACCCTGCTGCTCAGCCACCAGGTGGAGGACGAGATCCCGGTGCGGCAGGGGGCGCATCCTAATGCTGAAGGTTTGGGGTTCATAACACCAGGGGGAGTGGCGACTCTTCTCCCACATCTAGAGATACAATTCCCGACATACCTAAGTAAGCGTGTTTAATTAGGTAATTCCTGCAAATTGATCTTAAGGTACCATTAAATTGTGTGGGCGTGAGCGTGAGGATTGGCTAATTCAATTACTGAATCGTGAGGGGCGTGGCCGAAGAGGCCATACAAGTGCTTTTGGTCGAAGGTGGACGTGTCCAGAATCGGCCAGGGATGATTATGCGCGTGTAATTAGCGACCGGAAGTGGCCCCTGAAGAAAAGGCTGGTAATTGCCCACATCAAAGCATTCTTTCTTAACTATTAACCATAACGACTTATTAAACACTAAGTAGAAATAAAAAAGATTACCTGCGCAAAAAATGTTTGGGGGAATTGGGAGCACTTCGGGAGATAATTTTTATACCGGCGCGCAGACACGGGTGTTTCACGCGGACATTTAGTCTTTAATTAGAATTTACGGTACGGTTGTAAATTTCAATTACACGCATAGCAACGCGAACTCATTAGCGACCTTAGTGGTTGCTATATATACTACCAGAGCCTTTTGCCATAGAAGGCAATAAAAACAGTCTTAAAATAGCAAACAAAGTCTCCTGATTCACCCAAGACCTAGTGCGCAAATATAGAACGCTTTATACTGTTATGCGCATAGGTACAACGGTTGCCACCCCTGAACAAGATTTTTACAATGGTCATGTTTGACAGCCTATAGTGCATCTCCTAAAGTTTTCCTGGCTTCTTCTCCACTTCTAGCAGATAGTTGAAGGCCTAACAAATCCAGACATACCATGAGTCACTTGCTACTATTTTTTTTACATGTGGATATCAAGGTCCAAAAATTCACCAATAATCGCTAATAAATACACTGAAACAAGCTAATCTACAGATCCAGTAGCATCATGAGACACCAGTTGAGTTCCCTGAGACTCAGTAAAGGTGTTGTGGAATGAAGTCTTGCCTAGCCAGGCCTAATAGTCCTGTTGAGTGTGTGTAAATGTACGATAGTACTGAAATATGCAATGTCGTGATGTATTGTACACAAAATGCTTATTGCACATGGCATGAGAGAGTAACAGGCAAAGACAGAAGGGAAAAAGATGGAGAAAGAGAGGGAGTGAGGGATAGGGGGGATAGAGAGAGAGAGTGGGTAGGAGAAGAGAGATGTACTCTTGCATGTTCACTGTACATATTGACTATTGGGCCTATACGAATACATGGAGTATACAAACCCCCATAATATCCTCCCAAGAACTGAAATATACAGGTTTTGAATGTTACCTGAGGCTGTTTTATCAACTAACTGCCTCTACACAACAAAACTACCTTCATTCCGGGCTTACCATTCTCACAAACGGCCAGAAACCATAGTCAGAGCTTGTAAATTTCAATGATGTTCCATCGCGTAAAATCCCAAGTAAAAAAATAAGTAGCAACACATACTATGGCTTACAGGTAACTTCAGTCATAGCACAAGGCTACTCAAAAACTCACCTTGGCAGGAAAACTTCACAAGAGCCAGCATAGGCTGTCAAAGAGACCCATCACAAAAAGATTAGTGTGCGCGCGGAGCTATAACTCGATGTAGGAATGTCGTAGAAGAGTCAACCTTGGACCACTCAACTCAGCTTGAATTGCTCCATCTTGCTATGCTGTGGATAACCACGTGTTTTTAACGATATTCACAGCATACCAGTGCAAAGTGCATAGAGTGGTTGCTAGGAAAGTGCATCCCTCGTTGCTAGGTGTAGGAAAAAATTATGCGTGGGTGACTAAGTGTCCGCATGCGTATTGCGCTGAAACACCCGTGCAGAATGGGTCGAAACACGAGATTTGACATGAGAAAAATTTAAATCACGCCTTAGAATTAGTTACGGCCCTTTGAAGTTTCCCCATATGTTTGTATAGGAAGCCATGCATTTGCAATGTTTTCTGCCCACGCGCTACGTGAGGGGCGGGGCCATCAGCGCACAGAGAAGTGATGACCTTTACCCAATTTGGTCAGAATTGGAATATAAGCTGTCTGCTTACATTGTATGGCTCTACTAAGCATCCAGCTTGACTATGTGGTTGTTTCCGGAAACTTTTTTATTCTGCTTAGTATTCTGGTCTCCTTGTTATACACTAATTATTATACACTAAGTAGAAAAAAAAAGAGTTTACATAATTAATTAATGTTGGGGGGTTGATGTATAGGCTGCCTGCTTGGGGAGATAATTTTTACACGGGCACGCAGAATGGGTTGAAACTAGAGGTTTGACCTTGGGAAATTTTGATTCACGCCTTAGAATTAAAGTTATGGCTCTTTGAAGTTCTCCCATGTTTGTATAGGAAGCCATATATTTGTAATGTTTTCAGCCCACGCGCGCACATTAACGTGACGACCATTACCCACTTTGATCAAAATTGATGTATAGGCTGCCTGCTTGCATTACTATGCATGTATAGGCTGCCTGCTTGCATTGTATGGGTCTACTATGCATCCAGCTCAACTATGTGCCTGTTGTTGAACAGTTTTTTTTTCTGCTTAGTGTTCTGGTCTCCTTGAAAAAAAAAAAGCTAATTAGGCCTGATTAAGCATGTGGGCGTGTTCCTGGCACTGTGTGCAGTGTCTGCGTGTGCGTTAATGCAGAGTTTATTGCTTCCGATTGGGCGTGGCTTCACTGGCCAGTGCTTGGACATCGGCACCTGGGACTTGGCCGCAGCGATAGGTGGGCGTGTCCCGGAAGCGGTGGTGACCTTTGAACCCCGCGAGGAGGCTTTGGGGGCGTGGCAGGAGGTCAAAGGTGAGGCTGTGTCAGTTAATGAGGCACTGTACACCGGTGTGATTAAGGGGACCGTACGGCTGGACGGAAGCTGACGATGGTTTGAAGCGGATGTGGTTGCGATGGCGTGTTGTTACCCCACCCACAAAGGAAATGAGGTGAGCTCTTGTGTGGGCGGTGTGGCAGAACGGCCTTGAAGTGTTTGTGTGTTTTGGCCTTGAGGAAGCTGTATGTTTTAATTGGGATTGATTGTGGGCTTCCGGTGGATATCCAGTGGCCAGTCGGCACTTGATCGAGAATGGTGGTCCTCGAGGCACAGGGTGGTGCTATTTTGGGCGTGGCCAGGCCCTCCCTTCCGGCTCGGCTTCCGGTCCATTGAGGATATTAACTGAATAGTGCCGAGAGACGCATTATTGCGTCATGCATGCGCGCGCATGCCGTTAAGGGCGGGAGATGCAAAAAAGCATCAGCTGCATAGCGCTATACTATCTGGATGATGTCTCGCTAAAGAGGACTGGGCGGTGATGATCTTTCTACCGACGACAAACCACGATAGTAGAGGTAAGTATTTGTATCAAAAATAACAATACATACAGCTATACACGCTAACGCCTACGCTATGTACGCTACAATACTACCATGCAAAAACGCTAACTAACTCTAGAAGCGCTAAACAATGACTAAGAGGCTGTACACTGCTGAGAAGGTGCTGAAAGCTGTGTTGGAGGATGTAGATGATGACCAGGACTATGATGACCCTGATGACCGTGATGAACCGGTCATGGAAGGCTCTGATGATGACTTCTCCGATTTGCAGCTCGATGAAGATGATGCTGGCACCACCAAACTCCCCCCTTACACCGTCAGTAGCTTCACCACTGCTGCTGCCACCTCCACTCTATCCATTGCCTCAACCCCCACCCCAAAGCTCGCCACAATCATCACCACCTACTTCACCATCCGAACCTGCAGTGTGGACTACAACACTGAAACCAGTGGAGGTGAAATCATTCAACTCACCAGTATGTCCAACAACAGCCATCCCAGAGACCCCCAGGGATGTCTTCGAGATCTTCTTCACTGACGAGTTGATGATGCTGATGGTGACTGAGAGTAATAGGTACGCCGAGGACGTCATGGGAAGTGAGAAGTTCGCCAAGTGGACGAAGATCACCGAAGAAGAGATGAAGGCCTTTCTGGGGTTCTCCATTCTCATGGGTATTAACCAGCTCCAGGCAATCAAGGACTACTGGAAGAAGAACGAGTACCTCCACTATAGTCCCATTGCTGATCGGATACCACGAGACCGCTTCTTGGAGATCTCGAGATATATCCACTTTGTGGATAACAGCACCCTCCAACCACGTGGCTCTCCAGGACACGATCGGCTTGGTAAAGTTCGCCCCATCATTGACCACCTTTCGACCAAGTTTGCGGAGGCTTACGATCCACACAAAGAAGTTGCAGTGGATGAGGCGATGATTAAGTTTCAGGGCAGGTCATCGCTGAAGCAATATGTGACCGGATCTGAGAAAACCCGGCATATTCGATTTTTCATGAAAATCACCATTGCACTCTAGTACCTTTCTATGACCTTTGAACTAACTGCCGTTCAAATTTAAAAGCGATTGCCCGCTTCATTTACGAGATATGACGCGCTCGCGCTTGAAATATTGAATTCGAGAAATTACGTTGTAAACGCGTTGCTATGTGCGCGAATGATGCTTCCGTATACCAATCGTATACGAGCGCGCATTGCGCTCGGCGCAGAATTAGTGATTACGTAATTGTCACCTGATCGGCCGGTCGCTCTATAATCTAAAGATCAAGCTAGCTCTAGCGAGCTATTAGCTCGATATCGCGATTGAACACGAGGCCAGAGAGAAAGTTCTATGGGTGAAGGAAGGAAAGAGGTAAGCTTAAGAGTCAGTACGGAGAGGGGGGGAGTGTTATGCTTACTTTAGTAACGCCCTTTTGCCGCTGTCTTACAGTCCACGTCAGGTGATACGCAGGATCTACTATTAGAGAAGGCGATTGACCCCTTCGAATTATTAGGGGAGGTAAGTGTTCACTGTTACTTTCGTTTGGTTGTGGTCGTCATAGTCACAAACACTACTTGTGTTGATTTTTGTTCAAATTTTCTCTCTCGCATAATAAGATTAAGTTTAGTGAAGAAGTGAAAGTGTGCATGGTCTAACTAGTAGTGTAAATCTACTCTAATCCGGTAGAGAACTCCCCGAACATTGGTCCTTCGAGCCGGATACTAACCTCCTTGGTCATATTTGTGAACTAGTTCTCTACTCGGGTCCCCCTTGTCGTATTTCGTCGTTTCGTTCGACCACGTGTTCGACCGATAATCATCTTCTCTACTGTCGCCTATCGACCATGCCCGAGACTGACGCACGAGCTCTCGCTAATCATAAGAAGAGAAGAGGCGTTGTACGTGCCTCTCTCACTCGCCTTGGCACCAAACTAGGCGAATTGGAGGGTTCTACAGATCAACCGGACACACTCGATCACGCCAAGCGTCTAATCACTAAGCTGGAGTGTCTGGATGCCGAGTATAAGACCCATCACTATTCCATTGTTGACCTCACTGACGATGAAGGAGGTCTAGCAACAGAGCAAGCAGAACTTGATGATCATGATGAGAACATAGCCCAGCTGGGCATACGTATTCAACGTTTAATTGCTGCATGCTCCAAGTCCCTTGACTCTAACCACAAGATCGCATCGAAGCAACTTGGATATCTTAAAGCCAGGTTGTCAAAGGTGGAGGAATCCATCTCTTCCATGTCATCTGATACCGACAACACTTGTCTACTTAAACAACACGAGGAACAGATCTCGGAGTTCAAAAAGGAGTTGAGTGACGTACGTACCTCCTTGCTCTCACTCGATCTCAAAGACGATGATGAAGTCCTTCAATTACAAGCAGCTGTTGAGAAAGCCATTTTTGATTGTTCCTTGAACATAAAGAAGCTACTCCACGCACAAGTGCGCAGCTCATCTCCATCATCATCTGACACAAAGGGTGTCAAGCTCCCGAAGCTCGATGTTCCCACATTTAACGGAGAAATACTTGGTTGGAAAACATTCTGGGAGCAATTTTGTATCTCTGTACATGACAGGTCCACACTTTCCGACTCGGAAAAGCTCGTTTACCTTCGACACGCTCTCAAGGACGGCACAGCCAAACGTGCCATAGAAGGATTATCCAGGTCCGGGGAGCACTATGCCGAAGCGATCGACAGTCTAAAGTCGCGATACGATCGACCACGTTTAATCCACCAGACCCACGTTCGCACAATCCTAGAGACACCCAGTCTTAACCGATTATAGGCCAAGAGGTCATGACGTCATACATATTGCCAACGCCGAATTGTATTCAAGAAAGTATACTGACACAAATAAAGTGTTTTGTACAGCATAGCAGCACAGCCACACAGCCAGTACAGACCTTCGTGATATGCAAGACAGGTAGCTGCTACATTCTAGTACGCCGCTAGGGCGCTACTATACACACTATAAGCTACAAACATACACAAAAGCTTATAAGCTTACTTACCTCCATAATGGCCGCCGTCTTCGAGTCGCTCCCAGGTAAGCGCTTGGCTCTGTTGAAAAGCTCGTCATCTCTGTGTAGGTATAGACCTAATCTAGCTATATACTTAGCGATAGAGCTGTAACTCCTGCCCTGTGGTAGAAAACGTACCGCTCTCGTTACCCGGGATCAATCGCCATTATCGTCAATCTTCACAAAATCATTTTTAGTAGCGAGCGGTGGGTTGGGCCAACCGTGACCTCACGCCACAGGTATGCAAGGGAGGCCCCCTAGTAGTCATTGACAGGAAGCCAAGCCTATGGCTCCTCATTCTTTGGAATATAGGCGGTGCCATAGCGCTAATATAGCTGAACTGGCTCGATATCGCGCCTATGGCGGTTCGCGTGCACGACACGAAATCGCGCCTATGGCGTATAATCAGTTAAGGATGGATCTGGAAAGGAACTTCGTCGCCTTCACGACACGGTCCAACAGCATCTGCGTGCACTCAAAGCTCTGGGCCACGAGCCTTCGTCTGCCTTCATCACTTCCACGCTCGAACTCAAGTTGGATGTGACTACCATGTTCGAGTGGCAGAAACAGCCAGTCATCCACGGATGTCCCTCCTTACCAGGAGTTGCTAGAATTCCTCGATCTCAGGGCTCAAGCCTCAGAAGCCACTACGTCTGAGCCTAGTAAGAAGGTGCACGCTCCCAAGAATGAATCTCGTCCTGCGACTTTCAGGAGCAAGCCCATTGCGTCTCACGCTGCTGCTGCTGACACAGCTACCAGCAACTGCATTCTCTGTAAGTCAGACAAACATCCATTGTACATTTGCACGAAGTTCAAAGCTTTACCGCATGACAAAATGGTTTCTGTTCTCAAGTCCAATGGCCTTTGCCTTAATTGCCTGCGACCAGGGCATTTTGTGAAAGATTGTGTATCAGTCCATCGTTGTAAAAAATGTCAAAAACCACATCATACGTTGCTACATATTGAAGCTAAGGAAGAGAATGCTGCTGTCGCCCCAAGTCCTCCAGCTACTTCAACTACTACTACTCCCATTCCCTCTCATGCCGCTATGGGAATCAAATCGAATCTCTTGCTCATGATTTGCCGCATCGCAATCGAAGCTCCAGATGGCTCATCGATTGAAGCTCGAGCTCTACTTGACTCGGCCTCATCTGCGTCATTTATCTCTGAGCGGTTGGCGCAGTCCCTACGACTTCCTTGCTCTCACCAGAGTGTTCATATCTCTGGTGTTGCTGGACTCATGCATAACTCGTCAACACAACATATCACTGATTTCAAGGTCTCCTCTCTCCACTCCCCATCCAAGAAGTTTGCGGTGTCTGCTGTCATCGTCCCTCGCGTTACGTGTGACCTACCTCTTCACCCTGTTCCTCTCAATCTAGCGTGGGACCACTTGGCTCACCTTCAACTTGCTGATCCAGGCTTTGGAGTGCCTGGGAAGATTGATCTCCTACTAGGAGTAGAGGTATTTGTGGAGGTAATGCGTCATGGCCGGCGGATAGGAGTTCCTGGCTCCCCCGTGGCACTCGAGACGGAGTTTGGATGGGTTCTGGCTGGTGGTACTGACTCTTGTTCTCCTACTCAACAAATCACCACCCACCATGTCTCAGTTTTAAGTGGAGACGACATTTTGCGTCAAATCTGGGAGGTGGAGGAGAAACTAACGGCCCACAACTGTCTTAGTCCTGACGAGCGTCTAGCTCTCGATCATTTCAACACTCAACATTCACGTACGGCTGATGGAAGATTCATTGTACCACTTCCAAAGAAACCTGGAGTCAAGCAAATCGGTGAATCCAGGTCACAGGCCGTCCGAAGATTTCTCTCGTTCGAACGTTCGCTCCACTCGAAGGGGCACTTCCAAGAATTTGAGTCGGTCATGGATGAATACTTTGAAGCAGGGCATGCTGAATCTGTGCCTGAAACCGACTTGGAGAAGCCTACTCACAGTGTGTTCTACCTCCCTATTCATGTTGTCCGAAAGGAATCCAGCACGACAACTAAGATTCGGGCAGTCTTTGATGCCTCTGCAAGGTCTCTAACTGGAGTATCATTGAACGACATACTAATTGTCGGACCAACAGTCACCTCACCCCTCATCAATGTTCTGCTGCATTTTCGATTCCACCGTATCGCTCTGACTACCGATATCAGTCGAATGTATCGTGCTGTCGCTCTTGACCAGTCTGACCGAGACTTGCATCGTTTTGTGTGGAGGAAAGATCCAAGTGAGCCTCTCAAAGATTATCGTATGATAAGGGTCACATTTGGCGTTTCTGCGTCGTCCTTCATAGCCAACATGTGTGTCAAGCAAAATGCTATCGATCATGCCTCAAAGTACCCACTCGCAAGGAAAGTAGTGGACGAATCCTTTTACGTTGACGACGGTCTGACTGGGGCAGATACTGTCGATGAAGCAGTCGAATTGCACAACCAACTGCAGTCACTGTTCAATGAAGGTGGATTTCTACTTCGTAAGTGGAACTCAAGTGATCCAACCGTGTTACAACACATCAAGCCAGAGCTTCGAGAGCTGCAGCCTATTCACCTTATGCCTGATTCCCAAGAATATACGAAGACACTGGGGATCGAGTGGAATGTTGCTCTTGACCACTTTCGTATTACTATATCTGACCTACCCCCTCTCGATCACCTGACGAAACGTATGCTTGTATCTGACATAGCCAAGACGTTCGATGTCTTAGGCTGGGTCTCTCCAACCATCATCAAAGCTAAGATCTTCCTGCAGAAACTATGGGAAGAAAAGGTCGGTTGGGACGATCCTGTGCCATCAACCATTCGCCAAGCATGGTCGCAGTGGAGAGCTGAACTCAGCCTTCTTTCTGAACGACACATCCCGAGATGTTACTTTCCCAAAGATGCCACAATTGTGTCTGTACAACTACACGGATTCAGTGATGCCTCGGAGCAAGCTTACGCCGGAGTTGTATACATCCGTATGGTCGACTCTGCTGGCGGTGTACACACTTCCCTCGTCATGTCCAAGACTAAAGTAGCAACTATTAAACGACTCACCATACCACGCTTGGAGTTGTGTGGAGCGCATCTACTTGCCCAGATACTTCATCATTGCAAAGAAGTGTTCTCTCTACCGCTAGAGGATGTGTTTGCGTGGACAGACAGTACAATCGTGCTCAACTGGCTCGTGGGCAGTCCACGCAGATTCAAAACGTATGTTGGCAATCGTGTCTCCTCCATCATGCAACTCATTTCTCCTGACCGTTGGAGCCACGTCAATGGCTTGGAGAACCCGGCAGACTGTGCCGCACGAGGTTTATTTCCCTCAGAGCTCTTGAACTTCGCCTTATGGTGGGATGGACCAAGGTGGCTCCGACTTAATTCGGATGAATGGCCTAAGCAATCTAATTTTCCACCAAATGACCCCTCACATGAAGGAGACGAAATATGTCTACACACAACCGTCGTTTCTCGCCAACCAGTCATATTGATCGATCGTTTCTCCAATTTCACTCGACTAATCAGAATCACTGCCTGGTTGATGCGTTTTGCTCGCAACTGTCGTGCCTCCAAGGAGAGTATCGCTCGAATTGCTGGTCCCCTCTCTGTTCAAGAGCTGAATCGAGCTAAATCGTATTGGATTTCCCTCTCTCAACGAACACACTTCGGAAAGGAAGTGAAACCTCTCGAAATGAAAGCTCCTATTTCGCAGTCTAGTCCTCTGATATCTCTTAATCCATTTCTGGACAAGGAACAGTTGCTACGAGTCAGTGGACGAGAAAGTAATTCCAAGTTATCATACGAAAACCAGCATCCGCTAATCATTCATGGTAAGCACCCCTTGACTAAACTGCTCATTCGCTCAGAACACACTCGCTTGTTGCATGCTGGTCCCACTCTCCTCACCGCTTCACTCTCACGTCAATTTCATATCATTGGATGTCGAAAGATCGTTCGATCAATCACCCGTAGCTGTGTAACTTGTCGACGGAAGTCTTCAAGGCCTCAACCTCCAATCATGGGCCAACTTCCAATGGAACGTATCACTCCAGATGCCGTATTTGACAAGGTAGGCATTGACTATGCCGGGCCAATCTACATAAAGCAAGGTTCTGTTCGTAAACCAACGATTCTCAAGGCATATGTCTGCGTATTTGTTTCACTTTCTGTCAAGGCTGTGCACCTGGAACTGGTGTCAGATTTAACCACTGATGCATTCATTGCCTGCTTGAGGCGATTTATTGGCCATCGTGGTAAACCATCCACCATTTGGAGCGATCACGGATCCAACTTTATTGGAGCTACACGACAGATCAAAGAGTTAATTCAATTTCTTCAGCAACAAAAGGTTAACGAAACGATTTCCGAGTTCTGCTCATGTCAAAACATTGACTGGGTTTTCATCCCTGAACATGCCCCACACTTTGGTGGTTTGTGGGAGGCCGCTGTGAAGAGTTTCAAAACTCACCTCTCCAAAGTAGCGGACAACGTAAAGCTGTCATTCGAAGAATTGACCACCGTACTAGTCCAGATCGAAGCTTGTCTCAATAGCAGACCCTTAGGTGCCTTACCTTGTGGAGACAATGGTGTTGATGCGCTGACTCCTGGGCACTTCCTAATCGGACATCCGCTCGAAGCACTTCCAGACCCCTCTTTTTCATATCAGAAATTCTCTCTCCTCCGTCGCTGGCACCTGTGCCAAGCTCTAGTGCGGCATTTTTGGAAGAGGTGGTCCTCTGAGTATCTCACTACTCTCCAGAAGTTTGCTAAATGGCGTCGACCCACAAAGGATATCTCTGTTGGAGATGTAGTTACCTTGCGAGAAGACGGAATGGTCCCAACGAGATGGCCACTCGCAAGAGTTGTTGACGTACACACGGGACGTGATAGAGTTGTCCGAGTCGTAACTGTAAAGACTCGTGATGGAACTTACACTAGACCCGTAACAAAGATCGCTATGTTGATCCCTTGTGAGCAGTAAGTTTGTTCACTCATACCAATTGAACTACTAACCTTGTATCATTCATTGTTAATTGTTTTTGTTAATTATGTTTGAATTTTGTCAATGCCCTTGCTTATTGACATCCAGGTTATTGATTGCTTAATGGTTAGGGTTAGGTGTTATCTCTGAGATTGTTAATTTATTTGGATTTGTTAATTTGTTAAGTTTTGTCAAAGACCATCTGGTCTTGGCCGGCGGAATGTTCACTGTTACTTTCGTTTGGTTGTGGTCGTCATAGTCACAAACACTACTTGTGTTGATTTTTGTTCAAATTTTCTCTCTCGCATAATAAGATTAAGTTTAGTGAAGAAGTGAAAGTGTGCATGGTCTAACTAGTAGTGTAAATCTACTCTAATCCGGTAGAGAACTCCCCAACAGTAAGTGCTCATGAAAGAGAGAGAGAGGGCCCCATGGCTGGAGTAATAATTAAGGCACGTACTGATATACACCCCTTCAAAGCTCTTTGTCGGAAGGGCTCATCAAAAAGCTTGCCCAGTCGTAAGTGGGAACGATCACCTTGCCGTCCTGAGTGCCAACGAGCTGAGCGTGATTCACAGCTGCTGATGACTCTACCACTCGAACGATGATGTCATCGAGGCACCCAATTCTGGTTCTTCTGTATGCTTGCTTAAACAAGCCGAAACACCAGTCAGGTGAGAACTTCGTGTGTCCCACGATTAGGAATGACAGTGTGATGCTCCTGTTCAGGCCAGACAAGACACGCCATGCAAGATACTGCATGACGTAGCAATTATTATTCTGGCCTGAGCAGTTGTCAGCATGGAGGTGGAGATTGGCCAGAAAGTGGTGTAGCATACTTATAATATTGTTGGCTCCTTTCCCAGTGTTGACTGCCTCGTTAATAAGATAGTTAACCTGCATTTATATGCCACATTAAAGTTGAAGATAATGCTTTGCTTTCTAATTAACTTGCACCTGTCTTGGTACCGCCTCACAGCACAAGCCAAAGATGGCACACTTGGCGTGGCGTGAGGAAGTACATAGGTCCTGGTTGTTGAGGGTCACTGGGATAATGCACCTACATGCAAGTTACATGTACATGTACTGGTAGTGTGTATTGAGATAACAAAGGACATACTTGCTGAGCCATACCAAAGCTGAAGTGCATTGTGATGTTGGTTGTAGGGGGCAGGCATGCATAGATGGGAGGGACTTGGAGTTCGCCATCCACAGTGAAGGTTTCCTTCAGGGCCCCTTTGGATGTGTCAATCACACTCCTATAGTACGATCTCTCCTGGGTGGCCAAACGAACATGCGCCTCCGCATCCATTAACACCTGATGTTAGAACAAGTAAATTGGTGTTATCTGTGAACTGGTGTGATTGTTACCTGTGTCTTCTCTTCGTCAGGTGTGTTAGCAGATCTCATGATAGCCCTACTGTGTTGTTGACACACCCAACAGAGATCGGACACGGGCTTCATGACCATAACCTGTGGGGCCAGCTGTCGCCAGAGTCGACAAAAGGTGGTGTAGGCAGCTGCTTTAATGTTCGCCTCATCAGCTGACAGCTTGTACTGGACCCAAACTCCCTAGTTTGTACAGGTATGAATGCAAGGATAGTAAGTCTGTGTACATGTAGATCACATGACACATACAGTGTGCTGTATAGTGTTACAGTGACAGTGCATGCTCTTGTAAAACTTGGTCCAGTTTGTGTGTGTATGTCTGTCTGTGTGAATGTGTATTGGGGGGGGGGGGGTAGTGTATGTCGGAGTGTGTGTGTGTGTGTGTGTGTCTGTGTCTCAAGTGTGGGGGGTGTACGTCTGTGTGTTGTGTATGGGGGTAGTGTATGTTGGAGTATGTGTGTGTGTGTCTGTGTTTTGAGTGTGTGAGTGTGGGGGGTGTACGTCTGTTGAGTGCGTGTGTGTATATCTGTGTGTCTTGAGTGTGTGTGTGTATGTAGGGTGTATGTCTGTGTGTATTGAGTGTGTGCATGTGTATGTGTCGAGTGTATGTCTGTGTGCGAGTATATGTGGGGGTGTATGTCTGTGCGTGTGAGGGGTGTATTGCTGTGTGTGTATGTCTGTGGGAGTCTTGTACCTTCTTGGTTGTGTTAGATGGTAGTAGTTGGAGGTCGTCCCGTTTGTAGCCAGAAATCCGATCAGGGAGGAGGATGGCATTTTCCTCTGCGTAGTTAGATAAGAAGGCTACCAGGTTTTTGACCTCATCCAGCTTCAGTGCATGTTTTGGCAGCCTCCTTGTATTCCCATGCACTCGCATGGTCAACCCTGTAGCCAAGAAGCTAGCCTTTAGGGCCATGAAGCGATCTTTTCCTGTGAAGTACATAGTATTACTATAAGCATGTGCACTAGTTTGTGTGTGGGTGTACGTCTGTGTATATGTGTGTGTGTGGGGGGGGGGGAGGGGGTGTGGGTGTATGTGTTGAGTATGTGTGTGTGTGTGTGTGTGTGTTAGGAGTGTGGGGTGTGGCAGTGTATGAAAACTTAAGTAGGTGTGTGTGTGTGTTGTGTGAGTGAGTACACATAATTCTTATACCTATTCCATGTAACTTTTGGAAGGTGGTCCTACAAATTCTTACTCCTCCATGGTAAAAAGCCATGTTGGAGCGCTGTCGTGCTTTCTTTGAGTTGGTGGCCTGGTTGTTGGAGAGTAGAGCAGATATCTGCCCTAGGAAGACGAGATCTAGCTCGTCTCTGCTGAGCTCCTTACACTGCAGCCTCACGCTCTCATAGTGAGCTTGAGAAAACTGCGTGTAGCAAGGGTTGCCATCATTCCTTTTACACCCACACCCTTTACCCAGGAATGCAGCAAGGTCAGCATCAATGTCGGCCTATTACAATTATACCATAGTATATGGCTAGCTTTGTATGTTGTATTGGACTTTTATAGGTACCTCTCTCACTCCCTCTCTCTCTCCAGGACTCTCTCCAGGATTTGGAGTCGGGTCAGCTGTCGTCTCTTCAGGCTCAGCAGTAGGCTGAGAACGCTCAAGGAGCTCTGGTGGCACTCTAGTAGCAAGATCATCCAGGTCCAGCTCCCTGATCAATGGGTCATTACCACCATTGTCCCCATCATCAATACCACCATCATAGAAACCTACAGCCATACTTTTGAGCATTATTATCATATTTTCGTTTGTTTTGTTTACCATTGAATTGAAAGAGAGAGTCTTCCTCCTCTTGCTCGTCTACAGCAAGTGGTATTGATTCGGTAAAGTGGGGTCAACGCTATAAGTCAGTAACTTACGTGAAGAATCATACCAGGGTCATCCCCACAAAAGAAGGTGTGGATAAAGTCCGTGAGGGCGGGGTCATCTGCACTGCCGACGTAGGTGCGGCCTTCTCGAGTCAACGCGTTCAAAAGCCGGGCAGTGTCTCTGTCTCGCGACGTGGACATAGCTCGCAAAGGACGATACAGACTGGTTCAGCTTTGGAAAGTCCTGAAGGCTGCTCAGCGCAGGTGGCGTTTACCCGCGCACGCGCGTTTCAATTAGCGTCCATGCCAACGCACTCCGTAAACTACGGCCGCTCACAGAGACCTTGCCCGATATGCCGGCACGTTCGAGCTTATTCTGCTCTTTCCACTCATGTCCGGGATTGCCATCAGTGTTCTCAGTTCTCCAAGTTCCCTACTTGGCACTTCACAAATATATCCTTCCTACCATACACCCTTGGATTTCCCTACTTCAGTGTATACCTGTAATCATTAGTTCCCAGCTCCCAAATACATACTCTAAGGTCCACCATGCACCTTGGGATTTCCCCCACTTTAGTCTAGTTCCCACTACACACACTAAGTAAATGCATCCCGAGATTTCCTCAGTTCCCAACTATACAGTCTATCCAAATTATATTATGTACACCCATCATACACTAAGGGATTTCCCCACTTAGGTGAGTATACTCTTAAACCCTTCCCACTGCACACACTACCTAAGTACTTAGTATAATAACTATACAGGTAATCCTAACTATACCATCTACACCAATACACTTACGTACCATAGACCTGAGATTTCCCCACTAATGTCCTCAGGTGCCTCTCAGTTTGAAACTACCTAAGTATACCCTGGGATATCCTCAGCTTGGTGTACACAGGTAATCCTTTGTTCCCAGCTATACCTTCTACCCAAGTACACTGACCATACTGGCACCCAGGGATTTCCCCACTTCATGTGCCCCTCCGTTTGAAACTATAGACCTAAGTATATCCTGGGATATCCTCAGCTTGGTGTACACAGGTAATCCTTTGTTCCCAGCTATACCTTCTACCCAAGTACACTGACCATACTGGCACCCAGGGATTTCCCCACTTCATGTGCCCCTCCGTTTGAAACTATAGACCTAAGTATACCCTGGGATATCCTCAGCTTGGTGTACACAGGTAATCCTTTGTTCCCAGTTTTACCTTCTACCCAAGTACACTGACCATACTGGCACCCAGGGATTTCCCCACTTCATGTGCCCCTCCGTTTGAAACTATAGACCTAAGTATACCCTGGGATATCCTCAGCTTGGTGTACACAGGTAATCCTTTGTTCCCAGTTTTACCTTCTACCCAAGTACACTGACCATACTGGCACCCAGGGATTTCCCCACTTCATGTGCCCCTCCGTTTGAAACTATAGACCTAAGTATACCCTGGGATATCCTCAGCTTGGTGTACACAGGTAATCCTTTGTTCCCAGCTATACCTTCTACCCAAGTACACTGACCATACGCCCGGGGATTTCCCCACTTCATGTGCCCCTCAATTTGATACTATACACTCGACCTAAGCACACCCTGGGATATCCCCAGGTTGATGGGTGCAGCTAATCCTTTCACCAGGCATTTCTGCATTTCTGTGTGTACCCTTAACCCAACTACACCTTGTGTAGTATACCTACTGTACATTCTGGGGGTTCCAAAGCCATCCCACTTGATCCTAACTTTCAAGTACCTATCTGTATTTCTGATTTACAAGCTTCCAAATCAAAAAAAAATGAATATCACACTCCATACAGTGTGTTATTAATTCATTCAACAATAACTGAGTGGTTAGGGTTAGGTGACAATGCCATTCAGTTAAATGGCATAGTACGTAACAATATATCTTCAGTGTGTACATACAATGTTCAAGCTGATAAACAAAATAATAGCTGCATGTACATGTTTGTTACACGTACATGCATGTCTCCAACTGGCATCAATGTAAAATATAGTGATAAATATTCAATCAGCAATAATTAAACTAATGATTGTAACTGTTACCAGACTGAAGTACTTCCATAGCTAGAAAGTTGATATTAAACTCTTGCATTTAACATTCCATTACTCGCCATCACTGACAGGTGGATTCGGTCGTCTTTTGTATGGGGAATTAGTATTGCGTTCAGAGATCCTAATGTCACTACTTCCATCATCCTTTCCATCACTGAAACGAGGTTTCTTATTTGGAGGTGGATCACTGTAGTTAGGACACAAGCATGTAGGAATAATTAAGTCAATACCTAGTTACTAACTCATACAAATAATAATATTATTATACACAACATGTATCATATAGTGTCCCGGGTAAGCACCCATGGGTGCTTAAAAACATCTCATAATTTTGGCCCACATGGGTGCTTACCCTGGAATATCTTTGTATAGAAGCTGCTACATTGGCCCCTTGAAACGAGCCACATGGGAGCCCAGGACACTACTGTAACTTAACTTACCAAGTTATCTCTTTCTGCTCCAGTGAAGTAGAATATGAACGCAATGTCACACCGAATTGGGCCAACTTATCAGCAAATCTGGCTTTTCCTTCAAGATTCTCAGGAATAGGATTCTTCTTGAATTCATATTTCTATGAAGAATATTCATAATTAACGCTTAGCCTACCTAGAGTAAACTTATTGCATGATTACCATTGCAACGCCTCGAGAACTTCCAAGTTCAAGCAGTTTTCCAATACCTGCCTCCTCTAGTTTTTTGCAGGCCTCCAGGGCAGCAGGCTTGTTTCCCTTGTTCTTAAATTTTTTTGCTTTAACAACTGCACTGATATCTAATTTTTTTCCCTGGTAAAATAGCAGTATAGCCAGCAATGTCTGGATTGTCCAGTTGATGCTCTCTAACATCTATATTCAATTTAAGAAAGTTTGTATCATCATACATTAAAAATATCCCCCATCTAGAAAGCATAGATAATATTCACTCAGTATGTCATTGTGTATTCTAGGTGCTGTACAGAATTTGATATGCTGTAGTTGATGCACTTCTCTACAAGGGTGTACATGTATGGATAGAATACCACATGCATGGTGATAATTATCATCGCCTACTTAAAACAACCACAAGTGAGACACACAGTTAGCTATAGATCACTCAAACGTACCACATTCAGCAAGTTCAACTTCCTTTGCAATGGTTGACCTTCCAGCAATATAAGCTGCATGCTGAATGCTAGTCTGGACGAAGTCAATAGCTGCCCTCAAAGCTTGGTCAGACACTTCATCCTCAACATTCACGTCCTCTACTGGAGCATCACCAGTGATTTGGAACAGTACATGCATTGCAGCTGCTATGCGGAGGCATTGACCTTTTCCTTTACTGAGCATTCCTATAAGGGTAATATGGATTGAGAATGAAAAGAAAGGGCAGAGTATGATACAATCATACACTTGAATATAGCTTAACTTGTTTTCAACACTAGTGGTGTTCTATATTGAGCACAATCTATATACTGTATAGCACAAAATTTTCGCTGGATAAAAATTTCGCTCAATGCTCATACTTTGTATTGGCACAAAAATTTCGCCGAATTTAATTTTGCCCACAGCGCGAGTTGCTCACCAGGAAGTAGTGGGTGGAGCTCTTGAATAAACACGCCACGCACGGGCCCGAACATCGCGTACAGTGTGTATGATCCTCGGCACGATCGATCTCTCGCTTCTTTGTTTCCTTGGTCTTAGCTTGCTACACACCGTTGACAGCAGTGTTGGCCTCTGCGATGGCGGAAGGCTATAGCTTCGATGACAGGGGTCCCGCAGGATCAGACAAACCCGAGGTGTACTGTGGAAGTACGACAGTAGTGACATCAAGCTAGGCTTCAGATCGAGAAAGAAGTCTCAAGAGGTTTTGAATACCAGGTAAAACAGCTGATTGATGATCATGAGGTACTACAACTACTAGTACTAGTACTGCTTGGCAGCCACGTGTAAAAAATTTCAGTGTGACAAAATCTTCACTGGGTAAAATAATTCGCCGAAAAAATTTTCGCCCACGAAGCGCCTGGGCGAAAAAGGCGAAAATTTTCTCCAGGCGAAAATTTCCGGCTATACGGTATATTATGTACATGTGCACATATGTACACACAACTTCAACTTACAGCCTATTGTTAAAAGTAATTACTACCGTTCTTGCTATAATTGGGCTAGGTATGAAAGTAATGCTTACCACAAAGTAGCTCATCCATTCCTCCAAGTGCTCGCAATTGATGCTGAATCTGATTGTAAGTATCTTTGAATATTTTGCAATCCTTAGTAATATGGAAGACTCGTTTGTGTCATCAGCAGGTCTCCACTGCTTGCTAAGAAGATTCACTATAATAATAAAATGGATATACAATGGTTACCACAATAACACATACAAAATCACTGCAGTAGATTAGCTAATTTGGCTACATGCAGCAAAAATTAAATTTCCAAATTCCACCACTGGCCACCACAGGAGTAACCACAATGTTCATCAATATAGACTATTAGTTTTACTAGCAAGCCACATGTCTATTTAGTGGTTAGTAGTGTTGGGAGGTATTATAGTGTTATCCACCAAACAGGGGGTAAGCACCCATGTACCATATTATTTGATGGGGTCATTGTAGTAGCTTCTATACAACATATGGAACATATATCCGGGTAAGCGCCCATGCAGCTTAAATTGTGGGTTGTGTTTAAGCACCTATGGATGCTTAGCCGAGACACTACGGTAACTAACATTTAATTATGCAGTTCTTACCTAGAGCAGAAGAAAAACTTGGATCTACAGGTTCCAAAGTTTCAAAATCAGCATAGGTTGGTTTTGGAAATGTCCAGATGAACCGTTGAGATAAACCCTTCTCAGCATTGAAGGAAGCTCGATAATGCTTCTTGCCACTGTAGGCTGGGTAAAACCTCCAAGTGTGAGGTTTGTTGAAGCCATTGTAAAATTAGCTTCCCCAGTAACTGCAGATCGTAATACATATCAGTATATAATTAGCATTATACTGCAATAGTGATTATTATTACCTGTATTTCTGGTCCAGGGATACCCATTGTAGAGTTGAAGAAATAATGCTAGCTCGTGTGAATCAGCTAACCCTCTACCACGGTACAAATTTATTTGAGTGAGAAATGTTGTTAGTTCGTCATACATGCCAAGAATGCGGCTACCATTCTCGGACATCAATTCCCCCATTTTTTCGAAAGTGGCATCTTCAACCTGCCAAGCTGATTTATCACCCGTCTTGCTTCGTATATCCTGCAATAGCTTGGCTATATATGTACAGAGAGGAGACTTCCCACTACCAGTAGGCATGCATACACATTCCCAGATCAATACTGGCTCCTTCCAGTCGGTACCATCCACTTGGACCATTGAAGGGGACAAAAGAAATCCAGTAAGGCCTAACAAAGAGGATAGCACAGCTGTGGGAGGGATACTGAGTGCTTTCCCCACTTGGATGCATCCCTGTTATAGTAAATATGAATAACTGATGAACACACCAGTATCTTATAGTTTGCTGCTCACAGTTTTGATCATTTCAGGATAAAGATTCCAGTCTATATCCTCAGACCAACATCTATCCAAACGTTTCCTGGTTTCCACTGTTTTTTTTCCAGTTAGCTTGGTCTGTTGCTGTCCTCCGAGATGGAGTAGATAGTGCCATGCTATTTATTTCACCACCTCTATTTCACTTTCTAGACCACTATCTTTTCAGGCTATAAAGCAGCTAGTACACTAGATAGCTCAGTAAACTGCCATGTGCTCTAGATTCAGCCCATGTGATCAACTTGTGCTACTACCATGACCTTTGCTGGAGGTAATTACTGTCTGATAACACACACATCAAAGTATTGATGAAATATTAACACTATGACAAGGTCAAAAAATATTGATGAGTCATCAGCACTCTAAAAAAAAAAAGTGGGTGGATAAATGGATCAAAAATATTAATGATTGCATCATCAATACTTTGTGCACAGCCACATGCTTGAATTAGAAACATCATTCTACAACTTCGAGTAATATGGATACTTTCAGTGGCAACAGCCTGCTCCGTGAAGCGTCAAGGTACATAAGTGATACTTCAGTGCTCCGACGCCTTCTGTTCGCAGCAGCTACACTTCCCGAGGATACACCAAATTTTTGGGAAATCGTGACAAAGTTTGCAGTTGCTAAAGGTACAAGTGTCCCTCTCTTCAGCCAGATCAAGCGAAGTTGGTTATTGATAACATCATATTCACTGATGAACATGTCTTGACCAGTGATGACTCACTGCAGAAAGAGCTTGCATACATGCCATATGGGAAAAAAGAACATGTAGGTGTTGTGTTAATGTCCAAAAAGAAGAGTTGCGTTGAATGTGGGGGAAAACTGCTGTTAAGAGCTGACCGTCCTAGTAATGTTACACTATACACTGATTCCTACGGAACACTTCCCGCTGCTCATTACCACAAGTATTGCAGAAATCACAAGAAAGGCTGTGGCGTTGTTCAGTATTATGGATATCACACAAATGGGCTCTTTCAACTGCACTTTGATGATGACTGGGAAGTAAACAAATACTTTGTTTCGTCACAAGAATCGGCCTTTGAGCTTCAGCTGCTTTCCAAACTTGATGTTGAATTGCTTATTGGACAAGTGAGCTACAAGCAAAGAGCCGAGATATACAATGCAATTCATAATTATGAAGACGTTAAGAAAAAGTGCTCCATGAATGAAGATAATGAGAGTGATGCTTCAGATGAAGAGGATTTGTAAGTGAAAATATAGTTTATGTAGTTTAATGAACTTATCACTGCTTCCTACCCTACCAGAAACGACCACAGACAGAAGCTTGACAGACGCAGACTCGAAAGTGCACACCTCAAGTATGCAATGTTGAAGACAATAGCTCAGTATCCAGATATGTACGAGCACAAGTGTGCTGTGATTAGTACGACAATAAGTGAGGCTCTCGATTCTGTTACCCCAAGATTTTACAAGGCATTTATGAGCAGATATACAGGTATCAGTTGAATTATACGTATGTAATAAAGTGTAGGCACAACCTCTTATTATTGGCATAATTATATGTCGTGACCAATCTCTTGTGGGGAGGGGGTGGCTTGGATCCTTCCTGAAACTCTCGATGATAATTATATCCCCATTAGCAATTTACTACTCTGTGGTTGTGAGGTAATGATGGTGGAATGTAAGATAAAACATAATGTAATCTGTGAGGTAATCTAAGAGATAATTATTCAGGGCCTTGATAGAGTCTGAGACTTAAAAATCATATATATTATATTATATACAGTGGAACCCCTCTAAAGCGGACACCATTGGGACCAAAAATTTTGTCCGTTGCAGCGAGGTGTCCGGATCCTTAGCTCAGGGGTTAGTGGTTGACCATATCCCTCCTACAATCGTGGCCAGCTATGATAAAGCATTACTGTGGACGACGATAAAGACCGTATTGATGAGAGATCTGTCAACTGACAGCGTATAAGCAAGAATATGAGACATATTTAGGCTTTACTGTAGTTACTGGCCGACCGATTATAATGGTGGGTGTGGCCTAACTGTCCGTTATGCGAGGTTGTTCACTATTGCGCAGGCTCAAATGGGACCAAAGTAAGTGTCCATTATACGGAATAGCGGGGTGTCCACTGTTGAGGGGGTTTGAATGTATTGAAGTCTATGGAAATACAATCCGGACATACATTCAGAATTGTCCGTTATATCGCAGGTGTCCGCCGTTGAGGGGTGTCCGCTAAGCGGGATTCCACTGTATATATTATGCATGCAGAGTACCTAACGCATGTATCCAGCAAATACTTAACAAGCTGTGTGCTACTTCCTCTGTCTAGTATGGCTGGTCGAATTTTCTTGGCCTATGTAATCCAAATAAAACTCGTCTGTGTACAGTGTTATAATAAAGCATGCACGGATTCATACACATGCACACATAGTCCACATGACCAATTGAACTCTGTGACCAAAGCATCTATCACTATCAACGTCAAGAGTCGGTTTTAGATCCATTGGGGCATCCAACGCATCGACTATGTATACACTATATACCATAGTTAATAGAGTACAACGTATGATCCAATCTAATGTAAGAAATTAGCATTTTACGAATTCTCATAATGTATATAATTATATGGAGCAATTGACGACGCTTACCAGAAAAGCGCGCATCTTTCAAAATTGAAATTATTTTGTTTCCATATGTGACAGTCCATAGGAAAAGGGTGTATTAGGGATATTTTGGCCAAATTGAGTTAAGTACACCTGGTGATCCCTTACCATGTACTAAATATAAAAAAATCATTTTGGAGGCATGCAAGTACACAGTGGTGGAGTAATGAGCCAAATTGTAATTTCCTGTCTACTTCCTCATGTACAGGAAGTCGCAAAAAATCAATAATAATACATTTGTACAGGCACAAAACAACATTCTACATAAACTACCTATCAGGACTAACATTCTGCATAGACTACCTATCTGACCTATCTGGACAAGTTCTTTTGGTGTGTCCAACAGCATGACATAGTCCACATGTAGTTGTTCGTTTTCGTTTTCCTGTGATTGTAGAGCTACCAGTGGTATTCGAACTGGCCATAGTTGGGGTAGAGGGAGTTTGAGGTGCCGTTTTAGATGTTTTTGCTGTGGGTTTAGGTTGGGTGGGTCTGGGACAAGTGAGATCAGCAGCAAGAGCAGACTTGCAGTGCAATCTGATATTATCATACAAGTACCACTGCCGGGTAAGATCTAAACCAGGAATATCAGTTTCTTCTGGCTGACCTTTAAGGTCAGAGACTCGTACGTTGGGCTTCAAAAGCTTGATTTTCTCTTCGCTGGAATCTGAGTATTGCTTTACTGTGACTGTCCCATCAGTTGACACCTTAAAGTTATGGTATGAAGTGATGTTGGGGATGGTGCGGAAAAATTGACCGAGATATGTACTCCATTGGTAAAATGTCACCAATTTCTTCCCAGCTACATCGCGGATAATCTGTGGAACAATCTGCCCTGATGTTGTTGCTCGCTCTGCAACAGCAGAAATTTCAGCAAGGGTTGAGACTGAAGATCGACGAAATACCTTCTTGAATAAACCAAAATAACGATCAGGGGAAAATTTCGTGTGCCCCACCAGCATGAACGATAGCTCAATGCTTTCTTCGTACCCATTCAACACCCTCCAAACAAGATACTGGATAGAAGCATTGTTCTTGTTTTGTCCTACACAATTATCTGCGTGGAGGTACACACACTTTTTGCCATGGCTGTGTTTAGTGAAGTAGTGATGAAGGAGACTGATGACACAGTCAGCTCCCTTTCCCGGATTTTCTGCTTCATCAATGAGATACAATACCATTTGCCGCTTTCCATCGTCGCTTACGCCAAAAAGCCCACATTTTCGAGCGGTTTTAAAGTACTCGGGCCCTGTTTGCTGTGAATCGTATGGAAAATGAATTTGCTGCGCGAAGTCGTAAGAGTAGTGAGCTATCCTTGAACTCGATAATTGTTCTGCACTTTCAGCTGCTTGGACCTGACTCTTGTAGTAGTCACGTTCTGTTTTAGCACGTTGCAAATGCTCCTGAGCTGACTCAAGACGCTCAGACTTCTCTTCTTCTGAGAGGCAGCCTGACTTCTGAATTGCAAGTGAATTCTGTTGGCACGTGAAGCAAAGGTCTGAACTTGGAGTACTGATAGAGATATGAGGCAATAGTTCACTCCATAGATCGTAAAATTTACTCCTTCCAACTGCCTCCCACTCATTCTTTTCACAAGCAGACTTGTACTTTGAATAAACTAAGGCTTTCGTCACGTCGGAGGGAAGAACTGTGGTCTTATCTCTGTGACCAGGAACTCTACCTGGCAGTGGCAAGCCGTGCGCTCGAGCATAGTTAGTTATAAAAAGTGTTAGATGGTTGACTTCTTCAAAGGGGGTCGTATTATTAGGGAGACGCTTCGAGTTGCCGTGCTGTCTGGTATCTAAACCAACGTTATCAAAATGCTGAATCAAGTGCTCTAGGCGCTTGTGACCAACACAATGGAGAAACATGAATGTTTTTCGGCAAATCAAAACACCATGAATGTTGTATTTTGACATTGATCGATTGGCTGTCTTCTCATGATGGGACCTACGAAGGGTAGGTTGAGTATCCATACTACGACCTGCTCGAATTTGTGCGAGGATCACCAAGTCTAGCTCATCCCTGCTGAGTTCCAGGTTGTCAGCTCTACACTTTTCTATAGTCTGTTTACTCAAAAAGCTAGAACAAGGGGAGTCTCTAGGACCTAGCTTACACCCACAGGTAGACCGTATAAAATCTTCAACACTCCTTTGTGCCCTTTCATCTTCCATGCTATGATCAAAATTCACACTTGCCTCGAAACCTGGATCCTCTGAGAGAGAGAAAGACTCAGCACCACCTAGAGCAGGAGTAGAAGTGGTAGCTGGCTGAAAGAAGCGAGTAGAGCGAGGAGTAGTCGCGGTAAGACTTGCTGTTTCCATCGCGGGTTGGTAGTGGAGATAGATTTTGAAGCACAGGCAGGTGGTAAAATCTTCAAATTTAGCTGATCTAGGCATCAACAGAAAGCACATGGCCTGCTCTATGCAATGATGTCATTTTTAGGCTCATGTGAGCTTCCATGATGTCAGTACAGGAAATTAAACATTCTCGAACTTTAAACCCGTTTTTCTCAAAAACGTAAAAAATCCCTAATACACCCTTTTCCTGTGGACTGTCACATATGTAGTATTAGATTAGGTAGATGACTTCTATCACATCCACTATTATTACTATAGTAATGTATGCAGCTACTAGGGATATGGTACAATATTTCATAGTACCGTATAGCCGGAAATATTGGCGGGCATTAAATTTGGCGGTTGAGCCCCAAATCGCTATAAGAAGAATATTGGCGGATTTAAATTTGGCGGTTCGGTACGGGATCGCCATACGTATATATGCGAGTAGGAAATTTTGGCGGATTTTAATTTGGCGGTTGTAATATATAGACCGCCAAACCGCCAAATTTAATTCCCCGCCAAATTTTCCGGCTATACGGTATAGTGTAATCAACACTTCAAACCTTCTGGTAGATACCAATTTGCTCAAAATTAAATGGCCATCTGAGATGTCTTAATTTCATACAAGCTGAACTTTCTGTAGAGTACATGTCTGGATAAAAATTATTTGATATTTATTATCTCAAACCCTTCCCAAGAATATTTACTTCTTGGATAATAAGAATGAATGTTACAATGGTTGTCCCTACATTTCTTGCAAATATCGGACATCACAGATCATTGCTGCTCATATCCTGGATGTCAACTTGCTCTAGTGATTGATGGAACCCAAAAGAATAGGAGAGCAGTTTGCATGGCATCAGAAGCAGGATATATAGAATATCCCAGCCTACGAGGATCAATCAAAACTGGTTGCATTAACAGTCCAGCGTATGTATCAAGATTTTGTTTGCAGCACTCTCCCAGATCGTGCGTAGCTAAACCCAGATATTTATCTGAAGATGATCTTGAAGGATCCGATGTGGATAAATTGCATCACAGGACATCAGAAGATGGAGAGCCAGTTGTACACTTATTGCTAGAAAAGAAGACTACTCGTAGTGGTACATACTACAAGGTAAATTTGAGCATGTTACCAAATTGCTGGCATAAGTATATTATATCATCCCAACCCACGCGTGTGTGCAGGAGATAAAGCAGTCAGTTTAGCTGAATAGTATTATACTCTGTGGTGTTTCACTGCTTCTTCATTAAAATCAACATCATTGACATTATCAAGAGAATTAGCACACTCTTGACAGTATCTATTAACACTATAGGTTGCTTGGTTAGGCAGTCCTAACCTAAAGGTATCTTGGGAACCTGCCTCTAACCTCAAAGTGTGATAGACGAATATGAGCATGGAGAAGTTGTACAGGTGGATGATGATGTTGATTTCCGATACGGAAAGATGGCGCACACTACAACAGTCGTCATGGAACAAATTCAAGGTTCTCCACAGAAAAAAAGGAAAACTACTCAATTTCCACCAACATCTGGAACTGGGTAATTACATACTTAAATGACTATAATTTTATTTTTTAACTACAAATTAATCATTAATTGTCACTTATAGCTATTAATTTAAAACTTTATAATAGAGCTTTTTTGGATCAAGCAAGTGACAAAGACACACCTATAACCTGTAACACTGTTAAGGATAAAGGAATCCGTCTCAATTACATAACAGCAGGTTGGTTCTTATGTAATTAGTTACATAATTGTGCTTATTTACATTTCTTTCTCCCGGATTCCCACACACAGGAATTCTTGCAGGTGCTAAGCCATGTGGAATCATTGTGATTCTCTCAGAATTATTCCGAGCTGAGTCAATGTCCCAAGTGTACGCAAATTTACATCAATATTTTAGTGACCATCCAGCTGCACTCGAAAGATTAGGTACATTGTGATTTTTACAATCTCTCTTCATCTTCTCTCTCCATTTCTGTCCCCACCCTCCCTGTCTGAATTTTCTTCCAACATGACAGTCTTGTTCACACACACATACAATATGATATTATTATTATTGTAGGTTATGTAATTTATGATGATGGTTGCCATCTTCAAAGATATGCCCGAAACCCTTGCAGAGCTCATCTGACCAAGACAGCTGAAAAACTAGGGCAGGTACATTTTGTGATCGACAGAATGCATTTTAAAGGTCACACTGATGAGTTTTGCAAGTGTTCTTGTGATCCTAAACTTTTTCCGGACCTCGAAAATGTAAGCTGATACCATATAGTTAAGTCACTAAATGCACGAGTAAATATTATGTGCATGTATATCCAGGTAAACACTGAGATATGTGAACAGACATTTTCGTGGCTATCACGATACAGTCGCATTACAAGACACATGAATAGAACCAATTTTATGTTTTTTTATTTTGTATCTTTGTGATCTGCATAATCAAAGAGAGATTAAAAAACTCACTAATGCAAAATTTATGTAACTTTAGCATTACTAACATTATTATAACCACATAGTATTGTCATTAAATTTATAGTATAGAGTCCTATTCATTGCATTTTATCAACATTTGTGTATCAGTGCAATAGAATGGCAAATTCACTGAACTGTAATTACATAGAGTAGCCATAAGCAAATTATTGATAATATATACAACTGGGGAACAAGGCACAGCTTGGACGTAGGTATACAATTGGGTATATGGCATCCTTGCTTATCCTGAGATGGACCTAGTTCCTCTGTACAACTGGGGAACAAGGCACAGCTTGGACGTAGGTATACACACGGGTATATGGCATCCTTGCTTATCCCGAGATGGACCTAGTTCCTCTATACAACAGGGGAACAAGGTTCAGCTTGGACATAGGTATACACACGGGTATATGGCATTCTTGCTTATCCCGAGATGGACCTAGTTCCTCTGTACAACTGAGGAACAAGGTACAGCTTGGACGTTGGTATACACACGGGTATATGGCAACCTTGCTTATCCCGAGATGGACCTAGTTCCTCTGTACAACAGGGGAACAAGGTTCAGCTTGGACGTAGGTATACACACGGGTATATGGCATTCTTGCTTATCCCGAGATGGACCTAGTTCCTCTGTACAACTGAGGAACAAGGTACAGCTTGGACGTAGGTATACACACCGGTATAATATGGCAACCTTGCTTATCCTGAGATGGACCTAGTTCCACTGTACAACTGAGGAACAAGGTACAGCTTGGACGTTGGTATACACACGGGTATATGGCAACCTTGCTTATCCCGAGATGGACCTAGTTCCTCTGTACAACAGGGGAACAAGGTTCAGCTTGGACATAGGTATACACACGGGTATATGGCATTCTTGCTTATCCCGAGATGGCCTCTGTACAACTGAGGAACAAGGTACAGCTTGGACGTAGGTATACACACCGGTATAATATGGCAACCTTGCTTATCCTGAGATGGACCTAGTTCCTCTGTACAACAGGGGAACAAGGTTCAGCTTGGACGTAGGTATACACACGGGTATATGGCATTCTTGCTTATCCTGAGATGGACCTAGTTCCTCTGTACAACTGGGGAACAAGGCACAGCTTGGACGTAGGTATACACACGGGTATATGGCATCCTTGCTTATCCCGAGATGGACCTAGTTCCTCTGTACAACTGGGGAACAAGGGAACAAGGTACAGCTTGGACGTAGGTGAACACTCTGGTATAGGGCAAACATTGTTTGTCCAGAGATGGACCTAGTTCCTCAAACTCCTTAAGGAAAAATCACACATATTATGTGGGTATATACACACTGGAGCTCTATCTGGCTATATTATATTCACTATCATAAACTGATATACCACATATTATAGGGAATTGTGGTACCTAGAGAGCCTAGAGTGCATGCATAATAATTTCATATATATGCTGAAATAGATACAGTATCTGGAATGTGAACTGTGTGCATGCAATTTATGCACAACCTCCCCATACTATATAGGCTATAGTAGAGTTCAGTTTTGTACTAGGCCATAATAACACTGCAAGACATGATGGCATGAAGTTAGGCTTCATAGCACAGTGCTTTTGCCATTAAAGTTTTAATTTTAAAATTGAGGAACAGAAGAAAAGTGGGAACACTGATGGCAGATCTGGACAACCCTCGCTCTTTCCGTTGAGAACTACAGTCTATAACGCCTATATTGCGTAGATAAAAGGTCAGTCTATTGGTTTATGTTGATATCTCGGTTTTCATAACGTTTGACCGGTGACACTAAAAACGCCCATAGCCATAATAGTGTATGCGGATGATATGCCAGGTTTTCTCAGATCCGGTCACATATGACGAAGAAGCCTGTCAAGCGTGGTACAAAGGTGTGGGTGTTGGGAGACAGTGAGACGGGATATTTCTCCAAGTTCGATGTCTACTGCGGCAAGGGAACATCACCCGAGAAAAGTTTGGGAGCTCGTGTTGTGAAGACCCTTACTGAGCCACTGAAAGGGAAGTTTCACCATGTCTACTTCGACAATTTCTTCACGAGCGCAGAACTGTTGATGGACTTGGAGAAGGATGGAGTGTACGCATGTGGGACAGCGAGGAAGGATCGTTGAGGTTTCCCTAAAGAGAGTCAACCTGAAAGAAAGGTAAATACGGATAATGGAAATTGTTACTATACATAATAATATATAATATACAGGGGTGAATCAGTCACTGTTCAGAAGGGGAAGTTGTCCGCTTCAGCTTGGCTGGATCGCAGGACAGTCACTGTTATGGCTACTAACTGTCAGCCAGATGACACCGGAACAGTGCTCCGTGGTACACAAGATGGCTCACGCATACCAGTGCCATGCCCCCAATCCATCATTCTGTACAACACATACATGGGAGGAGTAGACAGAGGAGATCAGTTACGGGGATACCACCGCTGTCGTACTAAGAGCCGAAAGTTCTGTAAGTATTATTTTTTACTTCTTACTTGATGTAGCCATCACCAATGCTTTCATCCTGATGAAGAACCACACAAGCAAGGCTCCAAAATGACCATCAAGGACTTTCGGCTTGAGTTGGCATCCGAACTGATCGGTGACTATTGTAGTCGTCGCAGATGTGGACGTACTTCGTCCTCCTCCATCCGCTCCCTTCCTCTTTGACACTTTCCAGTGAAGATCGATGACGACAGTTGCCCCCCTAAGAGGAAGAGAGGCAATTGTGCTCAATGCAGAAAGACCAAGCACAGTCGCATGAACATGAGCTGGTTCTATCGAGAGTGCTCTGCATGGCTGTGTCGCTCGGGAGATCCAGACGATTGTTTTTTGCAGTGGCATACACGTCTACATAACATGTACATATACATATTCAAGCCCAATCAATAATTATTGCAATGGGTACACAAGAAGAGTACCCTTTACTGAGAATGTATTATGTCAAGGGTGTGTGCACGTATGTAGGGTGTGTGTACATGTATGTGTGCAACTACACGTGCAAGTATTTCATACGCGACTTACTACACATACGGTTATCTCTCAGTTGTGTGTGTGTGCATAAAATGTTGTAGCCTGGCCAAGCAATTTGGACCGGTGGTGTGTATAAAATAGTGTCATAATATATACCATGCTCTAACAACAAACCTACATACATGAACAAAAAACATGCGTACATGCACTACCATACGCAAACACTAAACTAAACGTACATGCACTCACACACAATCATTCACAAACACTAAATACAGGGGGTGTGCATGTATATGTACATGAGTATTATACGAGTATTATGTAAATGACTTACCATCCAAAAGATGATCACTTGGTGTATAGTGTGTGTGCGAGTATGTATGTGTGTGCGTGTGTGTGTGCACATAATATGGTAGCCTGGTCAAGCAATTTGGACCTGTGGTGTGTGTCATGATTGAAGGTGAGACAGTACACAGTATCATGTGATAAGATAACTAATATTAGTCCATAAAAGGAGAAAAGGCATACCTTAAATTTTGTATACACATATTATGGTGTGTACACATAACACTATAGTCCAAGTGCACAAATTGTGTGCACACATACCCTCCACAGTACAGTACACACCCTTGCATAGTACATAATATTACACGCAAAAAATACACATACACAAACAAACAACATATGTACACAAATATGCACACTTGCGTACACACATACACACCATGCACAAACACTAAACATACGTACGTATACATATGCACTTGCATACGCACACACACACCATGCACAAACACTAAATACACGTATGTATACATAACAATAATACACTCACACACACACACACCATGTAAATGATTATACATATGCGCATACACCATGCTCAAACACCAACACGCACACACTCACAAGCATACACATACTGCTATAGCACACAAGGCAAACTTACATTGGTTGTGAAAATGCCAGGCAAGTTTTAAATGTGACATCCATTGAACAGACCTTTTGTAAATGAAAGAGAAGAGTTTATAAAGGAAGATCACTAGTTATCGTACTACTGTAGCACACAGACCTAAGGAGGCCACACTGTAAGGCTTGAAACACAGACAAAAGCTATAACCTAGACTTGTACGTACAAAGCTTCAATCAGGCAGGGCTAGTCACAGACACTCGGCATGCACGATCATTAGCTAGCGCTAGCTATGTATCCAGTGGCCAGCGTGTACTATCAACGATCGGGTAAGTCCTACAAAATATGGGAAAGATCTAAAGCTTTTACTCACTCAGTTGCTTATATCATGGAGAACTGAAGGAGACAGAGCAATGAGCTACGCTGTCAGTACACGCTAAGTCAAATGGAGACTGATATTTCAAGTTTATTCCCCTTCGTACCCCCCCTTATCTTACGAATTCACTTACCTCTTGGCTTTTGTCCCTCGAAATTCCTTTGATTCACAAGATCGGCTGGCTTTCTTGGTATCAACGGGTAGCTTAGGCAACCATCTCTTTGAAAAATGCGTGTTGCTAATACAAAAAGTTGATCGTTTAGGCGATATGACCTCCAGACTTCCGTGATGTCATATTTCTCTCTGCCCATGCGCGCATATATTATTCCGGCACTAATCGGTTAAATGAACACTTCCGGCACTAGCAGCCACACCCCTGAGACCTGGACAATTAAAAGGGCGTGGTCACACAACATGTACCTCACTAATGACTTTGATGTGGTTTAGGTGTCATATTCCCCACGTCACGCCCACACAATTTAATGGTACCTTAATGTAACTGATATGCATTGCTTTCCCATCTCCCCAGGGTCTTTATCAGACTGTTCTCCATACCGTTAGCCGCTACTTTGGATGCTGCTCCTATCAGAAAACTATGCCATTGAAATCTGAAGCATCTGCCCAGTGCCTTCTTGACTTCTTAAATAGCAGGAAAATATGCAGTTCAAAATTTATCAAGAGCCCATAGGCAGTAGCAAATCTTTTGTGCACTCAGTTCGAATGATCAGCCATCCTCCTCACGTTTAAACCAGCTAGCTGCACATAGCCACCGAATAAAGTAGTTTCGTCTACACTAGAATACCGGCAAAACTGGGCTGGCTTTTTATAGGAGCTGTACTTGCTACTATAAGTATGTGCTCAAATACGTAAGCACAACCCAGTGCTGCAGTATTAGAACATCTTGCAATCGAACTGCTACTAACACTCGCCACCATGCAAAAAATGATTCTCAGGGGATAGTGACTGAAAACTGTTATTCACGGCATGCAGTGCAGCACAAGGTAAGGGGTGATACTATAAATTGCTCTTTTATCAAGTACTTAATCGCTCAGAAGTACAGTGCTTAAAAACCCCAATATGTGTTGAATTTCATAATAAAAGAAGTACTCACATTCCAGGTATGATTTCTCCAGCCACTTTGATGCGGATAGGTGGGCGGGCTATCCACCACACCTTGAGGTATGGCTTCTTTCACCAACTGTTGTACTTGGCAACTAAAACACCCTCTGCAATATCAGGTAAGGCGAAGTGAGTTGATCACCTGTGACAAGAATAACGCTGTCTCCGGCCTGTTCCTTGTGTACAATACATGCTTCGATGTATATACAGATTTTGTTTGTACCTCTTTCCAAAATTGCATTGTCGGCAAATGCATGAACTGCTGGATCAAGGGCATTCCTCTGAACGTCCGTAAGACCAGGCCTCACAGCGGTGGCTTCCATCAGCTTTGAGTGAAGACAGGATAGGACGTTGGTTGCCACCTTTTGGTCAATGTTGTAGTCAGATGATCCATAAAGCTCCTCTATTCCCACCTTCTCCCAGCATTTCCATGCATGATTTCGATACTGGGAAAGAATTAAATTATAGAAAATCACTCACCAATCAATAACAAACTACACACTAAGGAAAGAAGGAAATGAGGTCAGCTATAGACAAGATTCAGGGCATACGAGGGCATCACCAATGTATGCCACACAGAGGAGTTATCCCAAGGTATAGACAAGGGTGGAAAACAGGTAGCAAAGGGGGGGGGCTCAGACCTTTGACTGTGTACTATGACAACAGTTAGGCTGTGTGCATATGCCCACAGCCCACCTATCACTCACCAATCAATAACAAACTACACACTAAGGAAAGAAGGAAATGAGGTCAGCTATAGACAAGATTCAGGGCATACGAGGGCATCACCAATGTATGCCACACAGAGGAGTTATCCCAAGGTATAGACAAGGGCGGAAAACAGGTAGCAAAGGGGGGGGGGGCTCAGACCTTTGACTGTGTACTATGACAACAGTTAGGCTGTGTGCATATGCCCACAGCCCACCTTGGGGGGTCTGGGGGCATGCTCCCCTGAAAAATTTTGGAAATTTTAACTCTCTGAGAGAGCTTCTGATGCAATCTGGCAGCAGTTTTTGGACTGATTTTTAGTGGCAATTTTTACTCGAGCACTCTTGCAAACACCTAGAATTATTACAGAACTACGTTGCTCTAAATTGTTTAGTATGGGGGGGGGGGGGATGGGGGGCTGAAGCCCCCTTGCCCTCACCTATTTCTCCGTCCCTGATAGATAGTACAATTGTATACTAGACAGATGTCACAATGCAACCAATTTGAAATGCCAAGCGTGTTGATCTCTACACACTTCTTTTTGCTGTAAGGTTTTTATCTAGACGAATTTCATTTATGGATGGTCACATACCTGTTATTGTACACATGTGAAAATACCGCATTTTCTCATTATAGGCGCATTTTGCTTATAAGCGCATATTCGTTATTAACCGCATGCTATTTTGTTGGCCTAAGCACTCACTATTAGGCACATTTCACGTATAAGTGCATAATATTATGTGACCCTTGACCTTGATGTCTACACGCTTGCTACATGTAGCTAGCTTGCCCAGGGTTCCAGCCTTTTCAAGTTAGTCGATAACGATGGCTACTGTCAATCTTCAGCTTCTTCCATTAATGAATGCCATTTCAATCTGGGTGGAACACAATAATCGTGCGAGCGATCAATCGATTGGCCATGCCCCTTAAATGATATCGTGAACGTGCATGCGTTCTCTTTGTAGCTAATTTTTATTAGGCGCATCTCACTGTTAGGCACACTTCGCTATTAAGCCCAGGTTTTATTCCAGTGGAGATGCAAGCGCATACGCTAAATAGCGGGAAAATACAGTATTGAAGGGAAAAAACTCACCTCCACAGCTGAGCTAGTCCTTGCACCAGTGACAGGACAGATCCCATCACTGCCACTGGTGTACACAGGATCCTGTATAAAAATTAAGATATAATTTGCTCAACTGCAAAAGTTGCTAAAATACACATAAATAACTCCCAAACTTGAAGGCACTATTTACACCTGGAACCGAAACCGAACCCGAACCCGAACCCGAATCCGAAACCCGAACACCAGTAACAGGATGGCTAGCATGCACTGTGAGCCACCTTGTCGCAGCAAGGAGTAGTACATGTGGGGAAGGGGCTATTTGAAATCCACTGGTCACAGATCACACATTTTCCATTGGGCTCTTTTCTCAAATCCACTCTTATTTTAGAGTACAGAAATAGGATTTACATAAAACAAATAGGCCGTTACTATTGCCACCGGAGAATCGGTGGTTACTAGGGCCACACACTGCTGCCACCGGCCGGTGCCTTTACAGCTGAAACAATGCTCCTGCCACCGATTATGCACCGACTGAAGGCGAATGCGGGCTTTGAGTCCGTGACTCCGCCTACCTGATGGCATGTCGCTCCATCGCGCGCGCGCATGCATGTACTACATGTGGCCCGGAGAAAGCTGACAATCAGGGAGCTATGGACTATCTGTGCTCAAAAATGAAATGAAAATCAAACCACATGTCAAGGCACGTGGTAGGCCAAAACACACTGCCATCAAAGAGTAAAGCCAAAAACGGGAAACGGAAAAAAGTACTCATGAATGCCGGAAAGGAGAATCTTCCACCCAACAAGAAGGTGTGTCTTGATAAGATGATGCTAGAGAAAAGCGAATCGAACCAGGAACTCCTGCTTATTTAATTAAGATGAGTAGGAAGCGTGTTACAGACTCAAAGCCGAGAAAAAATGAGATGGAAGTTGACCTTCTTACCAATTGTGAGTCTTCAGGTGGTGAAATGGAATCAGCAGAACTTACCATAAATGGTCAGAATGTTTATAAAAGCGATCTTCAACTGCTAAAGTCAGATCATGAATGGTTGAATGAGCGTCTTATTAATGCTGGACAGCGAATGCTGCTTGAGAATTTCCCTAACACGGCAGGTCTTCATGACATATGCTTTTCTGATACCCTGGCTTTTCCTTGTGATCCTCCTAAAGATGTTGTGGAAATATTGAATGTTATAAGTACACACTGGATTTGTATCTCAAACGATTGTAAGCCAGGCACTGTTAAGGTTTATGATAGCCTACAATCAGGAGATTTGCCCTTGTCTGTTAAAGAAATCATTGCAGCTTTGGTAAAGTGTGATATAAAGAAGATTTTTCTCCTTTTTCCTGATGTCCAGCAACAGCCTAACTCATCAAGTTGTGGACTGTTTGCTTTGGCTTACGCTTCTACTCTATGCGAAGGAAAAGATCCAACCAAATTGAATTTTGATTTTCCTCTTATGTGAATTCATTTTCTCAGTTGTCTTCAGAACAAGAAATTCACTGTGTTTCCATCAACTAGTTCCATGTACCTCCCAGCTAAACCACTATCGACCAGTTTTAAAATCTACTGTTTGTCGTCTACCAGACAGGGGTGATAAAATGGTATCCTGTGATCAGTGCAAAGAGTGGTTCCATTTCGTGTGTATAGGCTTGGATCTAGATTCCGATCTTGAAGATACATGGATGTGTGCAAGTTGCGGTGACTAAATATAACTAGCTATAATAATAATATGGCTTATAATAAATTATTATTATTGTGCAACAGTCTTCTATTTAAGTGAACTTGTGAAATTTACAATAATGACAGTCTACTGGCTCCGCCTAGTCCACCGGTGTAAGAGTGGCCGCTACGTGCGCAAGTTCAATTTAATCGTTTGTCAGTTGTATACCGGTGGTAGCAGAGTGATCATGGCTATTGAAGGCACCGACCAGTGGCAGTGGCAGATCTGTGACTTTTTGGACACCGACCTTCCGGTGGTAGGAGCCATTCCGAAACAAATATGCGAGTTGAGCGATGCAGCACAGGATTGCGGCTCCAAAGCAATTCGTTATGTCAAGCTCTTTACCCATATTCACACACACGCACATGTACACTACTGTTCCGAATGTACCAACAGTGAACTGACACTGTAAAATATATAATAATTGTGAGCGAATTTGAGAAAAGGGCCCACTTCGCGCAAAAATGATTTTTGATTAGTGGTATTACGTAAAAGTACGTTGAATTACCTACCTGTTGCACTTTGCTCGTCGTCGCTAGCTGCTTCTGTCATGGAGATATGCGTCCTCAAAGTCCAGGAGTGCGCGGAGAACGATTTCGAGAAAAACGCGATCAAACGTTGCACTTCCGGGTGAAATTTACATACTGTCACACTATACACAGAGTACAAAGTACAGTCTAAGGGCTGAATAATTATTGTTATCAGATCGAGTTAAGTGGATAGCTGCTATGTAGTTCTTCGTGTAGATAGGCTATTCTAAAGCCATTGTTACACCATGGAGAGTGGACGCTGGGAGAAGGCCAACTATCGGTGTGCTTCATTCAGAAAGCGCTCAATCGATGTTAATGCTGGGGGGAGCTTATGAAACTGGTAAGTAGCATGAGTAGCTAGACACTGTTGCAACGAATGATTGTAACAGCTAGCTACTATGTGAGAGGGAGAGGTAGTGCATGTGTGTGTAGGGGGGTCTGTGTGCATGCAATTTACCTGTGGGTGTGTCTTGTCCCTGTAGTAATGAATAACCATCGATGGGTGCTTGTAAAACTAGACCCCATTGATTGTAACAGCTAGCTAGCTAGCTGCTAGTGTGTGAGAGGGAATGTGTGTTGGGGGGATCTGTGTGTGCATGTAAAGTGCCTGTGGGTGTGTCTTGTCCCTGAAGCAATGAATAACCATTGACGGATGCTTGTGAAGCTACACTCTATTGCAGTGTGTGAGGAGACTCGGGCGAGTTAAGGACTGGGACCAGCAAAATTTTACTGTTTTTACCACGTCTTGAAAGCATAGTTACAGCAAATTGAAAAGTAATGAATGTGACAGTTATCCCAGGTTCTTCAACCTTTGATGTGGCTAATGATACTCCTTTTAGCCCCGCCCATCAAACCGCAACGGCCCCACCTCCATTTTCGTGGAAGCACTTCAGTCAACATGGATCAGCTAGGCGGTGAACTTCTCGGCCATGGATGAGCTAGATAGCCATAGTAGTAGTTTCTTACTTCGATTTATAACATTTTTGTCGTTTGCAATTTTTAAAATGACCGTTCATTTGGCAGAGAGAGGTGAAAATCAACAAAAGTGCCACTCCCACATTCTATTTAAAGCCTTCTTTTGAGAAACTGGAGGGGTAAGTTAAAAATTGCAAACGACAGATCTTTAGATATTACTACGTAAGTACTATGAGCGATAGAACTCGTCGAACCATCTTGTTCCAACACCCCGCCTAGCACAGTCTACCTATTCCTATACTTCACTACTAGCGGGTGTGGCTTAGGTCACATGACCTGTCAGTTAGCTGCTCCAGAATCGTCATTCAGAAGGTCTTCTACTTGGATGAATCATTGATAAAGTCAAAGAATTATCACATATGTACTGGATTTTCGGTGTAAAATTTGTCGATCTGGGAGATAGCTGTGCGGTGGGCGGGGACCCTGCTATGAATATCATTATCGCGCGGGTCCCAGTCCTTAATGCGCCTGAGGAGAGACTTGTGTGTACACAATTTACCTGTGGGTGTACCGCCCTGTAGCAATTGACACTGATGTCCACGCTGGAAACACTTGTGAAACTGGTAGGTATCTAGACCCCATTGCAATGAATTAAAACAGCTACTTTGTGTGTATATTCGAGAGCCAGAGTGTGTATGTGTGGGGGGGGGGGGGGGGAGGGGGGACCCTGTATGTATTTACCAATGGGTGCTATATAACAGATGCTTGTACCAGCTTCTCCGGGGATGATAGTCCATATTGTATCCGAGTACATGCCCAATGTAGGTATAGTATTAAAATATCAACCAGTGGGTTCAAGAGCCATGGCAATCTCTGTTTTAACTACTTTGAGTAAGGATTTGGGGGTGGGGGAGGAGGGATAAACACGAGATACACAAGATACAATGAAATAAAAAATCGAGTTACTTGTCTGGGCAGCTCCTCCCATCATGGCCCACAGCGTGACAAATTCCACATGTTCTTTATCGTTTAGGTGGAGGAGGTGTTGCTGGCGGATTCAGAAGTTCTTCAGGGTGTGGAGTTCCACGCTTACTTCCACCAGGCCTCGGAACAGTTGGCAGAGGATAAGTCGTATCTTGATCGTTTGGTGGGTAAAAGGGCCTGATTTGCTCATAAAGATACCACTGACGATCAGAATTCAAACCTTTCAGTGGTATCACATCTGGCTTAGTATCTACGTTGGGTGTCCAAGGCTCCTTGAGCAAGTCGATATCCTGCTCGACTGTATCACTCCTCTCTCTGACGAAGACATGCCCGGAAGAAGATGATGTGATGCGGAAGTGATGAAGTTTCTTGATCCCCGAAACCTTCTTAAATTGAGTGGCAAAAAGGTTGGTCCAGTCCAGTATAGAGACGATAGTGGTGCCATCCTCGCGAGAAACTAGCTGGGCAACGTTACACTCAGCTGAGGTGTTGACTACTTCAGTGATGTTGTGGAGGCTACCCACTTTCGTCCACCTGTACTGGCGCTTAAACAGACCAAAACACCAGTCTGGAGAAAACTTCGTATGACCAACGGGAAGGAAAGACAATGTGATGTTGGAGTGTTGATTCGTCATCACCCTCCACGCCAAATATTGCACCATACCGTTGTTTTTATTCTGTCCGGTGCAATTATCAGCGTGGAGAAAGACGTCCTTCTCTCTAAAGCCGTGATTGTGGAAGAAGTCCAGCCGACTGACCACAGCATTGGCACCCTTGCCGCAACCACCTGCCTCGTCCGTCAAAAAGTTGACTTGCCTGGGGAGTACCTCGCAGTTGACACCAAACACGGTACACTTCCTGGATTTCAAGAAGTAGATCGGTCTAGGCTGCAGGGGGTCTGATGGATAATGGACTTGCTGGGCATAGTCGAAGGAGTAGTGCACTTTGATGTTGTTGGAGTTGCAAGGAGTGTGTGACCACGGTGCTGGAGGAGTGAACTCGCCATTGGTGACAAAGTGTGCTTGAACACTCTCCTTGCACTCCTCACATACAGCCTTGTATTGTGCTCTCTCCATCTTCACAACTCGAAGGTGTTCAAGTGCGTCACTGATTGTGGAGGACTTCTCAGTTTCTGAACCATTGGCCATATGCACAATAACAGCACTGTTCTGCTGACATTACCAGCAAAGATATTCATTATGACGACTGATGGTACAAGAGTTCGCCACAGGTAGCAAAAGGTCGTGTATGCTACTGGATGGATGGTACCCTCGACTTCAGCTGCTGCATGATACACCTTCCAAACTGCTCGCTTTGACACGCTCGATGGTAGGAGCTGGAGGTCATCGCGGCTGTATCCCGGAATCCTGCCAGGAAGAAGCAATGCGTGCTGCTCGGCATAACTAAACAGGATGCGCACAACGTACTCAGTGGAAGTGAAAGACAGAAATGTCTGGGTTGTTTGTGTTACCATGAACTCTGGGACACAGACCATTGCTCTTCACATTCTTCGTCAGGTTCTTCAGCCGCTTCTCACCGATTCCGTGGAGAAACCGAAACATCTTTAAACGGACTGGTTTGCCCTGGTGTGTGAAGGTGGTGTAGCACTTCTCACGGTCATCCTCTTTGTGTCGTGCTAGGGTGGAGACGATATCGCTCGTGTTCATTCCCTCCATAAGCTGACCCATGATGACCATATCCAACTCAGCAGGGGTCAGTTCAGCGCGTGATCCTCTGAATTCTTCAACGTAGCTCAGTGAGAACTGCTGGCTGCAGGGACTCCCTTTCAGTTTGTGGCAACCACACCTGGTGGACATGAAGGTGGAGATAGTAGCTACTTCTTCTGTGTCAGTAGGACGTGAGGTGACGGTCACTGTAGATGCGACTACGTTAAGGCCTTGCAGAGCTACATACACTCGCTCCTCCGTATCCACCAGCTCACTAGGTGCAGTCTTATCTCCGTCATTGTGCATGAGCTTGCCAGCAGAGTCTGTAGAGTTTAGTAGGTAGTATTGTGTATTAGTGTGTATTATTAATTCCTTCGTGTTTGTTCTTTCAATGTATCCATGATAGCAAATTTTGTGCATTTTAATAGTATTAATTAATATTATCTGTATTTTATGTTATTTTCATGTGCACATAATTCTCTACTCAATTCTATGGCTACATTACTGCACCTTCCAAGCTGTGTGTACTGCCAGGTGTGCAGCTGTCATCCTCCAGGTCATCATCGTCCTCAGCATCAGCAGAAGAGGTAAAGTAATCTTCAATTACCTCTAGGAGGGCCTGCTGATCACCACTGCTGAAGCCTAGGAAGGCATTCACTGCCTTGGCAACCTCAGAAGCACCCACAGAATTAGAGACCATACCATACCATACCGTAGCATATTGTAGTAGATGCCAGCGATTAAGCGCTAAGTACTTCCAAGTACTAGCTTGTGCATAGTATTATTAGTACTTACCTAGTCCGTGCACGCGGAGATAGATTGAGAGAGGGCTCTATTTCGAAGCTATCGTTCGAATGAAGACAGCCGTTTCTGGATTCGAAATTTCACCAGAAGGTGAGGAAAGGATCGTAGATAGTTATGTCATAACCTCAGTTTCCCGGATGTATGACCCGGGCGCCTATATACACGCGTACTGAAAATTTTTATAGTGCGCAAAGTGGGCCCTTTTCTCAAATCCGCTCACAATTAATACTCAAGAAGCTTAAAAGGTGAGCGAACATACAGTAGTTCAATGAATCTAGCTGTATCTAGATAGCCCGCTAGCGGGTACTGCTACTGTGCTGACTAGGTGGGTCAAAATGAAGGCTTATTTCGCCTTTGTATAGTACGACTAGCCTCCGAAGACGACGGCAACAGTTAGAAGGAGGGGTGTTCGACATGTATATGACACAATCTGAACTTTGACAAATTTCTGAGATACTAAAAATGCGCATGGTGTGAACCGCACATGGATCCCTTATGGAGGGTTTTCCCAAATTTTTGTTATTGTACACGTTAAAATATTGAAGGCAAAGAAAACTCACCTCCACAGCTGAGCTGGTTCTTGCACCAGTGATGGATTCCATCACTGCCACTGGTGCACACAGGATCCTGTGTAAAAATTAAGACACAATTTGTTCAACCATAAAAGTTGCTAAAAAGTACAAAAATACCTCCAGTCGTATCGTTGTCGCTGTCAACAAAAAGCGCCTAATCTCAATATCTGCGCACCTTATAATTAGTGAGTCTTACAAAAATTTGCTTCAGAGCGATTGATAAGGGCCATGAAGGTTACAAATCGTACAATTGTTTGGCCACGATTGTCTATGGTTGACCACGTGCTTTCTGCTCATGCACGCACACAAGTACATAGGTAAAGTTCGTCAATGCAATGGATTGCGTTATGTGCATAGCAACTCTGGGTGGTATGCACAATGCATATCACCCAGCTTTTCTAGCGTTGCCTGACCCTACAATAGCAAGCGATGGCTTGCATACCCGTAGAATCAGTGTTCTCCCCAAGCAAACTTTAAGGAATGATAGGAGGGTGTGGTGTAGGTGGAGCTTGTAGCCACATCAAAGCTTTGGGGTTATCTCCATTCCACACATCAAAGGGAATTCTGCATTGAAGGCTTGTTGGGCTGACATGCCTTAGGTATGCTATGGAGAACTCTGGAAGATAGGAGCTATAGACCATCCCTGGGAAGGGTCCCCGACCTTTCAGCAATATTTGTGACTGTCTACGGGAAAACCCAGAATATGGGATCCGCGGGCTGTACTGAACTAGAGACAGAATAATGTACGTTTTCTACCCATGACTTGCCACATTTGTATACTAATAATTGCTCTTGTGCTCAATGTTCACCAGTATGGTAAAGATCACAATAATGCTCTATGTAACTAACGATCATTTCAGCATGCCTCGTGAACCACCCACCTTAGAGCAGCACGGAGTTATAGATGTGGGGAGGGGGCTATTAGAAATCCACTGCTCACAGATCATACATTTACAACTTTTAACCTTTTCCAAGTGGGCGATCATTCTTAGCTTACTACGAATTAATCTTTTGATTTCTCTGGATGATCAACAGGAGACAGCTCCAATGGAGAACAGTTGATTGTCTTGCACAAGCATGCTGTCATCTCCGAATATGCCATATTATAGTGCGCCAAACGAAACGTTTCAAAATAAAGTTATCATCATCAGGTGGCACATACCGTATAGCGGGAAACTTTCGAGGGAGAAAACTCATGAATTTCACGATTTTCAGCCATCCGCGAAAGTTTTCTCCACAAAATTCTAGGCATGCCACACCCATTATCCGATCAGTTTTTGCATTCCGTGAAAGTTTTCTTCGCAAAATGCTCCTTTCCTACCGATCCGCGAAAGTTTTCTCCCTCGAAAATTTCCCGCTATATGGTATGGTATGGTATGGTATGGTATGTGACCGGATCTCAGAAAACCCGCCATATTCATCAATCCATGAAATTTTAGTTAGCTGTATATTTGGATAGCTGTATCATAGGGCTAACCTGCCTCCAAGTCTGAGACACGTCGCACGCTTGGCTGTGGAGCTAGAGCGCTTAGTTTGCGATAGCGCCACACCCTCAATAATCGAGATATTACTGTTTAAAGGCGTTGCTATGCACGTGTATGGCATTTCTGTATACTACGCGTGAACCGGAAATCAATTAAATGGACCTGGGCAGAGCCGTTTGAAATAAATGAAAATATCAAGCAAGGGTCAGATTTCAATGTTGACAACAGTCGGCGATTGTTCTAAGATGCCCAAGAAGCTAAATAGGTGAGTGAACGTACAGTAGCTTGATGAATCTAGCTGTATCTAGGTAGAGAATTCTAATTAGCACCCATAGCAACGGGCTCTGTGTATGACGGCCGTACTGACTAGGCCGGTCAAGATGAAGGCTTATTTTGCCTTGGTAACTTACATTTACCCTCCGTAGGCGGTGGCAACAGTTAGTAGAAGGGTTCTTTGACATAGATATGACAAAAACTGGACTTTGATATTTTTTGACTGTTGATACTAAGAACGCGCCATATACTTAATAACTTCCTTGAGGGGAGCTATGCTCCTCGCCCATTCGACTCCACCTTCCAAGCTGAAAACATTATTCTCTGGATTGTCATGGAACGGCACAACAGCGTGCAAATAATAGACTTTCATGACAAAATCCAGAGGTACTATGACTGTTCCCAACGTGCCAACAGTGAACTGACACTGCAAAATATATAATTAATAATACCATATTATAATGTGTTATGGCATATGTGACCGTCCATGGGAAAACCCGCCATATGGAATTTTTTTATGAAAGTTGAGTTTGATGCATATATGCTAACTCGCGTTTAAGTTCTAGACTGATCATGTGCTTCGTTGTGGAGATACAGCGCTTTGTTTGCGATCACGCCACACCCTCAATAATTGAGAATTTACTGTCCAAAGACGTTGCTATGCACGCGTGTGGCGTTTCCGCATGCTACGTATGACTTGGAAATCAATTAAATGGACCTGGGCGGAGCCGTTCGAAATGAACGTAAAGGTCAAGCAAGAGTTAAATTTCGTTGTTGACAGCGACAGCCGATTGTTCTTAGATGCCCAAGAAGCTAAAAAGGTGAGTGAACGTACAGTAGTTCGATGAATCTAGGTAGAGAATTCTAATTAGCGCCCATAGCAACGGCCTCCGTGTACGGCAGCTGTACACACTAGGTAGGTCAAAATGAAGGCTGATTTCGCCCTTTTTAACTTACGGTTAGCCTCCGTAGACGATGGCAAAGGTTAGTAGAAAGGTCTATGACAAAAACTCAACTTTGACATTTTTTGACTTGAGGTACTAAAACGCGCATTGGGCGAATAACACGCTGATCTCTTATGCCGGGTTTTCCCGGACGGTCACATATGAGAAAAGGGCTTGGCGCAACATAGGATATTGCCAAATTTTGTAAACTGTCACCATTCCAAGCCAGTGAGAGCCCTAGCCTTCAATCCTATTAATCCTCGGCACATGCATCTGGACTGCCATCAGACTATAAAGGCTTCTTTTAGATTCAAAGGTGTGTATGTATGGCTAGTGATAGATCAAACAAGATGACTGGCTCATCACTGCATGCGTGATCGTAGCACACTGGCAGATAGGCTTCTTGGCTTTTGGTGCAAACTGCTGACATAGCACTAGCACCATATGGCGCACCTCACAGAACAAAATGCAACTACCATGATGAAAGTGACATGGCATACAAAATTGTGATCCTGTACAAAACTGCTGAGCTTAAATCCCTTGAGAGACCAGTTCACTACCTAGTTGAGGGTTTAGCATCTATGGTGTCCAGTTTGTTTAGCAATTTGTGCCATTTACTTCACGGATCCAACACTAGACGCTTGCTCCTGATCCAAGCTGTGAGCTACCAATGCAAGGCATAAAACGGCATTTTTTAATACGAATGGCTCGTTCTATTTTGCATGCGCATTTAAGAGACCTAAACTAATGAACAAGGCTAAGAAACCCATTAGATTGGTAACCGTGTCGAAGCTCAAAATCTAATCAGTTAATTATTGTGTACTAGTTTGTGACTAAATCTAAAACACAACGAACTATAACAGCATGTGCGAATAAGGTTTTTTCTTTATTCCCAAGAGTGTGGGGGAGACGTTCAACCTGTTAAACCATTAATTTTGTAGACCGGTCTGTCTATGTTTTGTTCTACTACTCAGAGGTATCCCCCAACCTTAAAAAAATTTCCTAGAAAATCCTTGGCATTTATACCAGTGTTGTAGCCAGCATATTATTATATGTGACCGGATTTGGGAAAACCCTCCGTATGGGATTTTTTCAGAAAATTGAGTTTGATGCATAGTTGATAAGCTTTACCATAGAGCTAACCCGCGTTCAAGTCTTAGGCCGATTGCGTGCTTGGTTGTGGAGATACAGCGCTTTGTTTGCGATCGCGCAACACCCCCAATAATCAGGGATAATTAAAATGTAAACGTGGATAGGAAACCCGCCGTATAACATATTGCGCACTCCGCGTTGCGCGCGGGAAGGGAAATATACGGAGAGAAACGGAGATAATAATGAGCACCTGGAGAAGACTGTTATCTATATACCGCAGCTATGCGGGAAGCTGAAGGGTGTTAATATGACGGAAATGCCAGAAGTATCCTCGGAAGTCAACTAGTAGCCGCCTTGACTCGGGTTGGCGGGAAAGCGCGCTCATACAAATAGCAGATTGAGTCCAGAGTTCAGGTACATATGGCTCAATAATCAGTGTATATGGAATTTGTGTTAGGTTATCTATAAACCAAGAGCATGAAAACATGTGAATTCAAGATAGTTAACTTTGTAGTGGGTGGCTACATGAGGCTATTGCTTTATAGAATCATTATTGTCCCACATTGCTCTATTTTACTCCCGGTTTGACTATTTGCAAGTCAGACTTTCATTGCTTCCATGGTGTGTGCATTTGTGTTAGGGTTATCTTTTGTTCATATTGGTTTTAGTCCTAAATAGGGTGATATATAAGAGACTGAATGAATACCATATAAGGTTATTTTTGCTAAACTAGTAAAATATTATTAAGCAACTGTTTTATTAATCTCAAATTTAATGCAGATTTGCTTGATAGTAACAATATGCCAATAGTGAAGAAAGGACGTCGTCGCCATCATTATAGGCCGAAATGTGCAGAACGTAAATGGCAAAAGAGAAGGAAACAGACACCACTTCAGATAATTACCAATATCTTGGACTCGGATAAAGACCTTATCACGTTGCCTCATTCAAATGCAAACAATAAAGAAACCACTACTACTTCTGGTTCACCAATTCAAGCGGAACAAAATCAACATCCAGCTACAACTGAAATTCAGGGAGCCACACAAACAGCTGCTGAAACAAGCAGCTCTCAGGAGAACATTACATCAAACCAGCGAGACCACCCCTGTTCTCAATTTGATCGTGTGAAGGCGGAATTATCACAGTCACTATCCGGATGGCATTTGTATACAGATAATGATACTATACAGCTGTCTTTAATTTCCAATGCACCTCCAGAGCCTAGTGTTGTCCAAATGACCCTGACAATACATAAAACTTTGCAGTGGGATATTTGTGTGCACGGAAAGCTTCTATCACCATCACATGCCATTATCTGTAAACACCCTGACTTCATTCAATCTGGACAAGATGTCCAAAGTGTATGCATGGATCTGCAGGAAGCAATTCCCTGTGAAGGGAATGGTGACCAGGAATTTATCGACTTGTTGGTGAGTAGAGGAGGAGTGGTTACAAATCATGGATCGACAACAGCATACCTAGACCAGACAAACAATACTGTTCACCATAGTGACTGTGACCTCTGTGATGGAAAAAGTAAATGTGGCATTTGTCAAAAGTACAGGTCCACACTTCGTGCTATGAGATCTAGAAAAGAGTCGACTACAATAAATTAAAAAATAAGAAAAGGATGAGGTGGCACCCTCTAATGATTCGTTTTGCACTCAATTTAAGATATTTGTCATCTACAGCGTATCGTTCAGTGGGCAATTTCATAGCGTTACCTTCTCAGCGAACCTTGCAGGACTATACCCATGTCTTAAAATTTGATGCTGGCATGAGCGAAGAGGTAGTGAAGCGATTGAAAGAGGATATGAATTTTGATGAGTGTTCCTCATCACAGAAAAAGGTTACAGTATCAATGGATGAGATGAAGATTAAAAGCGGACTCGTATTTAACAAGTCTACTGGAAAGCTAGTCGGATTCGTAAATCTTGGAGACAACAGAGATTTAGAAGCCTTGAAATCAACACTGAATGAAGAAAATCCTCATCCTAAGCAACCAGAATTAGCTGATAGTATGTTAGTTATGATGGTACGTCCAATATTCAAACCCACATTCACATTTCCTGTAGCACAGTATCCGACCACAAGTTTGTCAGGAGAGAAACTCTATCCAATTGTGTGGGATGTTATTGAAGCCTTAGAATTGAACGATATTCAAGTTCATGCTGTTTCCTGTGATGGACTGTCGGCAAACAGAAAATTCTTCCGCATTTCAATGGATCCGGATAAGACCTTGAAAATTCCATTCAAGACTATAAATCCTTTTGATCATGATCGTTCAGTTTATTTTTTTGCGATGTCCCTCCTCTCCTGAAAACCACAAGGAACTGTTTTAGCAACTCATTTGCCCACAGAAATAGTCGAAGTCTGAAAGTAATACCAAGGGTTTATAGACTCCTAAAGGAGAAGAGGGCATGCACATAGTAGGCACCAGGAAAAATTCATAATTATCTAGGCTAAAATAGTACAAATCTTCAATAGCCTATATAGCCATAGTAGAGTCCAGACAGCAGCTGTTACTATAATTAGTGACTGTTACAAACCACTAAATTTGGCAGTTACACATTCCCTTGGGGGTAGCCCTTAGTAGCAGTTACCATGGTAACATAATTTTCAACCCTTAATTATCTCTTTGCCACTAGGCTATAATATTACGCTCAATAAATAAATATTGTCACAAATTCTGTACAGAAAAATGGCAAGTACATCAGTTGGAAACATGTCCAGGATGTTTACGAAAGAGATAGGTCATCTCCTCACCTGGGTATTGCTCTCTGTCCCAAGATTACCAAGCAGCATATACCATTTTCTAAAATGAGAGTCTATTTAGCTGCACAGGTACACTGTAGCTATAATACTATGTAATCATTATGATGTAATGATACTTGCTATACACAGGTCATGAGTTCATCTATGGCCGATGCACTTACCTTTTACGATCAAGATGAGACAACAGAGACTAGGGTGTTCATACGGATGGTTGATCAATTTTTTGACTGTATGAACGTAAGGAGCAAACTGGAGGGAAAGCTTAGAAGGAAAGATCAAAGACTGCCCTACACCAGCTCCAATGATCATCGATTCAAGGTATTTACTCACCATAATTATTATTATGTTAAAACAATACATTTAACCAAATTGCTACGAACACATACATTATTATACTAGTGGCTCAAGGAATCATTCTTGCAGTATCTTGATGACTGGAAAGCTGAAATAGCTGCACTTTCAGTCGATAAAAACTTGAAACCATGTATGCAGCTGAGCACAAGGGCTTATCAAGCCGTGAACCGGCAAATGATTTGGCCGTATACTCCGAGTTTGTTCGATGGCTGTTTTGTATGAAGGCAAGGCAAGTACAACCAAAATGGTGACTACAACATTGTACATGATACATAATACACATAATAATATTATGCTAGTCACCAGATGTCTACTGTGTAGAATCTTTTTCTGTGCTTAAGAGTTTTTCTTGTGGCTTTTTTAGTACTCTTTTGAAATTTATCTGTCCATCCTTCTGCAAATGAATGTACCCTAATGGTAGTCCAAAGTTTGACCACGGACTTGAGAAGGTCAGCTCTCTCTGCAGCTGGGATAGAGGGGATCATAGAGTTCCAAAGAGTTGTAATTGACTCCGTCTGCAACGACTGTTGCTCTATCTTGCATACTATACTATCTGTAGTTATCGTTTGAGACCTGGTGTCAAGATATAAACGGCAGATCATCTCAATCTTTTTGAGAAGTGAAAATAGTTTATCACTGACATGATAAAGTCCTCCCCTATCCCTTTGCTCAACCCAAATACGTGTATAGTCCTGCAATGACTCAATATCTGTCTCGTCAAGACTTGTTTTCATTGTCTCCAGGGCCTTTGCATATAAAGAGTGCTTGCGGTACTAGTTTTACAATCACGTATCCAGCCATATATCTTATGGCATTTTCTTCCCTGTCAGTGAGACCATGAGGTGTGCTTTTATTGGAAGCTGAAGGTGAGTGTGTCAGCTGCTTTACTATAGTATGCATAAGCCTCTTTAGCACCACCTGTAAGGCGATATCTGAAATATTTGATGCTTTAGGAGGAAGATCATCCTGCAGTGAAGTTAAGCAAGATTGCCATGCTGAAGTGATGGCAGGTGAGTCTAGCAAGGTGAAAATTTCTCCTTATCTCGGATATCTTATTCTTGCGACCCAATATACACTGTATCACGGTTTCCATCAGCTTATCTAGTTCCTTACTTTCAATGCATCTTTCTAGTAGGCAGTCCAATAGTTCCAGGACAGCAGAACCTTTTGTGGACGACTTGATAATAGCATCGCCCTTGCACTCTGAGATCACCTGCACCATTGTCAGTGAAGTAGCATCAAAATTCTCCACTTCACACTCCTCCTCCTCATCAGAAATAGAACTCGAGTCGCTCACGCTGATGTCGATCTCTGCCTCCGCCATGATGATACTGTAGCTAGCTGTAGCTAGCTGTATGCACAATAGAATGACGTCACGTTTAATTCCCACCCATGCGAAACACGGATTGCGCGGCCGGCTCTATGGTGTTTCCTATCCACGGGTACGTTTTAATTATCCTTGCAATAATCAAGAAATTACGGTCTAAAGGCGTTGCTATGCACGCGTATGGCGTTTCCGCATACTACGCGTGACCCGGAAATCAATTAAATGGACCTGGGCGGAGCCGTTCGAAATGAACGTAAAGATTGAGCAAGAGTTGAATTTCGTTGTTGACAACCACATCCGATTGTTCTTAGATGCCCAAGAAGCTAAAAAGGTGAGCGAACGTACAGTAGATCGATGAATCTAGCTGTATCTAGGTAGAGAATTCTAATTACCGCCCATAGCAACGGGCTCCGTGTACGGCGGCTGTGCCAACTAGGTGGGTCAAAATGAAGGCTTATTTCGCCTTCGTATAGCACGACTAGCCTCCGTAGAAGACGGCAGCAGTTAGAAGAAGGGTTGCTCGACATGTAAAATTCCATAATTGTTACATGGGACATTTTAATTACCTCTGAACTAGAGCTCTCTAGTGCACATACTCTGCACGCTGCATCTGCATCCTGCAGTGCATCTCTCTGCACACATGAGAGCTGTGGTGCTTTATTAGAAGTTTACATATGCTTGTTGACAACCTTTACTTACGCACCCTACTAGATTGTGCGCATGAGCAAAAAGCACAAGGGGGTGCAGTTGGTATGAGTCACCAAAAAATGCAGTTTTGCGATGCTCGTGGTTCTTACTAAACAGTTCAAAGCATAATGGAGCAAGTTTTCAACGATTCATTGTGACTTATGAGTCACTCTGATTCCTGGATCTTGAAATATGGCAATTTTTGTGCTGACAACAGATAGACTTGGACAAAGCCAATTACGTTATCCCTTGCTGTGCACGGGCGTGGCAGGGGAAAATGTGGCAATCTAATGAACTAACCTACCAGTTTCATCGAAGTCCATATGTATTGCTGTAGATAGTTGTACGTCACTTCACTACTTCTGCTGTCAAGAGCCATCAGATCCAGATCGCTAAATTAGTAGTAATGAGTTCTTCAACTGTTGGGACTTTCACTCCACCAACAGAAATGGGTTTCATCTCCTCTGGAAATGATGAGAGCAAGTCCGAAAATCCTAATGATGCCAGTCCCTCAGCTACCTGATCTATCTGTACTTTCCTTTTGATCAGGATTTCGTACAGACATGTTTGAACAATAGCTGTTCTTGTATCAACCTATTCATCAAGAGTAACAATGTTGGTAGCGAGACTCTTATAACGCACTGTCTACAAGTTCAAGTTAACCCTTTAGGGCCGAGAGCGGATATTTCCGTGCGCGCTAAATGACGAGAGCAGAAATATCCGCCACGCGTGCGCGTTACCGTACTAATTAGCTACACCCCTCCTTACTTGCACGAACACCCACTCGATCTCGATCTTAGCGCAAGAGGCAGCCTACGCATTAGTGGTAAAGTAGCAGCTGCCTTCCAGTCCCAGTTTACACTGTGGTTAGCATTCAAGTGGCTACTTTTCAACCATGGCTAGCAGCAGAAGAATGAACATCTCTGAGGTCATTGACAACCTGGACAGTGGAGACTTTGATGATCTCATGGCAGAAGGCAGTGATGACGACTTAGACATGGATGTAGATTATGATTATGACTCAGATATTTCAGGAGGTATTATTGAATAAAATAATTTTTTATAAACATCAAAACTATTGAAGCTATAACTTCTACGTAGAACCCGAAGACTTGGACGCTGAAGACCCTTCCTTTGATGAAACCAGCCATTCCAGTGAGCCATCCATGAGCTAACCTGCTTGGCAGTGATATGTGTGCACGATAATTGCAATAATATAATATTTAGTGAGAGGCATGACTTGGCAGCAGCAGGCATGTGGATTAGCCTCGTCCCCATTCTCTTCACAACTCTCAAACATGTTGTAGCAAGCAATTTTCACACACAAAATGATACACAACAAAGTATGTGTGAATGTGTGTGTGCATACATGTGCATGTGTGTGTACGTGTGTGCGTGTGTGTACGTGTGTGTTTGTGTGCAAAATGATACACAACAAAGTAGGTGTGAATGTGTGTGTGCATACGTGTGCATGTGCGTGTACATGTGTGTGCGAGTGTTGTCCAGGTCTGCCAACAGCATTCCCAGGACATCCTGAGGATAGCTAAAGGGATATAGCCCTGCCATATTTCTAAGGATGGCAATGTACACATAATATTATATGCCTTCATAGATCTTGCACAGACTGTGGTACTATAATAGGTACATGTACCTATGAAACCATAATTAAGTATTAGGAAATGATTAAACACAAGAAAATCCCAAGGATTCCCTTCTCTATCCACTAAATCCTATCTCATGTATAAGTCCTATATATCGCTGAGGATTGAAGGTAATCTTCAGTACTACCTATGCTACTCACAGAGATCCTTAGGTCCTGTCCCATCCCAAAGTACCACTGAGAACTGAAGGGAGTCCCATGGATTCCTTTCAGTCCTATGCTGATCACATAGATCCTTACGTCCTGTCCCATCCCAAAGTACCACTGAGGACTGAAGGGTGTCCCATGGATTCCTTTCAGTCCTATGCTACTCACAGAGATCCTTAGGTCCTGTCCCATCCCAAAGTACCACTGAGGACTGAAGGGAGTCCCGAGGATTCCTTTCAGTCCTACTTTTATCATAGAGATCCTTACGTCCTATCCTGAAGGGAGTCCCATGGATTCCTTTCAGTCCTACTTTTATCATAGAGATCCTCACGTCCTGTCCCATCCTGAAGTACCACTGAGGACTGAAGGGTGTCCCATGGATTCCTTTCACTCCTATGCTACTCACAGAGATCCTCAGGTCCTGTCCCATCCCAAAGTACCACTGAGGACTGAAGGGAGTCCCGAGGATTCCTTTCAGTCCTATGCTACTCATAGAGATCCTTAGGTCCTGTCCCATCCCAAAGTACCACTGAGGACTGAAGGGAGTCCCGAGACTTCCTTTCGATCCTACTTTTATCACAGAGAGAGATCCCTATGTCCTGTCTACTTTTACGAATGTACAGAGACACAGTGGATTCCGGATCATGTGGATTCCACTTTGTCATATGTGCACAGAAACTATAATTTTATCACAGTTGCACATTATTGAATACAAGTATCACAGATATAACCTAACGCTAACTGAGGTTAACATGTATGTGTGGTTAAAGGAAATTAGAACGATTCAGTTTTTGTATTTCCATCTCATTATGTAAATCACACAAGTAGATAATAAAAAACATGTACGTGTGACGATTCATCTTTCGGGTCATTCTGCCATAACGGGACAGCCAAGAAAATGTCTGCTCACACACTTCTGTGTCAACCTAAGTAAAAAAGTGTACGTAATACTTGTGTAGGAATAATAAGTATTATAGTCATTCAATTCCTTGAAATTCTTTGGGCCTTTTGCACCAGTTATCAATATGCCCGGCCATGTGCATCTTGTCGATTACTATGGACATATCTGTAAGTTTCTTGGCAGTCTCTGTTTGATCTCGACGGCTAGGATTGCATGCATATTTCTTTAGATGGCATCCATCATCGTAGCAAATAAATTCTATGAAAATTAATAGTTACTATGTTGTGCAGAAACAGATACAGAAAAGTATCCAACTTACTAAGCCGTTCTGCTGTACTTGGGTCATCTTGAAGGTAGCTGTGTAAATACCCATATACCTGAGTCTTAGACTCAGAGATGAAAAGGTCACTAATGAGGGTAATTATGCCACAAGGCCAAATTCCAGCAAGAATTCCTAACGTAATTAAACAAAAATTTTATATTACAATATGAGCTTGTAGTGATATCTATAATAATATTATTGAGAATGCAATTTGTTTTTGGGATGAGGGAGGCCCTAAAAAATAAATTAATAATAGGCTCCTATAATGAGATACTATACCTGCTGTTCGATGATTCAAGCTCACTACTCCGCGGTCTTTCTCAGTTCTGCACATCAATTCAGTGTCATGACTATAATTGAAATAGGGTACACAGTTGAAAGACCTTGATACATGGTGAAATGCACCTCAATTAAGATCTAAGTTACATATTATTGGCCCATGATTCCCTTCATCACTAGCCTACTCTACTCCTATGGTAGTTTCCTGTAAATATTGATTGCTTAGCAATTGCTAACCAGCAATACATGTATGCATGTATGCTGCAAGATGTCCAGGGCATAATAGTAGTAGAGCTTCATTTTCAATTAACCAATAGTGCAAGACACCATGTGCTCGAAGTAGGATTATCAATAATATGGACACCAACCTTTGTTCATTCTGCTCATTGGAATCATCAACTTTAAGCTTCTTTGCTGGTGGTTCAGGTGACAAGTTGTTTTTGATGACTAGAGTTGAGGAGATGTGGCCATATGTAATTGTGGACTCGGTGATAGTCTCCTTTTGGATACCTGCTTCATAATCTGCAACTAGAGAGGATGAGAGAATTGAAGCAGGTTCCCAAGTTGCTTTGCAATCTGGATGTCCCAACCAAGCCACCTACATACGCAGTATATACAGGTTATAGCTAAGCAATGCTTTATTAAGTCATAACTTCAACCTTGTAGTATGTTTGCCTCCGAGTAACCTTCTTTGCCAATATTATCTCAACAATATCTTCTCCTGGTTCTTGATTCCTTTGAGCACTTCGCAACGTTGAACCAACTGGGCCATCTAAATCACTAGTATCCATATCTTCATCACAAGCAACCGTAAAATCACAGGCAAAATAGCGGCTCTTATAAGCTGGAGTAGCTTGGCAACCAGTCTTAATCGACCCAGAAAGCCCATCAAACTCAACATAACCGGCATCCTTGGCATAACAGACATCCCTTCGGTTCTTCATGTTGCCATCAAGAACAAGAACTACTCCACATCCAGGATACTTGCAGTTGTGTGCTTATGAGAAAGCAATAATATACCTTTAAGTTACCACAGTATAATATTATATTACCGTAGTATCCTGGGTAAGTACCCATGGGCCGGCGCTTAAACATAACTCGTAATTTTGGTCCACATGGACGTTTAGTATACCTAGGATATAATTATTACATTCACCCCTAGAAATCCACTACATGCATGGGTGTTTATCCGGGAGTGGGTGCTTGCCTGGGACAATACACTGCAGTGTAGGTACACAATGTAAAATTTTTAGCCGATTACATCATCTATTCTCATTGGTGAAATAAGTAAGGTTTTTTATATACAGGCCAAATAAATTAAATTTTCAGTGATACGGTAGCTACATGTATGTTCATTAAACATAGCTGTATACCCTTTATTTATGCATAGTGGGAAATTATCTTGGAGTTCAATTTGTGCGGATATGCGCAATCATGCCTATTGTACATATACGTACAATGCTAGCAGTTTATTGCAGGAATTCCTTGATTCATTGTTAATAACAGTGCATGCAATATGGCGTTATAGTCCTCTCAGAATTCTGAAGACGAAGAGTTTGAAATACCAGAAAATCACGCTTGAAAAGAAGAGTATAGTGCTGGTGCTATGATCTGTAGGGTTTTTTTCCACATCCGGGTATACCAATAGCCTTTGGGTCCCCATCAGCTCAGGGTAAGATGCTGCTACCTTCAATACTGCATATCTTAAGTGTGCCGCCTCAAATCGACGCCTATCAAGACTTTGTCTCTTAGTGAGAGTGCTGTTCAGAATTACATACAAATTTGAAAAGATGTACTTTAAATTACTAGCCTTATTTCCAGTAAGCTCCTAGGAACAAGGCTATCATACTACATACCTACAATATTCAGAAACATCTGTTGGCGCTTCATAAACTGTTGATTCATTGTCAGAGGATTCGAGGGATTGATTCTTGTGTTCCTTCTTAGCAGTATCATAACCATGACTGACGTTATAAATTTCAGCCTTCTGCTTATAGGATACTTGCCCTATTAGTAGCTCTGCATCAAACTTTTGGAGCATAGAGAGCTGAAATCCAGTCTCCTGTGAAGAAAGGATGTACGCGTGCTTCTCCCAATCGATATCATATTTTAGCCCCTCTTTTTCTCCTTCCTTAACATAGCCATAGAATTGAGTAGTTTTACATCCTCTGTACAGATGAAGTGAACCATTGTATAGTCCTGGAATAGCTTATAACTAAATTTACATTTAGAGGTGTAATGCAACAGTTTGTTTATGGAGAATTTTATCGGGATAATACCTCTCGAGATAGTACCTCAACTGCAACTATACATAGCAATGCCCCCAGCGTGTTGATAGCTAGCACTGTTTCTTGGTATCTACATGTATGTCTCTGAAGCTATGTGCATGTAGCCTCCAAAACGCATGCATCTGATACCACATAGCACACACACACTAGTCATCAACTAACGTGGCCGGAGATTCCCAGAAGAGCCATGAATATGATTTGCACATCCTTAAATTTCTTCATACATTAGCATGTCGGTAATCTGAGCCTATTAAGTTAGCATTATGCTCAATGCTAGTGCCACCAAATTTAATTTTGTCCCCAATTATGCCAGCATAATTAATTTTATCAAAGCCTAATTGAATACACAGTATAGTATTTTATATAATATTATATTATCATTAAAACATCTCCTATACCTCAAGGAGAGGTTTTGTTACTATTACACTAATACAGTTTGGATTATTTGTGGGTATTAAGTATAGCGACTGTATAGCCGGAAATATTGCCAGGAATTAAATCTGGCAGTTGGGCCCAAAATCACCATTGCAAATATATTGGTAAGTTTTACTTTGGAAGTTTGTTATGGTATCACCATAATCAGCAGATTTTAATTTAGCGGTTGCCAAGGCAGACCATCAAACCAGTATTTTTAATTTCCTACCAAATTTTCTGGCTAGCACACGGTAAATAGCAAAATTCGCAATAAACAGTACCCATCTTTAACCTACCGTACTCACTCTAATTATTCGAACATTCTAATAGCCCGAACGGCAAGTTTAAGTAATTTATTTCCTTCCTAATTCGTCGAACTTCTTGAATTTCAAATTTTCTAATCCGCTCTAAATCAACTGAACGGCCACGTGGTACGGCATGGCAGGAGCTCGAGACAACTCTTCCACGTTCATCGAAGAGTGTGGCTACCACATCTTGGACAGCATATATTAAAGAGCGGAAAGGTATTAAACACAGACGGCGATCATTTTGCGATCGCTCCTGAGAGCACAGCGATACCGAGAACTCTAGAGCTGACAACGATAAACCTATAGTTGGACATCGGCTGCTGTTTCTTCGTTGCTATAATAGTGCTTTCTCCATTTGCACCGGATCCGTTTTATTTACACTCGAACAAACCATTGCCCGAATTTATTTACTTTCTATTTAACACCGAACGGCGATATTAATAATTATTTTTGGCCGTTCGGATAATTAGAGCGAGTACGGTATTCCTTAATCTATTGGTGGGTAATCGTCAAGATCATTAAAATAGTACAGTACTTTACAAATTGACTTGCCTGCGATGGTTTTGACAATACTTGTGATAATGTGATGCTGGTACAGTTCCCATGCTATCTGTGTATAGTATAACTCTGCTTGGGCGATCTTGGCGTATAAGCAGACGTCCACCACATTTACAGCAGGTTTGCTTGTCAGATATGAGTGCAACTCCTAATACCTCACTTTTACTCTTAGGACATACTCTGTGTGTCTTCAAGAGTTCTGCAGTTATCTCAGCATCTGTAGCAAAGGCTTGTCTGCTTAGAAGTTGTAAATTCTCCATCAACAGCTTTACTCTGTCAGCACTGAGGGAAATGCTGCTGTTAACACATGAAAAGGATGCAACAATCTCCCAGTAGTGAGGCACATCTTGAGGTAGATAAGAAGCAGCAAAAAGCATTCTCCTTAGTGCAGATACATCTTTAATCACTGATCCTACAAGCTCCATTGTCAATGCATGCACATGGGTAGCAACACCTGAGTCTCAGCTGACTCTGCCAAATTGACCACATGACTCTCTAGCTAATTACACTGTGGTCACATGCACCAATCACAGTGAACATGTTGATTGGTGCATGTGAAAGTTAAAAATCCACATGGCCATTTGGAACAAGATGGCATCATTTAATAGTCCATTGGCTGATAAAGGAAGAGATACCAGAAACAGGCTTGAAAGATGTTGGAGTGTAACTTTGAACTGGGGGCTTTTCCCAGAAGTGTTAAGAGAGGTTAGTAGACATTATTGCTTTTTGCCTACTTGCTTTTTTGCATTGCAATATGTATGAAATAACTGCAAGATAACATTAATTGTAGTGAATTATAATTTTGTGCTTGTGATGAATAAAAATATTGGGTTATTCCATTTAATAAGAATGCACCTCCTATGGATGACCAGCAAGGAAATTTAATCCCTCTCTGCCATGGACCTTATAAAAGGTAGTCATCACCCCGGCCTTGGACAGTTAAGTTTATTGTTCCCCACAACGTAATTAGGAATGCAATCACTCCCGGCCTGGATACTGGATAAAAGGGAGGTTTATACCCATTTGTTATTAATTGGCACTTCAAATAATTAAGGGAAGTCTTATACATCCATAATGAATAAAATTTGTCAAAAATACCCCCTTCCCTTCATTAAAATCAATCAGTCTTTGGTCCCCTGGACAAGCCCTCCCCTAGACACTTGTTAATGTCATCCATAGGGGGTGTATGCTTATTAAATGGAATAAATGCACTATGAATTTTGTTTTTTACATGTAGGGATGTCAGCAAGTGGGCAAAGCCCTTAGCGTCCCACCAGCAGCTGTGTTAGGTGGATTACTGATAATTACCAGTTTTGTTATCTCCCTTGCGGTGGTTACAGTTCCAGGCACCAGCTGGATTGAACCAGCTCTGATATGGCTGACAACTGGGAGTAGAAAGACAACCATATATCAGTTTCTCCGTGACATACTTGCAAAGATTCGTCGAAAATGTCAGTATAAAGGTGAGCTGCTCAATGTCATAACAGTTTACCAGCAGCTCTCAATTGAGGATGTTTAATTACCTGGTATCGTAGTATCTTTCATGCTAACCATATTAAAATGTAGTGTGCAGCTGAACACTTTGCTGTCGAATATACATTGACATACCCTTTGCAATATTGTATTTATAGAGACAGAACCTGCTTGGCTACTACAGGATGCTACTTTTGAAAAGATGGGAGTGCTCATGGCTGAAAATAATAGCCGTCTTTTGGGAATATATGATGAACTATCAGCATTCCTCACCAAAATAAAGCAATAGAGGTCTATCAGATTCCCACGAGTTAGCCATGTTCCTGGAGTTGTACAATGCCAATCCTTGGACAAGAACAACTGGTAACTTTTGATAATATTAATATTGGCATAATTGTTTTAGGTATCACTTAGGTATGGGACTTGAATTTGGAAATTAGGAATTTAACTACACTGTATCTGAACACATGGAATTAAGAAATTAAGTACTTCAGTTATTATCAACTACTCTTTAGGTGAGGGAGGGTTCTGCACATGCTCTTAAAAGGGATACCACAGGGCTCCTAAATTAATGTTACTTCTTTATTTTGTAGCCACATCCCTATGATTTGAGAGGGGGGGGAGTGAGGTGGCCTCCAGGTGTGAATATCTATTATGTATGTCTGCAATTACAACGCTATATTAGTGACTGGAGAAGCGAACTTTTCGATGGATGTAACAAGTCTTAATGTTGGTGGATTCAATCAGCCTGCTGTTGCCCGTACTCTCATAGAGTTGCCAGGAAATGCCGAAAAGGGACTCAGTCAGAGGTGTTTATGGTTGTACCCCAAGCCAATATATGGAAAGTTTGAAACACTTGAACCAGTGAGAGAAGACTTCATTGAAACAATTGGTGAGCACTTTGACATTTAGGTGTGCAGATCATGGGAATGGTTTATCAACCACATCAACCCCTAACCACTGACAGTTTGCATATTCATCATTGAGGTAACCAAACATGAATGGAGGGGGTGGCTTAGAGTTCAATTTGTGGTCCATAGCTGGCCTGCAGAGTTGATGACTACCACCAAGCCACTTCAAAGCCAGGTTGTCAACTGTTACACAATAATGTTGTGCATCCTGTGACTACATGTAGCTATGTTGCTGTTAAGCTGAGTGCATTGCAAACCAACATCTAATTATTTTATCAACGTACATGTACATGTACTTTACTCTATAGTGGGTAACTTTGGCAAGCATTAAATTTGGAGAAATGGCTCTCCATTGGTATTGGCAAGATTTAAATTTGGCAGTGTGAAGCCTTACCACCATAGGCACACATGCATTAAGTTCATTTAATGAGTTTTAAGTTGGTGATGTATACCGTATTCACCAAATTGCCACAATATAATTTAAAAACCTCACCAAAGTTTCCCACTATACAGTATATAGGTAATGACCCTATGTCACCTCTAATCTGGTAGTTGAAATTAATGTGCTATGGTGACTATTATCAAATAAGTATAATACTTCATAGTTGGAGGACTATCTGGTTTATGGAAGAAGGGGTTGCCAGGAAAAGGAGTGGAAGCAACAGTGTTCACCCTACCCTCTGACCACGAAGAAATGAAGAGCTTCATAGAGAAATACGATAAGAATCAAAAACAGCCACAAACTCTTGCTGCTATGGATGACCTCCTCTCTGGTATATTAGTATGTAGTTTTTTTTTATAAATTAATGTGCTTCAACACAATTCATGCAACTTCATCCGTGTGTATTATTTTCTAACCTCTAAACTATGCAGGCATGATAAGCAAGTCCTTGGGTCAGATTCTGCGTGTTTCTGGTGTAATGCATGTCTTATTCAGTCTAGAGGAGGACAGTGTAGATGATACGGTCACTGTAGCAGCAATCAATGCGGCTATCCATTTTGTTGAAGTGTGCTGTCAGCAGACAGCTTACATTGCCGGTCAAGGTGAACTTGAAAAGGAGCTAAGTATGCTAATGGAAGGTACATCAGCTAAATATAAATCTGTAGTAAGTAATCAATTCCTTGTATTTAAGGATATGGCCCACAAAACATAATTGTGACCGGATCTGGGAAAACCCGGCATATCGCGAGAACGCGCAAGCAGCGCAATGCGCGCTTTTAGTACCTCAGGTAAAAAATATCAGTCGAGTTTTTGTCATATTCATATCAAAGAACCTTTCTACTAACCTTTGTCACCACCTACGGAGGGTAAATGTAAGTTACCAAGGCGAAATAAGCCTTCATTTTGACCTACCTAGTCTGTACGGCAGCCGTACACAGAGCCCATTGCTATGGGCGCTAATTAGAATTCTCTACCTAGATACAGCTAGATTCATCAAACTACTGTATGTTCGCTCACCTTTTTAGCTTCTTGGGCATCTAAGAACAATCGTCTGTCGTTATCAACAGCGAAATTCAACTCTTGCTCGATCTTTACGAACGGCTCCGCCCAGGTCCATTTAATTGATTTCCGGGTCACGCGTAGTATGCGGATATGCCGGGTTTTCCCAGATACGGTCACAATTGTTATAAATGTGCACACATATACACATGGTCATACGGATATCCCCAAAACACTTGGTATACAGGTACGTTACCATGGTAACACCTAATGTCAATATGAACAAGAGCACAGCCACCCTAGCCCACAATAATTTAATCAGTGCATAGTGCTTTAACGTTGGATCTGTGAAGTAGAAGGCCCAAACTGCTAGCAAACCAAGTCTGAAGCCTATAGGGCTCTTACTGGCTTGAAATGGTGGTAGGTTGAAAAATGAAAAAAAATCGCATTTTGCGCGAAGTTACCTCTTTTCTCAAATATTCGCTCATATATGAATAAAATATTCCTTCCCCTATCATCAAGAGCATGTACCTTCACGTTTTCACTGCATGGAGAAAAGAATTTTATATAATTAGCACTGACAATTGTGATACTCATTCACTATAGGATCAACTTCTGAGCCAAAGGGTGTTGTGCCAGTGGTTGGAAAGTTGACAGTTGAGGGCTTCTGTCTCACTCTTCCTGGAAAACAACTAGACTTGTCAGTCCTTTTGAAAGAGAAAAAGTTCAGGCATAAGGGGAACAAAGAAGGAGCACTAAGAGCTATGCGAATTCTAGAAGAAGATGGGCTAGGAAGATTAGATGAAAAAAAACTAAGCAATAAGAGTTCTGTGAAAGTACGTACATACATACACGTGTATAAAGATCATACAATAAGTTGTAACAAATTCATTGGTTATCCTGAAGCATCTATCCTTCATAGAAAATCATATTATTTGCCTGTGTACAGGTTCTTGTTGCCAGGCTGCAGTTTACTCGCTAGGATCTAATGCATGTAATGCTTAGTTCCTATGAGAAGGCCTCCTAAGCAATGTCCAACTAAATTCAATGTAGCATTCACTGGTCTTGGCTTTTCATAGTCCTGTTTAATAGGGTCCTACATATAATATTATATGTACACTAATGTGCATACGGAGGATGACCTTATCTGTGTGCACGGATAGTACACGTATGTGCACACACTATAACACTCACACTATCCACCCTTACCATTACCACATTCATTGTGATGAGATAACTGAAATTGTAATCTTCAACTAGACATGGATATTTGAGAAGGCTCCTGTTCCCGAAGCTCCAGATGAAACTCACCAATTGCCTCGAAACTCATGAAACATGATATTTCTCTACTGGACTACACAAGAAACCTTGTGGACAAAAGACGTCCCAGGTAACTCATTACTAATAATTACTGATAATGAGCATAATTATTATCCCCAGTAGCTGCATAATATACTTGTAATGGTACATGTGGTCAGTGGTCCTCAATATCCTGTGTACACAGTCTACATCGATGCCAGTGCTTCAATCGCAGAGATGGAGTCTGAGACCGACTCTCTACTTCGACAGTGAGAAGTTTCGATGCTTCAATCACAGAGGCAAACATGATAGCAATGTACAGCTTCCGAACTTCAGATCAGTCATGACATGGCACACAGCATGCATGTGCCATGAGGTGTGCTATATAATATTATACCACTATCTACCTATATTTATCCACACGGATTACATAAGCCAACAATTTGAAAGCGTGAAGTTCGGCCAGCAATACTTGTCAGAGAAGGCAACACGCTGCTTGTAAAGCATTTGCTGGATACATGATGCAAAAGATACTCTGATTGTAGGGTATAATGTAGGACCCATCATGGTATCGAGGCCTTGAATATTCTCATAATTACCTCATACATTGCAAGTTCATGATTTCACCCCATGATTATCTCATAACCACAAAAAAGTGAACTGCTACTAGGGATAGATTATGACTAATATTATTTGCCTTAGAATTATTGAAAGTCCTGTGTACAGCTGTAACTTGTAGTGTCTACGTTATGCATAAAAGCATACAAAATTGCAGCAGATTTCATGATAACAGATGGACAGACATACAAACCCAGAACCACTATCATAACCTTATGGCATGTGCGCCAAGAGTTACTGGTCTTATACATGTAAATGTACGTACATGTATATGTACATGTACATTACATGTTCATACTATCACACTTTTTTCACATCCCTTCTATATATCATTATCATAATAATATTATAACTGCAGCAATGACACAGTGAAGCCACCAAGTCAGTCTCCAGAAAACAGTACCACTGTCAGAGGGAGCAAATTGAGGACACCACCTAGATCTGGTGTGGACGTGGTGAGTAGTGGTAGCCGCGTGTCACCACGTAAACGTGAATTATCTTTGAAGACTCCTGATGGCAAGCGAAGAAAGTTTCAAAGATACTCATCAATGTAGATTCCAAATTATCTCACAATCATTTAACCACCAAAACAGCAACATCTGATTCATCATAGTAATATCCCCATTACAATTATGATTATGTATTTATCTGTGATTCTCAGAAAGTGATTAGTAATTCCAATCCTATTCAGTTAAGGGGCTTGAGAGGGAGGGATTACTTAGGATTTTCCTAAGGAGTCCCAAGGACAGTGGGGATGGACAGGACTCAAAACTTAAGTGTGAGAGGGAGGGACTAGTTAGGATTTTCCTAAGGAGTCCGAAGGACAGTGGGGATGGACAGGACTCAAAACTTAAGTGTGAGAGGGAGGGACTACTCAGGATTTTCCTAAGGAGTCCAAAGGACAGTGGGGATGGACAGGACCGAAAGCTTACGTGTGAGAGGGAGGGACTACTCAGGATTTTCCTAAGGAGTCCAAAGGACAGTGGGGATGGACAGGACCGAAAGCTTACGTGTGAGAGGGAGGGACTACTCAGGATTTTCCTAAGGAGTCCCAAGGACAGTGGGGATGGACAGGACTCAGAATTTAAGTGTGAGAGGGAGGGATTACTTAGGATTTTCCTAAGGAGTCCCAAGAACAGTGGGGATGGACAGGACTCAAAACCTAAGTGTGAGAGGAAGGGACTACTTAGGATTTTCCTAAGGAGTCCAGTCTACACTAAGACCACCCGTTTAATGGCAAACTGGAAATGATGTTTTACTGCGTATGATTACGCACGCGCGCATACGTATTACGCGGGTACACGCAATAATCTCGTATACGTCCGCATATCTATCCGTGTACCGCGCCCTACCCAGGACAGAATGAATTTTTCTCGTTTTCGAAGGCTCGTTTCTCGAAGCGCCTCGAGCGGTTCTGTTCCACGCTACTGCTATACACTGCCACTATGGTATAGACATCGAGGATGCCTCGTTTTTGGTTCTGGAACGAGAGTTACTGATTTGCCCCCAATTCAAAGTTCCATTCAGCCAGAAAAGATCGAAAAATGGACGAGCGAGTTGAAGTATCACGAAGAAAGTACTCAAGACGAAGAGTTGGTAGCTATAACCTAGCTAGTTTAGTAGCTAAAGTTTAGTATTTTCTTTGGTTGACAGTCTAGTTAACTAAGAAAATAGAACAGACTAAAGTGATAAATTATTTTCGATCTTCAAAGAGCGCTCATGGTGGCAGAGTGGTTCTGAAAGACTCGGGATTCAGCGGAATAACTGCTCTGGTACTTACCTACTTGTGGACCAAGTCCCCTAGCGCTGGTTTGATAGTTACTGATTTGCCCCCAATTCAAAGATGCCCTCAGCCATACGCAGCTGAAATCTTTGTCATCTCTACATCGGTCATCTCGGCACGCGTACTCTTGTTCTTGGTATCAAAGTGAAGCTCAGCTCTTCCTCTTTTCAATGGTACTTGAGATAGAACGATAGCTACCTCACACTAGAAGATACGGTTGTACATAGACATGCACTATTTTTGACCCCACATGCATGGCATGCATATCATTAACCCCCATAGGCGCCATGCAAACCGCGCGTTGACATTAAAATGTATTGTACGTATATGGACTTCCGGTGGTCTTAGTGTAGACTGGTCCCAAGGACAGTGGGGATAGACAGGACTCAAATTTAAGTGTGAGAAGGAGGGACTAATCAGGGTTTCCTAAGGAGTCCTAAGGACAGTGGGGATGGAAAGACTGAAGGAAGGGCTACTTAGGATTTTCCTTAGGAGTCCTAAGGACAGGAGAGATAGACAGGACTCTGAGGTGAGGCTCACGTGTGAGATGGACTACTTAGGAAAAGATAACTACACTGCCTGTTAACGTAGGGATGATGGGATTCCTTGGGATATCCTTAGAATTTAGCTTATTGCGAAGGACAAACAGGATTGCCCAAAAGGAAAGGGGACTGTGTTGGCAAATCTGGACATGAGTGGTGTGTGCGTGTGTGTACGTGTGCATGCGTGTGTGTGTGTGCGTGTGTGTGTGCATGTATGTACATTACAATAATATACATACCTGAGAATGGATAGCAGGAGAGGAAGACTGCATGTGAAGTAAATCTGTATGTGCGTGTGCATACATACATGCATGTATGCATGTGTGAAGATATTCCAACATAGACATACACATGCACATGCACAATTTCATTGCAATTTATCACCCTCACCTTACAGCTTCAAACGACTCCCAGCCCCAGGCACAACGGTCCAACAGCAAACGCATACCTGCAATTATTAGTAAGAGTGTGTGTGTTGAGTAGAGAGAGCTATACTTTTGTCAGTAATTTCTAACTACAGACTGGTCGACACAAGCAAGTCCCATTATAGTTACTGAATGGTCGAAACAAGCAGGTCCACAAGTACCACTACCACATGATCCCTTAGGACTTTTTTCTCTCTTTTTTGACGACAGTCTGGTAAGCCATATTGTGGATGAGACCAACAAGTATGCTGAACAGTCGCTTCAAGGCACAGGTAAAGAGTGGTCTACAATGCAGAAGAGATCAGGGCATACTTTGGCTTTATGATACTCATGGGTATCAATAGGCTACCAGAGATCAGGGATTACTGGTGTAACAGCGAGTACCTGCACTACTCTCCAATCACTGACAGAATCACTAGGGATCAATTTGAGCAAATCACTCGATATTTGCACTTTGCAGATAATGATACCCTGCCAGCGAGAGGAGAAGGTTATTCTAGGCTCCAAAAAGTAGACCCTGTCATCTCTACTCTCAAAGAGAATTTTCAAGCGGTATACTACCCTAACCGTGAAGTAAGTATCGACGAGGCCATGATCCCATTCAAAGGTCGGTCCTCCATGAAACAGTACGTACCCCTAAAACCAGTCAAGCGTGGTTTCAAGGTGTGGGCAATGGCCGATTCTTTGAATGGGTACCTTTACAATTTCAACGTATATACTGGGGCCAGTGGGGGTGATAGAGAGACAGGATTGGGGGAAAAGGTTGTGTTACAGTTAGCGGAGTCAATCAAAGGTAACAATCACCACCTATACTTTGATAACTACTTCTCCTCAATAAGTCTGCTATCAAAGCTTTTGGAAGATGGTACATATGCATGTGGAACCATACGTACCAATCGGAAGCAGTATCCCACCGAGATCAGTGATGAGGCCAAACGATTTGACTGTGGTCAGTCCACCTTCCGCCAGTGACTGCCTGGAAGGATAATAAAGCAGTGAATGTGGTATCCACACTAGCTAGTCCTACTGACATTACCTTAGTAAATAGACGTCAGAAGGATGGGACAAGGGTGGCAGTTGAGTGCCCCTTGTGTATAGCCCTGTACAACCAGTACATGGGGGGCGTTGATGTGGGGGATCAGCTAAGGGGGTACTATCATGTCCGTCTGAAGTGTACCAAGAACTACAAGTATATATTTTGGTTCTTGGTTGATGTGTCCATCACGAATGCCTTCATCCTGTACTCGTTTGATGTTCAGACAGGAACTCCGATGACACTCAAACAGTTCAGGATGAAGTTGGCCGAGCAGCTCATAGGGACCTGTAAGTCAAGAAAGCGTATAGGCCGACCACGGAAACGCCCTTGCCCTACCTCCAACCCCAACCCTAACCCCACCAGTCAAACAGTTCACCTACCTACTCACTCCAGCAGCAGTGTACGTTGTGTGTACTGCAGGCAGGTACGCTCCCCTCCACGTCGGAAGCACACAGTGTGGGTTTGTGCTGACTGTGATGGCAGCCCTCCACTTTGCCTCACAGGCAAAAACGATGGCAGTGACTGCTTTAGACTCTGGTACCAGCAATAGATTTTCAGCTCGTGTACTCACATTATCTGTATGATTACAAAGACTTACCATTTTTTTTGTGTCAACTGTACAAGTCACGCCTATTTTGTCTCAACCATGCATACCAAGTCAATAAGCTCTTTTTGCATGCACATCAGACAATATCCCAGCTTATATCGTCTTCCTAAGCCTTTCGCTTGAAGCCAACGCTTCTATTTGTGACGCCAAAAGCGTCCAAGAAGTGTTAGCTTCAAGCGAAAAGCTTAGGAAGGTCATAGTCCCTAGGTTATTGTATAGTAAATACTCATGCATGAATTAGTTTAGACTTACCAGGTGGCGCTTCGAAGTTGATGGTTAGGGCTGCTGAAGATATACTACTAACATCGTAGAAGCTTCGTGGTGTACAGATTCTCCTTCGCAGTTGATCTTTCAAGAAGTACAAAACATGGACTTTCACCCCTCCATTAATCCGCTCGCGTTGTGTAAAAAAGTCAGGCGGGGCGGGGCGGGCGCAATATTCCGCGTAGGCCCTAAAGGGTTAAGTAGGGCTGACCCGGATATACCATATGTGACCGTATCTGACAAAACCCGGCATATGGGATCCGTGCGCTATTCGCGCAGTACCTCAAGTCAAAAAATATCGAAGTGTCATATACATGCCGAAGAATCTTTCTACTAACCTTTGCCATTGTCTACGGAGGCTAACCGTAAGTTACAAAGGGGAAATAAGCCTTCATTTTGACCTACCTAGTCTGTACAGCTACCGTACACGGAGCCCGTTGCTATGGGCGCTAATTAGAATTCTCTACCTAGATACAGCTAGATTCATCGAACTACTGTACGTTCGCTCACCTTTTTAGCTTCTTAGGCATCGAAGAACAATCGGCTGTCATTGTCAACAAAGAAATTCAACTCTTTCTCGATCTTTACGTTCATTTCGAACGGCTCCGCCCAGGTCCATTTAATTGATTTCCGGGTCACGCGTAGTATGCGGAAACGCCATAAGCGTGCATAGCAACGCCTTTAGACCGTAATTTCTCGATTATTGGGGGTGTGGCGCGATCGCAAACAAAGCGCACAGTCGGTCTGAAACTTGAACGCGGGTTAGCTCTATGGTAGAGCCTATCAACCATACATAAAACTCAACTTTCACCATATGCCATATGCCGGGTTTTCTCAGAGACGGTCACATATATGTAATACATTACAAATTCCAAAATATCTCTAAAATTAGTGAGAAAATCAGAATCTCCAGCAAATTATCTAATAAGACTAAGATCATTCATCAAATCAATTGTACACGCCAGAACCAGATGTTAAAAAAATAGCCATTTCTCATTCTTTCTTTCTTTTTCCTTATCAGGGCTAACTCATGACTGTCTGCACCGCTTGCCTTAGTTCGTGTAGTGTAGAAATCCACTCTATTTTGTAGTGCACAGGTCCATGGCACGTTAGTTTGGCGTTATCTTGACAGTTATACGTAATGGTGGGTGTGTACATCGCATTAACTAATGGGTGTGTCTGATACGCCATTTTGTCATACAATGAGCATGCTCGGAATGTGTTTCCATGGTGAAATCATATGACTATGGTCAGGGGGTGCGGCACGCACGGTGCAGCATAAACGTCGAACCGGACCGCATACAATATAACTGTCGATCGCTCAGCGCTCAGACACTCGCGGAGCTCAATTCTAGCGTCTAGCCAGGCACCAGGCTCTCCCGCGCGAGCTAACTATAGCTTAGTTGACTAGGCCAGTGCAAGCTGAGCGCTATACAGTGAACTGGGTATCAAGAGGCTCCTCAGCAGTCAGCATAAAAGCCAGTTAACAACTTAAAGAGACACACCGCTACCTGGGCAGCCTTCATCCTTGGAGGGCGAGGCTAAGACTTTGTGCGCTCGCATGAACTTCGGTACCTCCCATCTACTAGCTACTTAATTACACTGGAGAGTTGAATGAGCAAGCCATAATATAAGATGGCATTGATATATGTCACCGGATCTGGGAAAACCCAGCATATTGCGAGAATGCACAAGCAGCGCAATACGCGCTTTTATGTACCTTAGGTAAAAAAATGTCAAAGTCGAATTTTTGACATTCATATCAAAGAACCTTTCTACTAACCTTTGCCACAACCTACGGAGGGTAAACGTAAGTTACCAAGGTGAAATAAGCCTTTATTTTGACCTACCTAGTCTGTACGGCAGCCGTACACGGAGCCCATTGCTATGGGCACTAATTAGAATTCTCTACCTAGATACAGCTAGGATTCATCAAACTACTGTATGTTCGCTAACCTTTTTAGCTTCTTGGGCATCTAAGGAACAATCGTCTATCGTCAGCAACGAAATTAAACCCTTGCTCGATCTTTACGTTCATTTCAAACGGCTCCACCCAGGTCCATTAATTTGATTTCCGGGTCATGCGTAGTATGCGGAAACGCCATACACGTGCATAGCAACGCCTTTAGACCGTAATTTCTCGATCATTGGGGGTGTGGCACGATCGCAAACAAAGCGCTGTATCTCCACGACAAAGAGCACAGTCGCTCTGAAACTTGAACGCGGCCTAGCCCTATGGTAGAGCTTATCAAATATGTGGCTAACTAAAAAATCATAAAATTCGCTATATGCCGGGTTTTCCCGTAATGATGTCACCGAAGAGGGTGGTAATCTCTCCGCTAGTGTAGCAGCCACACCACCTCCTGCCTCCTCCACCCCTACACCTCCCCAGCGAGTGAGCCCTCTCCCTCCTCCCTCGTCCCCACCTCCACCCATAAGCAAACTCCAGACTCCAGTCAAAGCCTCGCTACCAGCTATTGAGCTGTCCACCCCAGACATCACTTATACTCCACCCTCCACCAACGCCCAGGATGAGCCGAGAGGAATCGAACAGGGAACTCATTCAAAGTAAACTAGATAGCATGTTTAATGTCACAATCATGGGATAATGTGGCTAGCATTCATGATCATGTATTTAATAACAGTACATGCTCACGCATTAGTACTGTGCGTATGCACAGATGTAAGCGATTGCAGAGGCCACACCCCTCCAACTAAGTATGAGGGTATTTCCAATGGCTAACCACTGACCACTTTCCACAGTGAAAGCACTGCCCATACTACAACCATGGCTTGTGATCTGCTATGCACTACACCAGATGCACATAGGAAACAACTTCCCAAACCCTACTGTAGTAGCACACTCCTTTGGTAGGTCATGCTCCATAGGACAATGATAAAGGTGTGATTAAGGGACAGTGTATGCTGAATATAGAACTATGGGATTTAGTTGACGGCAATCCTGGGTGAGCTTTATGCACGTTATTGTAGCGTTCCATACCAATTAGAAAGTGCACAGTAGTCACCAACCCCTTCTCTTTGCTGTAATGGCTGGGATCAAAGGGTAAATTCATGAATGTGACTAGCTATTTTAGTCTTAAAGTACTGTATTTGTACACACGGATTAGTCACACTGGGAGATCACAAGTTATGATACATGGGATGTAGTTTTGTGAGCCCCACTAAAGTAAATTAGGGTCAAATGCGTAGTTTTGTACTAACAGCATTATACTATGAGGAGCCATAGTGAGACGTTTTGGCTGTTTTCTTCTTAGGTAATGCTGCAATCACAAAGAGTAAGCTGCATCCTCTCTCCTTTGAAGCTCCTCCACCTGCAGAATCTATATTGAAGCTGCTCCTGAGTCCAGATATTGACCGGAGCCATGTATGCCGTGTATGGCCAGTTTCAAACATTGAAGGCAGTGCTACTTTCGTTGTTGACATTACATCTCTTAAGCATCCGGATGACGTCCGTAAAGATTTCTTCGGAAAATGGATACATTCGGGTTCACATCCTATTACTTTCAAAGCCACTATTGAAACAGATGGAGAGGTCTTAGTGGAATAATGTGCTCCGGGCGCTTCTGGGAATGTATTTTACCTGCACAGACTCCACAGCTATCACCCATCTAATGGGCAGGGTGGATAGATGTGGAGGAGGTGGCCAGCATTGTACACAGTATCGCATGGTTCCCTATACCTTTTTATGTACACATACCTACTTTGTATTTACAGATTATACTTTCTTCTTTTCTTAGATAAATCGTACAACCCACATCCTCCTATGCCTAGTTGTTTACTACATGCCACCTGGATTTTCTCCCGTTGTTGTTTCACATGGAAACTCTAAGTCAATGGTTTCCCTACTCTTCCTAGTACATCTGAAGATATCAAGAGGAAATATGCTGGCTGTGGCCTGAAAGAAATCATTTCAAGCATTGACAGTTGTGTGGGAGGTATTGTACATGCTAGTTATCCGGGTGAACTCCCTCACAACGAGCAGCAACTTTCAAATTTCAAACGTCACATATCTGCCAGTGGGGAACAAAGATTGCCTGGTCAGTCTGAGTCGAATGAACTGTACAGTATCATGTTGAAAGCTCATTTAGAAGACGGAAGCAAGAAGTTTATTAGAGATGTAAAGGCCTATCCTGAGCCTGCAATAGTCTTGGCTTCTCAGCAGCAGCTTGTAGACTTGAAGCGGTTCTGCTGTGACTCTTGTGGCTTCTCAATATTGACTGTCGATCCCACATTTTCACTTGGGGATTTTGATGTCACCCCAACTACATATCGTCACTTACTCCTATGTAGCAAACACACCAACAAACCACCTGTGATGCTTGGGCCGACCATGATTCACTACAGAAAGAACTTCAGCACATACAAATTTCTTGTATGATTGCTGAAAATAGGAATCTAGTAGGGGTACGTGCTTTCGGCACTGATGGTGAAAAGCCATCGATTGATGCTTTTAGTCATGAATTTAAGTATGCAGTGCACTTGACATGCTTTAATCATGTGAGACGAAATCTCATAGACCAGCTACGTGTTTTACAGATTCCTGATGATGTTCAAACAGAGATATTGAACGATGTTTTTGGACGAAAGGTGGGATCCATGCAGCTAACAGGTTTGGTTGATTCACCCAGCACATCTTCATTCAATGAGAAGTTGAGCACGCTTATGACCAAGTGGAAGCTGCATGATTTAGAGGACAACAAAGGGCCTGTAAACTTGTTCTGTTCTTGGTTTCGTGCTAATAAGGAGGCAGTTGTTCGAGATAATATGCTATGTCCAGTACGTGAAGAAGCTGGTATGGGATCACCTCTAGGCCTTTCTATACCAATAGTAGTGAGTGCATCAACGTTTTGAAGGTCAAAGTTGACTATAAACATACAGAATTGACGGTTTGTTGACAAACTTCGACAGCTAGTAGAGGAACAGCAACGTGAGGCCGAGAAGGCTGTAGTTGGATGTGGCAAATGTTACCTTCAGTGCCAGTACAGTGAGTTGGCAGTACCACAAAGTAGGTGGTTTGCAATGAACAAGGAACTAAGACAAAAGAAGTTGAAGAAATTTAATGCGATGCATGTGCTTGCAGTCGGTGATGGCCCACGTACATCTAATTCTACCTTCGATTTATGCCCCACTTTGTCCTCAACGAATGATGCTGAATCTGATAGTGTACCATTCACAGTGGACTCCACATTGACTGAAAGTGTGCAGCCATCTCTTTGCCAACCAATTACAGCCACATTGTTGTACAATAAATTGTCAACTCTTGGTGATAGATTAGAGGTCTACCTCCTGCAGCCATTGATGGAATTGCCAGTAAAGCTGTAGAAATTTTGTGCACAGATGGAGCGATTGTGCCTGCTCCATGGTACTCATCTGAGGCAAAGATGGTCATCAGTCGCTCCGGCAAACGCCCTCATTTGATTCTCCCAAAGAAGAAATGTGGCGGACTGTCATGTGATGATGATTGTCCCCAGTATAAATCAGCAAAGTTGTATTGTCATACTGTTGCTGCTGCGGAGTACAATAAAAGCCTTGATCAGTTCATTTCTTCTTATTGAAGTGTTAAGAAAGTTCCAAATATTATAAAACTTGCTACTACAGGTATGCCCAAAGGGAGGGGGCGGAAGGGGACCAAGGCGCCTGCAAAGAGACGGCCTCCTATTCCGGTGGAAACAAGAATTGAACTTCACCCACACTCATCAGAACCTACTGGCACTATGGTTGGAAGGGAACCTCACATTTCACCAATCTGTATCTGCTGTGTATCAGCCGTCACTAACTGCTCTAATATCTGTGACAATCGGTGCATCTTCACTGCCAAGCCCATTTGTCCCTAGAACTGCAGCAAGTTTTCCTTCACCATTCAGTCCCTCAGCAGCAGCACCATATTCGTCTCCATATTCACCAATGTTTTCAACTCCATGCCTGTCTCCACTGTGTATGCACCCTCAGCCACAACCTCTCGTATTATGGACTTGATCCCAGTGGAGGTGTAAATCCATTTCGTGCTCACTTCATTACGGGTAACATCAGTGTCTGCAATGGATGCAAGAGAAAGTATGACAAAAAAATTGGACCCCCTCATGACCTTCGTCTACAACATGAAGAGTGGCGCACATTCACACCGCCAGGCTCAAGTGACAAGCAGAGTCGTTTTGGCAATGTATACTATCATTACAATGTTGCCTGCATTATGGCTATTTGACCTACCTTCCTTGCCACTAGTGTGGTAGTTCCACCAGAAATCCAGCACAAATTGTTACCTCATTTCATTTATGCTACATTTGGAGTTTTCATCATGTGAAGTTCCACACTCTAACTATCATGTCTTATCTTGTATTGTTCAAGCGCATGATTATTATTATTCGCGGATGCAGCCTATGGAGGTGTCGAAGGAGCTAGCCAGGGGACGTGTGCTACCAAAGCAGCCGCTCAACAGGCTCCACCTTATGATGGCTGCTCAACTTGGGAAGCCTACAGAACCCAGTTCGAGATGCTAGCACGAGTGAATGGCTGGAACGAGATGGAGAAGGCCACCTACCTAGCTGTCCGCCTAATAGGCCCAGCATTGACAGTGCTAAGCAATATTCCTCGTGATAATCTGTATAATTACTCTTCGCTTATTACAGCTCTTGAGGCCCGGTTTGGGTTTGCACATCAACCGGAGCTCCACCAAATTAAGTTGAAAAACCAGACTAGAAAGAGAGAGGAGAGTTTGGCAGAGTGAACAATGTCAAACAGGTTTCCTGTGATGACATTAAACAGTGTTTACAAGAATGTCTAAAAGATTGTTTCCACAGAAGGAATCCCAGGGGAGACAGAGAAGGTCGGCTGGAGGTCCCCAAAAGAAGAGAAGGGTGATCAAAGGGAACTGCTGGTCATGTGGGAAGCCTGGTCACATGCAACAGGACTGTCCAGAACCGGAGAAGCAGCCCTCGGCCCAGCCTTCCAACCATTAGCAGGGAAACGGCCAATAGCCAGGCTTGAGGGGCTAGGGAAACTGATGCCCCTAGCAAGTGTACAAAACCGGATTTGGACTGGGAGCTTCTTGTGGATTGGTGACTCCAGGATCAGTTGGAGGTAATAGCTGTATACTGACAGTGGATACAGGAAGCAACATCTCCATTGTGCACCCCCGAGATACTCCAGCGCTCATCGATCAGAGCAACTATTCAGCCGGTAGGTAGAAAGTCAGCTCCGCACTGTGACTGGAGAGACAGCTCCAATTCTGGGAAGGAGTACTACACATTGGAACCAAACAAGTGCCTCTTTAACAACCTCGAGTGACTAAGCTGGCCTGTTGCAGATGCTACACCACTACTCCTATCACCATACCATACCATACCATACCACCTTCTTCTGAAATAATTGTGCCTACTAAAGTAGAGACTGAATGGATTAGATGGGCAGTACTCCAACCTGAGGAGACTGAGACCACACTCACACACAGAGGTATACTGGTTGGTAGGACCCTCGTTGATTTATAAAGAGGGGACATACCTGTGTGGTTGATGAACTTGTCCCAAAAGCCACAGCACATTCAGAGAGGAACTCCACTTGCTACCTACAAGCCGGTGCTGAGTGTAGTGCAAACGGTGGTGGAACCCGCCCTAACTAATGTGAGTCTGTCTGATTCCCTTCCACCCCATGTGAGGGTGCTGTATGAGAGAGCAGCACCCCATCTCTTTCTACACCAAAGGCAATGGTTGCATGTATTCCTTGTTGCTTGACTATGTCAATATTTTTTTGCAGGGGCCGCAAGATTTGGGACAAACCGATTTGGTTAAGCACATCAATGTGGGCGATGCACAGCCAGTACGGCAAGCACCAAGAAGACTGCCATCTGCCAAGCGAGAAGAAGCACAGAAGGCTGTTGAAGATATGGCGGAACAAGGACTCATCAAACCACCCCACAGACCTTGGTCTTCTCCCGTGGTACTTGTGAAAAAGAAATATGGGTCTCTCCGCTTTTGTGTGGATTACTGCCAGCTGAACTACGTAACTCGCAAGGACTCGTATCCTCTGCCATGGGTGGATGACGCCCTAGTGGCCTTGGCTGGCATGAAATGGTTCTCCACACTTGATCTTCGGAGTGGGTATTGGCAGATGAAACTGGATGAAATGTCCAAGGAGAAGACTGCCTTTTCAACCGGGAGTGGCGTCTGGCAATTCAGGGTCAGGCCATTTGACCTGTGCGATGCCCCTGCCACATTTGAGAGGTTGATGGAGCAAGTGCTGGCAGATTTTCCATGGAGAGTGGCCATGGTGTACATTGATGACATCCTGGTGTCAGGTGGTACCTTTTGAAGAGCATCTGGCCAATCTAAGGACGGTGTTTGAGCAATTGAGAGTAGCCAAGCTGAAGTTGTCGCCTGGCAAATGCAACCTCTTCCAGCCGAAAGTTGGTTACCTGGCCACATCCTCCGCGCAGATCGGATCTCTATCGATCCGAGGAAGATAGAAGCAGTCAGTACATAGCAACCCACCCACAAGTCTCTCTGAGCTCCAGAGCTTTCTTGGACTCTGTTCCTACTACCGGAGGTTTATCACATCCTTTGCGGAGATAGCTAAGCCACTGCACAATCTGCTGGAAAATAAGCGAATGTTTGAGTGGTCACAGAAGGAGCAACAAGCATTTCAAGAATTAAAGGATCGATTGATTAGTGAGAGCTCCCATACTGGGTTACCCGCTACCGGATGCCCCTCTCATTTTGGACACAGATGCCAGCAACCAGGCTGTCGGAGCTATTCTGTCGCAATTTCAAGATGGACAGGAGCAAGTTATTGCCTATTATAGTCAAACCTTGAGTCGCCCACAGAAGCAATATTGCATTTCTAGACGGGAGCTGGTGGCTGTCATAAATGCTGTACAGCACTTCCATCACTATCTTTACGGTCAGCATTTCACTGTGAGGACACACCATGCTGCTCTGAAGTGGCTGCTCAGCTTCCGAAATCCTGAAGGGCAGATTGCACGCTGGATTCAGAGATTACAGGAATATGATTTTGAAATTGAACACCACTCTGGACTAAAATACAACAATGTGGATGCTTTATCCAGACGCCCTTGCCTGTAAGCACTGTGATCGTCAAGAAACCAAGGAAAGACTGGCCACCCTTGATCAAGTTCCCACTACAAATGACGAAAAGATTGAACCAAAAGCCGGTACAGTGAGCCTAACCCCAGCAGAATCTGCATCCACCATTTACATGAGTCAGTATTCACAAATCAAACAAGAACAATGCAAGATCCGGATATGAAACCAATCCTAGAGTGGAAAGAAAAGTCAGTTGAAAGGCCAAAGTGGTCGGCAGTATCCTCCTATTCTCCAACAACCAAATACTACTACTGGTCACAATGGAAGAGCCTGAAAATAATGAATGGAGTCCTGCATTAACTCTGGGAAAGCCCCTCTGGTGATAGAGTGGTACCTCAACTTGTTCTTCCGAAATAGATGAGAAAGGAAGTGTTTATGCAGTTACACAGCACTCCTACAGCAGGCCATTTAGAGGCCACTTGGGACTAAACGAGACCAGATCGGATCAGGCAAAGATTCTATTGGCCACACTGTCTCCAAGATGTGAAAGATTGGTGCAAAATTTGTGATCTGTGTGCATCTCGCCGGGGGCCCCCCAGGAAACAGAGGGCTCCAATGCATCAGTATAGTGTGGGGGCACCAGCTGAAAGGATCGCACTCAACTTGCTTGGCCCACTACCAACCACCGAATCAGGAAATAAGTATGTCCTGCTGGTCGCCGATTACTTCACCAAGTGGCCAGAAGCATACTTGCTGCCAAACCAGGAAGCCGTAACGGTTGCCGAAGTCTTGGTGAAGGAGTACATCTGCTGCTTCGGAGTTCCATTAGAGATCCACTCCGATCAAGGCCGAAATTTTGAGAGCAACGTCTTTCAAGAAATGTGCTCACTCCTAGGAATCAGATAAACCCGGACCACTCCGCTTCACCCTCAGTCCGACGGTATGGTGGAAAGGATAAATAGGACATTGGAAGCACAACTGTCAAAGTTTGTAGACGAGCACCGGCGTAATTGGGACCAGTACATACCTCTTCTAATGATGGCGTTGAGATCAGCAACACACAAGACAACTAAATGCTCTCCAGCCATGCTACAGTTTGGCCACGACTTGCGGCAACCGGTCGACTTACTCCTTGGAAGATCAGAAGAACCAGTAACTACCACTGATTACTGTGAGCTTCTACAAGAGCGGCTGGAGCAAGTTCACCGCTACGCCGGGGAGAATTTAAAGATCTCGACGGCTCGGGCGAAGAATTACTATGACCTGCATGCAGATGACGTCACATTCAAGGAAGGTGATGCAGTGTGGCTACACAACCCCTGCAAGAAGGTAGGACATTCCCCTAAATTGATGCGCCCCTGGGAGGGACCCTACACAATCGTTAAAGTCCTCAATGATGTTGTATACCAAATTCAGCTAACAATAAGAAGCAAAGCTTAAGTAGTGCACAGGAACCGGCTTTGAAAGTATTCTGGAGCCACCCCACCAAGCTGGTTCTCAAGTACACAACCCTCAAATCCATCCAACAGGGAGGAGCCCAATGAAGAATCATCGGCTGAGAGCGCTCAAACTAACCTACCCTACCCGAACAAGAAGGCTCAAGGGAAACAACTGTGTTGCAGTACTCGGGAGAGAAAAGCTGTCGAACGATTTCAAGCACAAGAATGTGGCATCTTGGGACAAGACACACCTAAGAAGGGGGCAGTGTAACGGACTACCATATTAGGAATGGTCACCCTAGAGATGTTATTCCATAACAAATTAGCATTCACCAATTGTTAGCCCTTAAACATGTTTTGTGTACGTCTTGTCTGTTGTCTGTAACCCCCTAATGTGCTGTGTTTAAAGCCCTGTGAAACTGCCAGATTAAGATTCATTTCCAGTGATATTTCTGCAGTGTACTACTAAGTGCCTGCTCACTAACCTGCTGCCATTTATCAACAGTCAAGTCCACGCTGCAAAAGCATTTCTTGATATGTGCAGAAGTACACAAATGAGAGTAGATCAGTATATGACCTTAGAATATGATAAACAAATAGCTAAAAACCGATCATTTCTTAACACTTAGCGGATGTGAAAAATTATTTAAATATCACGCCCGGACGTCACGCGGAACGTGACATCATTTCCCCCAGATGGTCTCCTTCAACCGCGTGCTTTGAAGATGGAAGGCATGGAAGGAGAGGGAAAGATCGACTTTCCTTAGGCTAGCGACTTGAGCGATGAGATTGGGAAGCTACCCATGGCAACGCTAAAGCCTCACGAGTCCGTTAAGCTTTAGATAAGCTGAACGCATTTCATTGAGGTTCGACTCACTGGGCGTTGATTGTGGACAAGTTTTTAGTGGCCAAACACTGGAGTAAACCAGCGAGAAGCCTCTCATGATGGCAAATCTGGGACGGGACATGCATACAGACAAACGGTAAGCAAAATAAAATAAAGTAGCTATAGCTGGGTAGTCATAAGTGTTTTGAGGAGTTGGGCGAAGCAAAATTTGAAAGTAGCTATAGCTAGGTAGTCATAAGTGTTTGGAGGGGTGGGGCGAGCGATGATTGGTTGGTGGAGCAGCGAGATAAGTTATGTGCGATAATTTTTTTGTGTGTGGTAGGCTTTGAAGCAACTATCTGGACACAGAACTGGGTTGTCAGGACATGTAGCACACTGATAGTGAGTTAAATGCCTAGGACCATTCTCTCTGTCACTGCAGACAACACAGTCACGTCTCTTCCTTCCTTTCTGAGGGTAATGACGTACAGGCTGAAGGCGCTCGAGGTGGTGTGATGCTCTTGGACCTCGCCTAGCACTGGTGGAGGCACTGCTGCGGATTGGCTCGGACAGGCTCTCAATCAGCTTCCTCCGAAAAGCCAAGTGAGTGATGGGTCTCTCTCTTCTTCTGGCCAACTCCTTATAAATAATATAGGCGTTGATAACCATCACCTCCAACAGCCAGAAGATTTTTCACTACCATTTCACTGACTTGTGGAGGAAGCTGTAGTATGCCATCAGCTGATCTAACTTGTCCACCCCCAACATGAACTGGTTCTAGTCAGCGATAACCGCTGGCTTTTCTTGGACTTCTCCACGCCTAGAGAAAAGAATAAGGTATGTGAGATCATGTATTGTAATGTTTACCAAGCCAGTAGTCATTATTTGAATTTACCTTGTCCGAACCTGTGTTCATGAAGCATTATGCTTTGTTGATAACATCAAAACCTTTCTTTTGTCCAACCAGGACAGAGCAAGGATGTTGCCGGATCGAGCGGCACGTATGTTTTCTTGGGGTTCCCTCTTCCTCTTGGCGGTCACATCCTTTGGCATGCCCCTCCTGTTGGACTGCACTGTACCTGTGACTGTGATGCCCACCTTGGTCAGCTCACTGTGGAGGAGAGGACTCGTGTAGAACCGGTCCACATAGAGATCGTATCCCTTGTTGTGGAACGGCTCCATCAGTGTTTGCACCACCCGAACAGTGTGAGGATTGTCATTATCGATGAGCTGAGTCTCCCTGCCATAGTACACGCACACACGCTGAAGGTATCCCATCTTACTATCTGATAGTACAAATGCTTTGATACCCCAGGGGTGTGGCTTTCCCTTCAGGTACTGGCGAAAGGAGACTCTACCTTTGAAATTGATGACACTCTCATCGACTGTGATCTGTCTGTCGGGTGTGAAGGTGGCCTCAAACACTGGACAGAGACGACCAAGCAGAGGCTGGATCTTGCTGCGCTTGGTGGTGCCAACTGGATCTCCCACATACAGCATACCAAAGATCTGGAAAAATTGATCTCTGGAGAAGACAGAGCGGAAGAAGGGAAAGTTGGTAGTGTCGTCTGTGCTCCAATAATCCTTCGGGTTAGTCAGCTGCACTATCCCCATGTTGAGCACAACAGCAACGAAGCCCTTCATCTCCTCCACTGTTACAGGTCTCCAGTTCCTGTATAGCGACCGGCTTGAGATAGTCATGGTGGCGAGCTAGTTTGTGGTGTATGTGTTGGTGGTGTCAACTAGGTACTGGAGCAAGGTGTCATCAAAGAAGAGGAAGAAGCAGTCCTCTGGAGTCTGACAGGATGGTGGTACCTTGGGGCCTGGTTGCTCTGTGAATGGCTGGGCGGCTGGAGCAGTGTCATCTACATTCAAAGAATCATACAGGTTAGTTGATGGCTAGCCAATTTTATGTACATGTATAATAATTATTATGTACATGTACATGTACATGTACATGTACATGCATGTATGTCTAGGTGATTCTTATCTGGAGATTATTCACTCTACTTTTGCATGTACATACACATACTACGTGAACCTGTTCCTGTTCTCTATGCTCTGGTTCTAAACATGAACGTTCGGAATAAATCGGTGCGTACGTACTTAGGCAAAATAAAGAAAGGGTTTATAGGTATATGTATGAGCATGTACAAGTAGAATGAGCAAAGGTTATACACAACTGTATGTAAAGTTGAGTGGTGGTCTACTTTTACATGTATATACAACTAGTCGGGGGGGGGGGGGGCGGTGAGTTTTGATGCCTTTTTGTTATACATACCATACCTTCTCCAACTGTTGTCCAAACATACAGGTTGGTGCTGCTGGAGCCTGTACCTGCTCTCCCTCGTCTGCTAGTTGCTCCTCTGCCCCCTCTCCCTCTTCTCACTCCTGGTCTTCCCCTACCCCGTCCTCTCCCTCTCGCTCTGCCACGCCCATTGGTGCTCACATCGTCTCTGGAGCCATCCCTGTCACCCCCAGAGGCTCCTCCAAGGCTTAAAGAGGAGTCACCATCACTAGCTGTAGTAGCATCACTGTCATCTAGGCTGGCATCATCCTCACTACTATTGCTATTGTCACTCTCTGATTAATTGTACATACTGTCTTCACTTTCAGCTTCAGTATCAAAGTCTGACAAACAGTCAGCTACCTGGTCAGCGTCAAACAGCCTTGGCATGGTCTTCGCAGCCTTCGTATGTGAGATCACCATCGATCGCAGGTGTAAATCATGTTGAAATCCGCGCGTCTAAGTAACAAAATTCATGAAAGGGGCGGTCACCTTGGATGTCAGGCATGCGTGAAAATCGTCTGCGCGCGTCACAAATTCGTGATATTCGTCTGCTAAGTGTTAAAGGTATCATATCATGCTTGGAGTTTTGTGGCAGACAAAGCATTGCACTACGAGGGCACAGGGATGATGCTTGCAGTGAGTAGCCAAATCACGGGAACTTCAAGGCACTTATTCAGTTTAGAATTGATGCGGGTGATATAGCTTTAGACTCACCTAAAGGAGTGCTCCAAGTGCTCTACTTACACTTCTAAAACCACCCAATTCGAATTGCTTTCCTGTATTGGTGAGATTATTCAAAAAGAAATTGTAGTTGATGTCCATTCACACTGTGATACAACCCAAGGTTTTTTAGAATCCAGGCAGATGAAGTAACAGGTATATCCAATTGGGAACAGCATGGCATTATTCTCAGATATGTAAAGGATAGGAAAGCTGTTTAACGATTGCTCGCATTCATTGATTGTGAATCTATCACTGGACAAAACATCTGTGAAAAGATTATTGATACAATAAGGGGAGTTAATCTGCAACCAGAATTATGCGGAGCTCAAACATGATGGTGAAGGAAATATGGCTGGTAGGATCAATGGGTGTGCAGCTCATTTTTTGAAATTGGTTCCTCAGGCAACTTATATCATCAGCTAAATTTGGCAATCTCCAAAACAGCAAAGGTCAATGAAATTCAGGTTATGCTTAGTACACTCTCTTCAGTTGGCGTTTTTTAAGTATTCCCCCAAACGTGAATGACAACTAGAGAAATCAATCAATGAATACAATGAATCACTAGATCCAGCAGACGGTGTCACTCCCATAAGAAGACAAAGCTGAAAACCATGTGCCAGACTAGGTGGGTAGAAAAGCACACTTCTCCGCAAAATGCAGGTAGCGTGTTATTTCGCGAAATCTATCCCTCGTGATTCTGTCCACTACAGCTGAGTAGTGGAGAGCTGGATCAGTGCTCCAGTAATCGTCAAGGGCGGGGGGGGGGGGGGGGGGGGGGGGGAGATGGTTGATTCCCATCAATATACAGAAGCCGAGGTATGCCCTGAGTTCTTTCCTAGTTATTTTGCTCCAACTACTGTACTTTCCCTCTCCCATCACCTCCTTTGCGTACAGGTTGCTCTGCACTACCATATCGTCCACAAGATCGGGTGTGAACATCAGAATGAAGGTGTCAATTGGTGACTCTGGAATGTCAACCATAGGACCCACTGGTGAGCTAAAAGGAGGGATGGTAACAGGTGCGAGAGTAGCGGACCAGCAAGGGGGGGAGTCAGAGCTTGAGCTTGGTGTATTTCTGGGAGGTATACGAGGGGTGGAGCAGCACTGTTATTGTCATCATCATCTTCCACATCCTCCAGGTACACGTCCTCAATATCATCAAACTCGTCATCGCTACCTGCCATCATGGGCTCATCAACGTCAAAGTCATCATCTAGCTTAAGTTCCTCTAGCACAGCTTCAGTAGATAGCAGCCTTCTAGCCATTCTTTAGCTTAGGATTACTGTAATTTATTGTTCTAATAAGTGTTATTGCTATCTGTAGCCATAGACCACCGCATGCATTACATTCTTACCTCAGGAATGTACTATAATCTTCAGAGGCAATTTCCTGGGAAATCCCCTATGGGAACCGCGAAAGTTGACCACACCAGAGCAATCTATAACCAGTCGGGAAACCCTCGCAAAGACCGCGATAAAGTAATGCTAGCGATTGTAGACTCAAGAAGTCGCTATAGTTCTGCAGCCTTAACCGATTATAGGCCAAGAGGTCATGACGTCATACGTATTGCCAATGCCCAATTGTATTCAAGAAAGTATAGTGACACAAATAAAGTGTCTTGTACAGCATAGCAGCACAGCCACACAGGCAGTACAGGCCTTCATGATATGTAAGTCAGGTAGTTGCTACATTCTAGTACGCCGCTAGGGCGCTACTATACATACTATAAGCTACAAACATACACAAAAGCTTATAAGCTTACTTACCTCCATAATGGCCGCCGTCTTCGAGTCGCTCCCGGGTAAGCACTTGGCTCTGTTGAAAAGCTCGTCATATCTGTGTAGGTATAGACCTAGTCTAGCTATATACTTAGCGACAGAGCTGTAGCTCCTGCCCTGTGATAGAAAGCGTACTGCTCTCGTACCCGGATCGATCGCCATTTATAATATCGTTGATCTTCACAAAAACATTTTTAGTAGCGAGCGGTAGGTTGGGCCAACCGTGACCTCACGCCACAGGTATGCAAGGGAGGCCCCCTAGTAGTCATAGACAGGACGCCAAAGCTATGGCTTCTCATTATTTGGAATGTAGGCGGTGCCATAGCGCCAATATAGCTGTACTGACGCCAATTGGCGTCAACGGCGGTTCGCGCGCATGGCGTCAATGGCGTACTGTCAATTTCCCTTCGTTTCGAATTTCCGTTACCGTGTCCGCGGACCCGTACTCCCGGACCCGCGCCTCCGTGTGGTGTGTACACGCTGCGCACGCATGGTCGAAATTTGAAATTTCGAGTGGATGCAATTTCTTTCCATTGCACTCGGTGCCATGACTTCAGCTGAGCCAGCCAGGACAACAGCTTACTCTCCTGATATCGGTTGGAGGGTAGTATGGCAAAGAATAGGAATGGGTCTGACTTTCAAAGAGATTGCAACTCGTCTGCAAATAGGAGTTGGCACAGCCCATCGCTTGTATGCTCGATATGCAGCTACTGCAGATGTTGCCCCGCATACACAGCCTGAGCGCCCCGACAAAAGAAAGCTTGACAACCTCCATGAGTTGTATATCATCGGACTTATACATGAGAATCCAGCCTTCTATCTGCATGAAATCTGTGCTAAAATTTTTGAGGCAACGGGTGTATCTGTTTCTGGATCTACTGTATGTAAAGTTTTGCACAAGAATGGTCTCACATGAAAGAAGCTAACTAAAGTAGCACTTCAGCGATCAGTAGAATTTAGAGGGGCATTTATGGCTAATATTCTACAGTATCCTCGAGATTTTATTGTATGGGTGGATGAGATAGGCTCTGATCGCAGGGATGCATTACGTAAATTTGGATATGCTCTCCGAGGACAGCCAGCTGTTTGCAAAAGGCTTCTAGTTCGTGGACAAAGAATATCTGCCGTTGTTGCCATGTCTTCTGATGGTGTTGAGGCTTATGAGCTATCAGTGGGTTCTACGAATTCCAGTACATTCTTTGATTTTGTCAGGGGTAGCTTAATTCCAACAATGCAACCATTCCCCGACAGGCACTCCATCATCGTCATGGACAACTGTGCCATTCATCATGTACAGGAGATAAAGGATTTCATTGAAAGCTTGGGCATTGTAATCTTTTTTTACCACCCTACAGTCCAGACTACAACCCGATAGAGGAACTATTTAGCTATCTCAAGTACTACTTGAAAGAACATGAGGAGTTAATCCAAGCTCTACCAACACCAGTACCTGTAATAGAAGAAGCACTAGAGAGTGTTACAAGCAAAAAATGTAATCAGTGGATAAATGATAGTGGTTATGATGTGTAACTTTGTGTTTAATAGCCACAAGTGACACTACTTAAGTTAACTGTTGTTAATTGTTTTCTTTGTCCTTCAATCAAAATTTTTTGACATCAACAAGGATTGTTTTGTGAAGCTCCTCATATTCTTCGTTGGAAATAACCCCACGTTCTTTCAGCTGGTGCCATTTATCAAGTTGATTGATGCGCTCAGAGCGAAGGGATATCCTCTTTCCTGGAGACACAACCACCAGTGCTAGCGGCATCACTTGGCTTTTTCTTCCCAAAAAATGACTTATTTGGAGGTTCCTCCATCGAGTCATGCTCATGGGTATGAATCATGTGAGCCCAACAGTTCAGTTGAACGGGGGTGTACTTGTCACCATGTTTTTCCTTGAGCTTTGTCACTATATTGTCGACATCACTCATCATGCCAACCAATGAGGCGTGTCGCTTAGACTAAGGAGCCTCAGATGAGCCAGGAGCCACCCTTTTATTTGATCTTGGCTTACACTTTAGCCAGAGTACAATACGCTTACTTTTCTTGGTCTTTTCACACATGGCTGCCAATTCCTCATCAGTGTCAATATTCGCTTGTTTCCCTTTCTTTCCATGGCCTGGCACTATGTATCCAAATTCAGTGTCATACCCTTCTATATACTTTGAAAACTGCTCACATACTTTTGCCTTGAATTCTTTAGCTGATGTGGGTAGTTTGGGAATTTCTAAATCATTGATTATCAATTCACCACCAGCATTATTAGGATTAATAATCAAGGAATAAACTGCTGTCGATTTCTTAGATCCCTTATTACTCTTTCCAGAACTAGTAGTATCGTGGGATGACACCTGTAGTTAGCGCATACATACATGCAGTCATGTACTTGTATGTAATCATACAACCACCACATACAAGAAAGAGAGAGAGAGAGAGAGAAAAGCGTTAATATTATGGCACACGCCACTAACCATACAAACTCAGGCCATCTAAAGGAAGTGCCTCATTTATAATACTGGCACTAAAGCATCATATCAATACGAAGTAGATACTTTAGATCGACTTACAACTACTTCATCGTCTAGGTTTGCCAGATCTGGTTCCTCATTGCAATCAATACTTGCTGACTCAAGTCGACCAGATGAGCACGCCTTATCGCCTGAGCTGATGAAGACTCGAGAACCTGAAGCTTGAGTGCCATATCCCGTTACGAACTGAGTCTTCCAGCAGTCCATGGTGATGTTCGTACACACAAGCACCAGAACACAGCAGGTCATAAGCCTGATATTCCCGTGCGCAGACTATCACCAGCATGCATGCACATAAGAAAATTAATGCCTGTACATGTATGCACATGCATGCGTACATGGCCGGCATGGAGCTTGCTCTAGCTCTCGATACAGCAACCACGCCCACGGATGTACACACGAGGCACGGACACGGAGATACGGAAATTCGAAGCGAATGGAAATCGACAGTATAATCAGTTAAAGGAAAATCTCGCGCTTAATGACATGCACGCGCATGCGCCTTAAGGCGTATCTCGCGTATAATCGGTTAAGGTCATCAATGATCTCCAATTTACGGCACTTTTTCGGAGATTTTTCGTAAATATACCGTATTACATCTAATTTAACGGACACCAGAAAAATAATTATTTTGGCCAATGTCCGCTATAATTACAGCACACAAAAATAGCCGACGTTCGAAGTGTCTGATGAATTAGAACACGTTTCACGCATGCACATTCGGTCAAATGGATGTGCGATCGAGCAGCTGCAGAGATTGAGAAAATGAGACGGTACCTGGAGCACCCTATTCACGGTGGGAAAGAGAACAACTTGCCTCCTTCAGTACCACCAAAGAAGCAGCTGTCCATTGCAAATTTTGCTCGATCAGTACCACGCTAGCGCGAGCTGTCCAACAATGTCCGGATAATTAGAACAAAAATTCAAACTTCATTGACAGTCAGGTGTAATTAGAGGTAAAAAAATAATTCAAAATGGTGTCCGGATAATTAGAGATGTCCGTTAAATTAGAGACAATACGGTAGTAAAGCCTAAGTAGCATATCATCAATAAGATCGAACGATGTACCTTTCAAAGCATCTTTTACGGCCAGTTCCACATGATGAGCTAGGCACCAACTCCAATACAACCAAGGAACTTCCTTTTCTATAAGATCCTTTAGCCCAGCTGCACCGTCAATGATAAAGGCCAGGCCTCAGCTATGAGAGATTCCAATTTATCCACAGTAATAACTCTCCCGGGATACTTGGCCAAAATATTTCATGCATGCTATGGAGAAATTAGCCTTAAACGACTTGAAGACACCAATGTCTAATGGCTGAAGAACGTGCATCGTATGTGGAGGGAGGCACAAAAGATGAATATTATTCTCACGAGTTAGTTCAATTAACTCGATAGACGTATGAGATGTGTGGCTATCCAGTATGAGCATGATTGGCCTAGAAGACGGCATTTGTTCAATGAAAAACTTAAACCATTCTATAAAGATGTTGGCATTAATCCATCCCGTTTAACTGTTGACGAACATTGTACCCGGAACAGCACCCTCTCGCATGTTTTCTGGAACACATTTCTTCCGGGGATATACCACAGTGGCGGATCCAGAGGGGGATCCAGGGGTGCACAGGAACCCCCCTTTGGCCTGCATTAGCACTAAGAAGTATACTGATGTTAGGCTAAATGGAACCCCCCTTTCTGGCTACAGAACTAAGAAAACTGCTGCTACAGCTCACCTTAGAATGCATGCTTTAGAAGAAATTCGTTCGAAAACAGATCGATTGGAGTGGTAGGGCTGATAGTTTGTCTCCAGAACGAGCGAAATGGGCGTGGTTTTGCCCCAAAGTGGGCGTGGCTTCTAAAAATTCGCGCGCGCTTTGCGCACAACAGTATATCAGAACCCCCCTTTTAGAAATCCTGGATCCGCCACTGTACCATCATGGGGGGCAATGTATGACCAGAAGCCGAGACACATGATAATACTGTATGCGTCTTCCCCCTCGCAGCAGAAGTAATGGCATACACATTCCGGCGTCCAAGTTCAGCAACTACCTTGCCTGGCTTGTGTACGATACTTATACCAGTTTCGTCAGCGTTATAGATTTGCGTAGGCTTACTGATTAGATTTAGTTGCCCATACATGGCTCCTAGCTTACCAAAGAAATCATCTATCGTCTCCTGATTAGCGGATGCGGCTCTACAATACGAGAGTGATTGGGGTTTTTGCATTGTTAACTTTGGATGTCCCCTCTGAAATCCTTCGAACCATGCTCTTTCAGCTGTTTCATTCTTGAAAGGATGTTTCCTTCCTGTTTGTCAGCAATTTCGTATGCCATTTCCATTACTGTTTCTCTACGTAGGCCAAATTCCATTTCCCACATTTGGATCAGATATTTAGCTAGAGTGTCCTCTTGCTCTTCTGTCAATACGGTTGGTGGTCCTGGCCTACTTCCACACTCTCCAATTGCATGTCTTCGCAATGTTTCTACTGGAACATACATTGTACAATCGACCACTTTCTGTAAGGTCCTTTCTGCCATCTTTAACACACTGCACAGCAGCCTCCATGCTTTCCTCTGTCCATAATTTTCGCTTTGACCTTTCTATAGGTAGGTATAACAGATAAAGAAGAGTGCTTTATTTAGAATAGACAGGTCAGGATTCCAGTCCCATTCACCAGTGTACTGAGACATGCAAAAACCTTACCAAACAACTAGACTTCATGATAAATGCAAAAATATAGTCTCTTGAAATAGATCTAGGTCTATTAAAGTCGAGTCTTGGATTCAGCGCTTCCAAATGTGACCTGCAGACCTAATTATGCACATGCGCAGAACTGTAATTTTAACCTGGACACCAATTACCTAAAAAATAGCTCGTGTAAGGTTTTAGTTTGAATTCATGAGAGTGTCTCATAATACCAACTGTCTCAATACCTGCATATACCCTACAATGTAGGAGTGGGGGTGTAACTAGGATTCCAGTGACTCAAAAACTTTAAAGAATTGAGGGGACACAGGGTGGAATTGTAGTGAAATACATACAATGGGAAACACAAAGAGCATGATCTCAAATATGACTGTCAACAAGTATCACCCTTACTTTCTTTCATACACACACACACAAAATTAATATGTGCATGTACTCTACACACCTTGCTGTTACTCAGTGCCTTTCGTGATTTCTACCTAGTCCGAGTTGGCCCACCTTAGTTATCTTCCATCAATTAGCCCCCACTGCACCTGATTTATAGTTCCATTGTAAAAAGGGCTATGAATGAGCACACCTTGCAGCTATGATGAGGTCATAGCAAATGAATGAAAGAGCTATATTATGTAAACAGTATGCCATGATGTGGATAGTCAATAACAAGCCCCCCTCCCACCCCAGTCTTGGGCACATCTACTGCTGTAAATGGGGAGGGTTATTGGTAGGGTACTATTACAGCACCATGGTGAAAGCAGAGAGGTGTAATTCCTCTTCCACACTGATGTAAGCAGGCTACATTAGCCAGGAATGGTGCAATACTATACAAATAGAATTAAGTGTACGCCAGTGACCAATGCAACCAGATAAATCATTTAGGTACATGTGAGGTAGTGATTGTATATAAACCTACTCTGTCCTGAAGAATCGGTGAGTGGTGATCACAAGTGAAATGAGAGATTCCTTGAGTAGTAAGTTGAATACTGCATAGTCCAGGCTCCATTGCATTCTGTAGTAGGATTCATCTTTTACGAGTTCTAGTAAGAGCTACAGCTGATCTGATGGATAGGGAGGGGACTCTACTGGAGCTGGAGAGAAGATGGATGGGGGTGAACTGTCGCCACTAACAAGCAAAACTGCATGGTTCTCTTCTAAACTACACTCACTCACCTGGCCAAAAAAGGAGTAGGAGGAGAATGAGACCAGAGAGAGCAGGTGGCACTTCAGATGCTGGTTCCTCTGCCTCATCCTCAGCCAGTAAAAGTGTTTCTACACCTACACACCCACTCTCCCCACCTCTACGGGTTCTCCTGGGCCAATCACTGAGAGAGGAAATGCAGATATTCCCCTGCTGATTTTATTGAGTTGCACTCTCCATTTGTAATGCCTGGGAAGAACATCAGTGGGGTGATGGCCACGATGAACTTACATTACTATAATATTATTTTAAAGGAATTTAATTAAAGTGTTGATCATAATTAAAGGTTACAAAGGTTTGCATGGTGCTGCAAGGGCTATACTGTAGTATTCCGCAAAAGCGTTCACTCCTGGATAAACTCCTGTGTACCACATTTCAAGTAACTAAGCAATAGCCTCCATACGAATGTATGCATGGAAGTTATATCCGGGGTGTAAGTGCCTGTGCTGGCCAAATTCGTGAGTTGTTAAAGCGCCCATGGGTGCTTACCCCTTGTAACTCAAACAGGATGAGGTGCTGAGTAAGCTAACAAAGTCATGTATTTTCTGTCGTTTGAATGCAGTGAATTAGAAGGAAAACATTCTCTATCATTTTTATGTATGTATGTATGTATGTATGTATGTATGTGTATGTGTATGCATGCATGCATGCACTGTGTCTGGGAGATAGTTGTTTGTAGTCACAGCGAAGATGCGTGATTGTTTATGTTGCATGCATGGACGGTTTGGCTCAGCTGGTGGGTATTTAGTCACTCTCTCGGCAAGTCCTATTCGCAGTGCAGAGCAGTTTTTCACAGGTACGTACATGGATGCTATACTATGTCAGTGCATTTATTGCCCCATGTCCATTTTGTTTGAGTATCATGTGCAGCTCTAATCAACTTGCTGATGGAACACTCGAATGGACAGAACTCACCCCTTTTTTGTTACCATGGATGTTGTAAATCTTTTTCTTTCCAGGCTTTCCCATTTCCAGTTTTTCCCTAACCAAATGTTTTTATGTGTGAGATGTTTTTTCCCATGGGTATAGTTGGCCACATACCCTAAAACTGTGTACAGTCTGGTAAACAATTGTTTTCATGGGACCCATCCATGCTTTTTTCCAGCTAGGCATTTTCATTTCGATGTCGTATTATTGTGTGGCGAACTTTTTCTGCACTCTCTGTTGCCCGATACCCAATTATAATTGATTGTGAACATGTTGCTGAGTGGTTGCATGGGGTGCCATGCATGTAGTGGGATTAGATGAGAGCTACATGTACATGGTGTCAAGTACAACTGATGAAGCATAGCTACCTAGCAGTCTATTTCGGGTTTAGTACAGTATTAAAAATACGATCGATCTACATGTACTTACGTATGGAACCCAACCAATGCAGAGAGATACTATACTTATTCAAAAAACAGATGCACATTAATTTTAGGGGGTGTTACAATGGATTAATCGTTGCATATAGGCAAATATATATTATGGTAAAATACAAATAATATTATGTGACCAGATCTGAGAAAACCCGCCATATTCATCAATCCATGAAATTTTAGTTAGCTGTATATTTGGATAGCTGTATCATAGGGCTAATCTGCCTTCAAGTCTGAGACACATTGCGCGCTTGGCTGTGGAGCTAGAGCGCTTTGTTTGTGATCGCGCCACACCCTCAATAACTGAGAAATTACGGTTTAAAGGCGTTGCTATGCACGCGTATGGCATTTCCGTATACCACGCGTGAACCGGAAATCAATTAAATGGCCATGGGCGGAGCCATTCGAAATGAACATAAAGATCAAGCAAGAATCGGATTTCGATGTTGACAACGGTCGCCAATTGTTCTTAGATGCCCAAGAAGCTAAAAAGGTGAGCGAACGTACAGTAGTTCGATGTATCTAGCTGTATCTAGGTAGAGAATTCTAATTAGCGCTCATAGCAACGGGCTCTGTGTACGGCAGCCGTACTGACTAGGTAGGTCAAAATGAAGGCTTATTTCGCCTTGGTAACTTACGTTTACCCTCCGTAGGCGGTGGCAACAGTTAGTAAAAGGGTTTTTTGACACAAATATTACGAAAACTGGACTTTCACATTTTTTGACTAGTGATACTAAAAACGCGCATTGCGCCATATGCGCGTTTGACAAATATGCCGGGTTTTCTCAGAGCCGGTCACATATGTTTGATGTCACAATAATTAGTGTGGCTAATTGGCATTAACAATCGAGATTGCCTGTTAATTAGTGTGCATGCTGTAGCAATTTCTTATCATTTTTGTTGTCTTATCTATACACTATACACTTTGTATCAGATCACGTGATTACTGACTGTGTGCATGACTTAGCACGTGTTGATATTCAGATAATAATCATTATTGAGATCAAGAAAGTAGAGTCTAGATTTAGTTACCCATCTAGCCTACATTGGTGACCGTGACGATGTCTGAAGGCAATCCACCAGCAGTGGAGACATCTGCTGGCTCCACCCCAGCAACGCTCGCAACCGTCTCGGTAAAATTACCGCCATTTTGGCTCTCTGACCCTGAGATATGGTTTGCCCAAGTGTAAGCCACCTTCACCACCCGTCAGGTTACTGTGGAGAAAACCCAATTTGACTACGTTATAGCGTCCTTGTCTCCAGAAGTCGCCACCGAGATACGCGACCTCGTCCTCAAACCCCCTGAAGCCACTCCTTACAAGATTCTAAAGGAACAGCTCATTCGCCGCACGGCAGCATCAGAACAACGCCACCTCCAGCAGCTGTTTAACATGCCGAGGAACTTGGGGATCGAAAGCCTAAACAGTTATTACGGAGAATGCAGCAACTCCTCGGCAAAAGAGCAAGTACCGCCGACAGTACCTTCCTACGGGAGTTATTTCTACAGAGACTGCCATCAAACGTACGCATGGTACTTTCCTCCACCAACACTACTGCTACATTAGAGGAGCTTGCTGAATTGGCTGACAAAGTCGTTGAGGTGGCAGCTCCCACAGTTAGCTGCCACTAGTACCTCCCCAGGCCCCTCCCCTGAAATCCTTGCCGAAATTAAGCAACTACGATCTGCAGTGGAGCAGTTACAAACCTTGGTCAAACAGCTCACCTGTCAGTCACGCAACCTTCTCACTCTCGAAATCGACAGCACAGCCCTGCCCCTCAAGAACAAACAACTTGCTGGTACCACCAAAAGTATGGCAGCAAGGCAAAGAAGTGCAACCCACCCTGTGACTTTACCCAGCTGCCAAATGACCAGGCCAGCCGTTAGCGGCAACAGACGCGTCTGGCCACAACGTATGTCGCCTTTTACATGTCACAGATCGCGTAAGTAAACACAACTTTCTCGTGGACACCGGTGCGCAAGTCAGTATAATCATAATCCCGCCCACTCGCTCCGACCATCTCTGTAAACGAGAAAACTTCACACTCGGCAGTCAACGGTTTAACAATTGCAACATATGGACAACGTTCATTAACTTTTAACCTTGGTCTACTCCGCACGTTTTGCTGGATCTTCATCATTGCTGACGTCAGGAAACCACTCCTCGGTGCCAATTTTCTGCATCATTTTGGTCTCCTGGTTGACGTGGCACTAGTGGACACCCGCACTCACCTTTCAATACATGGAATTGTCACTGAGGGCACACCCCCTACACCGACAACAACAACCCCCTCTCACGCACAAGTTTACTCATCCTTGCTCTCCGAATTTCTGGACCTCACCCGGATTCACAACTATCAAGACGCCTCTGTCAAACACAATATGTGACCGGATTTGGGAAAACTCTCCGTATGGGATTTTTTCAGAATATTGAGTTTGATGCATGGTTGATAAGCTCTACCATAGAGCTAACCCGCATTCAAGTCTTAGGCCGATCGCGTGCTTCGTTGTTGAGATACAGCGCTTTGTTTGCGATCGCGCCACACCCCCAATAATCGAGAAATTACGGTCTAAAGGCGTTGCTATGCACGCATATGGCGTTTCCGCATACTATGTGAACGAACGTACAGTAGATCGATAAATCTAGCTGTATCTAGGTAGAGAATTCTAATTAGCGCCCATAGCATCGGGCTCCATGTACGGTGGCTGTGCCGACTAGATGGGTCGAAATGAAGGCTTATTTTGCCTTTGTATAGCAAGACTAGCCTCCGTAGAAGACGGCAACAGCTAGAAGAAGGGTTGTTGGACATGTACAGTGCAATCAAGCAAGAGAGCAAAACTTTTTAAAGCCATATGTGACCGGATTGTAAGAACCGTATGTAAGTGTATTTGATATAGAACCTTGAATGCCTATGCCACTTGCTGTTAGGCTAGCTGGACACATTCCTAAATAATAGTTAGACACTATTTAGGAGGTTTCTACGTGAATTAGAAAGCCCAAAGGGCTGCAAGGATTATAGTGAGCCTTCACGACTTCTAAATCACATAGAAATTGATTAAACAGTGTCTAACTTCTTTAGATCTGGCAATCAAACCCAATTAGTTTTTTTATGAAGGTTAAAATTGCAATTCAACCAATCAGTTCATTGTGTTACAAGTAGTATCTAATATATGCATGCAGTATCCAGGCGCTTGAACCGGGGCAATGAAGGTAAATTGAGTCTCCAATAGTAGGTATAATATAATAATTAATGTTTTGGTCTCAAATCAGGAATAGATGCCCTGGCACCTGCAGATGCCCCGCCCCCACTGGGTGAAGATACTTCCCTCAGGCTCCGGGTGATGACGCCCCCCAACCTCCGGGTGATGATTCCCCCCACCCCCTCCGGCTCCAGGTGTCCCGCCGCCACTTCCCCCCTCCAGCTCCGGGTGCCCCGCCACCACCTCCTCCGCCCCCATCCCCAGCTGCCCCGCCACGACATGCATGGCATGGGCGTGGGGGGGGGGGGGTAGTCGAGGCCAATATCAGCCCTGCTACCACCCTTATGGACTGAGTAAGCACTCATTATTATAGCTAAAGATCCTGTCTTCACTCGATCATTTCTCTGTTAATGCACGACACATAATTATCTATTACTATAAATACTACTATTATTATTAGTTATATAATACAATGTCATGTATCATTATTATCTCTTCTATCTATCATTATCAGATTCGATGAAATTACAATAGAATTAATTACTACATCAGCTTCCACCTGTGCATTGTAGGCTAGATGGGTAACTAAATCTAGACTCTACTTTCTTGATCTCAATAATAATTATCTGAATGTCAACACGTGCTAAGTCATGCACACACAGAAATCACGTGCAGGATACAAAGAGTATAGATAAGACCACAAAAATGATAATAATAAGAAATTGCTACATAATCCCCCCCCCCCCCCCCCCCCCCCCAGTGAGTGAAAGGAATGATAGAAAAGTTATGTGAAAGAAATTGTACGACTAAGGCGATCAGGTAACTGTACATGTCGTCCAGACATGGTGTGGGTGAGTGGGGGAAGTGTGGGGGTGCCAGGGTGTGACTGTGATGAGGGAATATGAGGTTGGTATGATGATGATGAGGAATGAGATTGTTCAATGTGAGTGTCCGGTGATACCATTGAATAGGCAGGTTTCAAGCGATCAATAGAAACTGTATCTGTTCGACCATCATTACGAGCGATAACAAAATGCCGTGTTTTGCGGTCAACCACCTTAAACAGTCCATTATACGTCGGCTGAAGAGGTGGTTTCTTAGCATCATTTCTAACAAACACGTGTGCAGTCCGTCAAATTTTTGTGAACAAAATTAATGTAGGATTGCTAGAAGGTGAACGAGGTTGCTGATATTGGAGTTGATTCATGAGGTCTTTTAATGTGTCGACATATGAGAGTAGGTCACTGGGAATGTCAGAGGGTGTGGAAATAAACAACTCACCAGGAAGTCTGAGGATGGTTCCATAAACCATAAACCATTTCCGCTGTATAGCATTTGAGATTGTCTTTGACAGCTGTTCTTATTCCCAGGAGTACCAGTGGCAGGGATTCTGTCCAGAGGTGGGGATTGCAAGAATATTTGAGCGTTGTCTTAAGTTGACGGTGGAACTGCTCGACCATACCATTTGCGGCAGGGTGGTATGCTGTAGTGCATTGTTGATGAATTCCCAGGAGTTGAGTCAGGAGTGACCATAGGTGAGATTCGAACTGGCTGCCCCTATCCGTGATGATGGTGGATGGGACTCCAAATCGTGCTATCCATCCGGATACTAGTGCTCGTGCGAAAGTTTCTGCAGAAATGTCTTTGATTGGAAATGCTTCAGGCCAGCAGATGAAACTATCTACCTACACAGGTGAGAAGATACCTGTAGCCTTGTGAGAGAGGAAGTGGACCAACCAGGTCGATGTGCACCACATCAAAACGATTATAAGGTGGTTTGAATGACAAAACTGGAGCATTGGTATGTCTGATGACTTTCGTTTGCTGGCATTGTAGGCAAGATTTGGTCCACTGATTGATATGTTTGTTCATGTTGGGCAAGACGAAACAAGCACTGATCAGCTGTCTGGTAGCATGAGTACCAGGATGTGAAAGCGAGTGGAGTGTTGTAAATACAAGCTTGCGTAGCTATTCTGGGATGAAGGGTCGAGGAGTGCTTGTTGAAGTGTCACAAAGTAAGAGGGGACCACCAGTATCGAGGGTGTAGGGTGTAATTTGGAGAGATGAAGTTTGCAGATTGGCTAGCAATTGCTGCAATTCAGGGTCTGTTAGTTGAGCTTTAGCCATGAGGTGGAAATCTATGACTGGTGAGGAATTATGAGTGAGTGCGTTTGCTTCTATGCATGACAAGGCATCTGCGACACTGTTGTCAACACCGCGTATGTGTCGTAGATCGGTAGTGAACTGGGAGATGAAATCTAAGTGACGACACTGTTGAGGGGAATGGCGGTCTGGACAGGCATTGAAAGCAAACGTCAATGGTTTGTGGTCCGTGATCACATGAAAGATTCTCGACCTTTGAGGAAGTATTGGAAATGCTTGATGGATAAATAAACGGCTAGGAGTGCTATATCGTCTTTCAAAGGGTGTCATTTTCTTAAAAAAAAGAGATTGGCTGCCATTGCCCATTAACGTACTGTTGAAGTACTGCCCCAATAGCGGAATCTGAGGCATCGGTTGTGAAGCTCGTGAGGGCGTTCGGCGTTGGATGTACGAGCAAGGTTGCCTCTGCGAGGGCTGTCTTTATGCTGATAAAGGCTTGAGTAGAGGTATTGTCCCACGTGAGGCGTTCTGTAGTAGATGTCAGAAGCGAGTTGAGCGGTTCGAGAATCTTAGCACAACCATGTATGAAACGGTGATAAAAATTAATGAGGCCGAGAAATGTTTATAGTTGGCGGCGTGATTGTGGTTGAGGGAAATCAAGAACAGCTTGCACCTTTGATGGGAGGGGGTGGATACCGTTGCTGTCTACCAAATGTCCCAAGAAATGGACACTGGATGCGCCAAATACGCATTTTTGCGGATTGATGATCAAACCATAGTGGGCTAGTCGTTCGAAAACGAGTCGAATATGATGTTGATGTTCCTCTGCGGATGCACTAGCAACCAGAATATCATCGCTGTAGATGTAAGAAAAGTCGAGTCCACGTAACACCAGGTCCATAAATCGTTGGAACGTTTGCGCTGCATTCTTTAACCCGAAAGGCATACGGACAAATTCGAAAAGTCCGAACAGGGTATTGATAGCAGTTATCAACCATGCATCAAACTCAATCTTCTGAAAAAATCCCATACGAAGGATTTTCCCAAATCCAGTCACATGTGACCGTATTTGGAAAAACCTGGCATGCATGCATGTCGCAAAAATCTTGAAAATCGTGATTGCGCACCTGCATGATTCTATTGGTCATGACCTAGCAGCCGCTCGATTTTGGAAGCGATCGCCCTTACAGTTTTTCAGATATGACGCGTTTAGTTCACCCAAGTCCACTATATTGGAATCGAGAAAATATGATCTGAAGACGTTGCTACGGAGATGGGTGGGGTGTCCTTATACTTCCGCGTCACACACGTACGATTTGCAAAAAATCAGCTGACACATACATGAGCTACAAGGAGTGGAATATTGGAGAAGAAAGAGCCAGGTAAGAGCTAACGTAGACTTTTTAGTAAAATCGAGTATTTGGGGGAAGTGCCTGAGGTGATCTAGGCCTTGATTAATGCCTTCTTTTACACGATTTTGATAGGATACAGTCATTAAAACGTACATGTAGCTATGCTTGCTAACCACCCTTGACTTATATATCCCCCTTGCATTCATGGAGGGGTATTAATAATTATTTACACAATGCATGGCAAGACGAACAATAAAATAAATTAAATTAATCACCATGCTTCCTTCTTTTAGGCATTGGTGGGGTTGCGTCCTCGACAGGCTCAGGGCAAACTATGTCTTGGCAATCTCGCAGACAAAACACCCGTATCTTTTCGAAAAGATACTTTCTCCTTTCCATGGAAAGCCCAGGTGGAGGAACTATTGGAGGAAGCTCCTTTATGGCTGGTTGCCATCCCGAGTCTCTCAGCAGGCTTATCTCCCTCTCCTGCGAGTCCACGGAGTTCTTCACAAAGGCTTTCCCAAAGTATTGCTTGAAAAACCTCATGTGGTGCATCACCTTGATCCCTTTGAAAGCATTATGCTTAAAGGGAGGCTTTCATATAAAAATCAAAAATTATGATTTCGAGCCAGTATGGCTTATCAAGGGTGCTGATTCTAAAAAATCCAGAGACTGTATAATGCGCATCGTTTTGCATGCAGCTATGCGCTATTGAAGTGCATTTCCGCGGTGGGCGGGGCGTTTATGTGACGTCAGAGTGAGAACGCCTAACGCGAGCACAGTATACACATGGAGGAAGCCTACAGCTCGGGCTCGGATAGGAGCGACGTTTCTGTAGGCTCTGACGTTCATAGCAGCTCATTCAGCCTTCAATATTCTGAATCTTCATTTGAAGATGCGTCTTTGGGAGAGTCAGATCCTGAGTCTGGAAGCCGAATTGAGCCGTACCTGTATGAGCCTGAGGACAGTGAAGGAGAGAGTAGTGTTACAGGTCCTGGTGGTACCGATGGAGAGGATGATGATTCAGCAAGAGAACGCCTCGATAATACTGACTGGTAAGCGTAGATAATAGTTTTTGACAAAAAATAATGTCTGGAATATCATGCCTTTAGGTGTCAATGTGGCAACTGTGTGACAATGCCTACACCAGTCGAGTACACATGCTGTATGGAAATAGAAGCCGTTTCGAATAAAATAGCATCGTTTGCATCAGAAACTGACAGTGATAGTGTTTCTATCCACTGTATCACAGAGCATGAGGGATTTGATGCTGTTTGCCTTAATCCCTGGGTATTACAAACTGGATTCTTCTCTTATCGGGAGAGATATGGAACCAGAGACATTCGAGACACACCTCAGAATGAGTAAGCAAAACATCATCATAATATTCCTGCTGGATTTACAATAATCTCTCACATATTATACAGGCAATACCGTTTTATAGCATACCGGCAGGTAACCAGCAGGTGTTGGGTTGGCTTGGTCGTCGAGTTAGAGTCACCCTGCCAAGTTGTAAAATTAGAACAAAGTACCCATCACCAGATGGGAACTATATTGGTTTCAAATATCCACCATTACCCACTTGATTCTTATAAACTTATCTTGTGTTAGAAACAAGATATTATTGACTGTCATAAGATTCACAACAAAAATTAATCACTATTATGTGTCGGACAGGAGTATGCTTATAGATTGAATCTGCTCTTATGACGTTGGATGGCCTCTTGCTTGTCAGGTCTCTCGTACTGGCTACTGAGAGGTAGAGGTATGCTCTGTGGGTCAGTCTCCTCAACAATATGCTCTCTACATCTTCGCATTGTCTCCAACATCAGATGATCAGCATACTCTGCATGGACCGGTTAATTAGCATCAAAATTAATGTTGTCCCAGAAACAATAATAGTTAACTTACTAAAATTAATGTGGGGTCAACCTTTACTCTCTTCACAATATAGCCACCAGCTTTGTATTTGGGGAACAGCACATCAAATCTTTCTTTACCCTCCAATGTAGTAGCTTGTTCTCGATTTGCATTTTCGTTAAAATGTAGGATTGCAATCTGCACTCTATAACACAGTAGATCAATAATCGTCAATTAATCATGATAATTTTGGTTCTAACCTGCTGTTCATCACTGGATAATAAAATCCTTTCATCTTAGGGGCAAAATGGTTGAGAACACTGTGAAAGGATTCTAGTGACGACGTCTGGTGTATAGGTGAAAATCTACGGATAGCTTTGAAAGATTTTTGTCTGAAATCAGAGCTGATAAAGCTTCACTTGGCTTAGTATCTAAGCGAAACACAAGCATCATGAACAAGTCTGCATATGTTCCCATAATGCTAAAACCTACGTCTTTTGAACCACTTTCTCTGACTTACACGACCATGAACACATTGATGGAACTTGGGTGAGTCATGCTTGTGCTTGTTGTGTACATGATTGTCGAGTGACAACCACTTCGCCAAGACTGTATCACCATCTCCATCCTCAGTTGAAGCCACACACCAATAGAGATGGCTCAAAATGGTCCTTTGCCAATCTCTAAGAGAGCAGTCCTTTTTTTTGCAGCAGCTAAGTTTTTACAAAAACCTGAGGTATAAAAATACAGCATAAATAAATTTACATTATATTGGCTGTATTTGATGTGTGCACACACTCTCGATCATTGGTAATAGTCACATACATATTTGTACTTGTTATCAGGGAAACTGCATGTTAGACCTCTGTACGAATATTATTATACCTTTAGCCACATGTCAAAGTAATGAGTAATCGATGGGTAAGCTTCTTTAAGCCACTTATTAATCTGCGAGTATATGTCCGTCACAAGGGTGTCCACAGTAAGCTTGTGTTCATCCATAAACTTCAGTACCCTCTGGAATCCTATCTCCATGTGGTAACTACCCTTGACCTCAGAACTCTATAGTAGACAATAAGATAATATAGTTTGAAGTAAATTGTGTCTACTGATGATAAATATTATTATGTTAGTACATGTAATGATAGATGTGTTAATTACATTACACACCTGGACTAGTTTGAAGTCTATAATCTTGTTGCAGGACATCTCCAAGATTGAGTAGGTTCCATATTTGGCACTATGTCCAGGGCTGTTGGCTCTGCCATCCCCAGCAAGTACCAAATGCTGATTGCTAAGACTGGAAATTACCGCAGTATGTTTTAATTCGTGCACAGAAGAAACGGTAGCTAGTAGGTAATCCCGTTGATGCCGGAAGTAAGTGTCGGTTGATATTGTTTCACACTTTAAGAAAGTCAATACTCGAATCACTTTGGTTGGTGTAGCACCAGCATAGAGTATGGCAGCGGACAGCTGAATATTGCCAGCAGGAATCTTCCTGATCACAGGCTGGCTGGACCAAATGCACTTGTAACTACAGCTCAAGCACAGCTGTTTTATACGTAGGTAAGTACCTATATCAACTTTGTGTAGTTTGACTGCCTTGCTACCACATTGCCTGCAAACAGCAAACAAGAGCATTAACATGGTATCAAACACGATGTAGCATTGATTAGGGTTGCTATCATGGAAGGATGAAGACTCAGCTCTGAAACGTAGAATTATTATAATAGACAAGATATAAGATTGCATGATGTGGACCACAAACTTACGATGAGCTTCAACAGTATAGCCACTTGTGTCAAGATCACCAGGCTGATCATAGCTGCATTGGGACATTTCCGATTCAGATTCCTCTGAGATACCTTGGAAGATAGAAGCAGATGAGAGGAGAGAACACTGTACACCTGTGTTTGTGAGTGATTTATCATCACCAAAGTAACATTGAATTCCTACTGAACGGACACTAGGACTGACTTGAGACCCTATTAGAAAGTATCTATAATAATGGTAATAGAAACCAGAAAATTTGCAAATGATTATGACTATACCCGTTGTTTTTGTCCTGACTTGTGTCTGTATACGTACATTTTCTTTCTTGGGAAAAATCATGACCTGTGTACCAGCATCACATTGAGTACAGGCAGGAACTGCTGATACACTGGGTGATGGCGGCAAATCCTGATCACATTCAGGCTGAAGCAGTTCATTCACAATCTACTGCATGTGTGCGGCTAGTCAAATCAGTATGTGTGAATAAATACAATTGACTTGCCGTAAGTCTCTCTCTTCTCAAAAGCCATTCTCTTCTTTGGTAGACCGTCTGTTTCAACAGTAGATGAGCTTGCCTGTGCCCTTTTGTGGGCAGTAGTTGACGGAGTTTCACCGCTGCTGCTGCCTGACTCTTGACCAGCGGTATCTTTAGCGATCCCATGCCTCACAAACACTGTTGGTACAGCATCAGGCTTCAATCTCCTTCTCTTCTTTAGGCCCATTTGTTCAGCTAGCATTGAGTCTACTTCAAAACAGTCTACTTCAAAATGTTCACTGCACAAAACACTGGTGTCGGTGGTGCTCCATCGTTCTCTAGTCCTCTGGACTTGCTTCTCCCATTTCCACCTGAGCTCAGGGTCTTTGGGGAACTTGTGCATGCTAATACTATTAGAGCACCCAGCAGCAACACAGTGTCTCCCCATAGTACCACAAAATCTCCAAGTTTTCACCTTCATTCGATGCTCAGCACAGAAACTGGAGAATGTGTCGCGACCACGCGTTCTCACTCTGATGTCATGTAAACACCCCGCCCACCGCGGAAGTGCATTTCAATAGCGCATAGCTGCATGCAATACGATGCGCATTATTCAGTCTCACGATTTTTTTATAAATTCTGAGAGTATTTTTTCTGGAATCAGCACCCTTGATAGGCCATCCTGGCTCCAAAACATAATTTTTTTTTATTTTTACATGAAAGCCTCCCTTTAAAGAAGGGATCGAAGTAACCTGCCCAGTCGTACGTGGGCACGATAACTGTACCATCATGAGCCCCAACGAGCTGGGCGTGGTTCACCTCCGCAGACTCCTCCACCACTCTGACGATGTCAAGATAACCCACTCTTCTGCGTCGAAACGCTCTCTTCAGCAGACCAAAGCACCAATCTGGAGCAAATTTGGTATGCCCCATAATCAGAAATGATACACTGATGCTATTATTGCGGCCAACCATCACCCTCCACGCAAGATACTGCATCATGTATCGATTTTTATTCTGACCGGAACAGTTGTCTGCGTGGAGAGTGAGGTCAGATTCCCCTAAGCTATGGTGCTCCAAATAATGGTGAAGCATACTGATTATGCTATTAGCAGTGTTGACGGCCTCGTCAATTAAGTAGTTAACCTGTGGGAGATAATTTTGTCCTTAAAGTCATTGGCTATGTTTGTGTATGTGTCCATGCTTTCCTAAATATAGCCCACCCATAGTACCGTATTTCCTCGAGCAGACACCACGGCGACTATTCGAGGGCGGCGACAAAAACCGTCATAGTAGTAGAACTGCATACAAGAAGTATACTGTACTCGCTCTAATTATCCGAACGGCCAAAAATAATAATATTATTAACAATAATATTATCGCCATTCGGTGTTAAATAGAAAGTAAATAAATTCGGGCAATGGTTTGTTCGAGTGTAAATAGAACGGATCCGGTGCAAATGGAGAAAGCACTATTATAGCAACAAAGAAACAGCAGTCGATGTCCAGCTATAGGTTTATCATTGTCAGCTCTAGAGTTCTCAGTATCGCTGTGCTCTCAGAAGCGATCGCAAAATGATCGCCGTCTGTATCTGTGTTACCTTTCCGCTCTTATGTGCTGTCCAAGATGTGGTAGCCACACTCTTTGATGAACGTGAAAGAGTTGTCTCGAGCTCCTGCCATGCCATACCGTGTGGCCGTTCGGTGGATTTAGAGCGGATGAGAAACATTGAACTTCAAGATGTTCGACAAATTAGGAAGGAAATAAATTACTTAAACTTGCCATTCAGGCTATTAGAATGTTCGAATAATTAGAGCGAGTACGGTAATGAAAAGGTTTGTTCTAAGTTCAATATCTAGCTGTTTTTCACCGTCTGCCTTCGTCAGAAGCTTTATTAGTCTCTTGATGGCTTTCTCGCGTACACTAGCACCGCTCGCAAGCACGTGGTCACCGTTTAAGGGCGTGGTAAGTGGGCTCTAAGTAGGGAGTGCGGCGATAATTCGAGGGTGGCGACAGTAAACAGCCGTTAAGCCAGCGGTCCAATTGTTGCAGATCCAGGAAGTGCATCCGGTGGCACATTCCAATGCATGCAATTTTTGCCATTTTTTATCTATTTTTCTTACCTGTTCTATCTAGGCCATCTTTAGCTTCTAGGACTCCAAATAAAGACCAGAAGACAGAGCAACTCTTCTACTTTCTACTTGTTCAAGTCCTATAACCCGGAGACATTCATGAGCTCCACGGCAAGCGCTTCTGTGCATGCTACTTGTAAGCACTCACAAAAGCACCTCGCGCAAAAAGTGGGGCATTTAGGTTCCCTTGGATGGATTTCCATGATTCAAGTACCATTCAATAGCTCTTGTGTTGCTCTGCAATATGAGACTGGAACGAAGTTTTCCATCGAGCCGTTCCAGAGTTACACGGCATTGAAAATCACAAAATTTCAGTACAACCGCGTGGTATTTTCCATATCTTCTCAAAGGTTTCTGCCCAAGAACTAGTCATAAATGACAAGAAATGGAATATTCCTTGTGTACTTCCAAGTTTCTAAGGAGGAGGCATCGTCATCCAGATGGAGGGATTCCTTCTCTGTAGTCTAGTAAGTATTTATGAATGTTGGCCACGGTAAATAATATGAAGCGTGTTAGCCTCGTGCCCAGGCCTGGGTACGAGGCTAGAAGCGTGTGTGAGGCGGAGTGTATCAGCATAGAAAAAGTCCAGGGATGGGTGGGCCTTACCAGTGTAGTCTGGATACATCAGAGGAAGAGTCTGTGTTGTAAAGCAGCTTACACCAAAGCTGGAAATTCCGAGCGTATACTTACAATTGAAGGTAGCTAACACTTCACTAGTGTTCTGGTACTTCACCCCCCCCCCTCTCTATCCTTTTCTCCCTCTCTCTCTCCCTCCCTCCCTCCCTCTCTCTCTCTGTCCCCCCTGACCCTGACCCCATGCACGTACGCAATAGGTGATGTTCCTGTGATCAGATTTATCAGAGAGTACTTTCTGTCAACCATAGCTGTGATGATGGAATAGGAGACTGATTGTGAAAGCTCCAACAACCTTCAGCAAAAGTTCAAGATGGCCTTTGATCGCCTTTGATAGTTAGCAGCTATATAGCTAGCTTGTACTATGTAATATCTTTGGTTGTATGTAAACGTATACGGTGAAATAACAATTTTTGTACCATTTTTAATAGCATGTAACTCTGGAATGGCTAGATGGAAAAACTTCGTTCCAGTCTCATATTGTAGAGCAACACAAAAGCTATTGAATGGTACTTGAATCATGGGAATTCATCCAAGGGAACCTAGATGCCCCACTTTTTGCGCGAGGCACTTTTGTGAGTGCTTGCTGTGGAGCTCATGAATGTCTCAGGATTATGGGACTTGAACGAGCAGAAAGTAGAAGAGTTACTCTGTCTTCTGGTCTTTGTTTGGAGTCCTAGAAGTGAAAGATGGCCTAGATAGAACAGGTAAGAAAAAATAGATAAAAACGGCAAAAATTGCATGCACTAGAATGTGCCACCGGATGCACTTTCTGGATCTGCAACGCTTGTACGTGTTTTGGACCGCTGGCTTAACGACTGTAAAGATCGGGCATATGAAGCTAGCGGCGACTATTCGAGTGCGGCGTCTATTCGAGGGCGGCGTCTGATCGAGGAAGTATGGTATGTTTTATGCTTGTGCCTCTTACATGTGCAACAAATCCCTATTAGTATCCCACCCATGTAAGCTGTGTGTCAGTATTCTAGTATACATGACCCCTCATGCCTTAACAAGTGTCTTTGACATGTGGCCTTTAATCTCATGCAGAACACCATTTGTAATTCACCTGACGTGGTATCACTTCACAACAGATACCAAAGATCCCACACTTCCGTGATGTCAAAAAGTACATGGGTCCTGGCTGCTGTGGGTCTGATGGATAGTGGACTACGATGGAATAACTGTAAGTTCTGAAACACTTTTTTCCTACGTATACTAACTTGTGCCATGTCAAAACTGTAATGCATGGTGATCTTTTCAGTCCCAGGCTTTATCCGTGCAGTAAGACATGGCACCTTCAGCTCTCCATCAATGGTGAACATCTGTTTCAGGACTGCCTTGGCCGTGTCAATCAAGCTCTTGTAGTAAGAGCGCTCCTGGGTTGCCAGCAAGAGGTGTGCCTCTGCGTCTTTGAGTACCTTTATGGAGGTGATCAATGTAAGTTCTTTAACATGTATTTGTGTGTGTATGCTCACATGTATGTGAGTGTGTGCATGTGCATGTGTGTGTGTGTGTATGTGCGGGTATGTGAGTATGTGCGTGCATGTGCGTGCTCATGTGTGTATGTGAGAGTGCTTGAGAGTGTGTATCCATTTATGTGTGCGTGCGGGTGAGTGCACACTGTGTGTATGCATTTGTGTGTGTGTATGCACATGCGCATTTCTGGGAGTGGCATGTGTGTGTTATTTACCTGTGACTTTTCAGACTCAGGTGTATTGGCTGCTCTCATTATTGCTCTACTGTTTTTCTGGCAAACCGAACACAGATCTGACAAGGGCTTCATCACGGTGATGTGTGAAGGCAGTTGTCTCCACAGTGAGCAAAACGTGGTGTACGCTGCAGCTCTTAGCCCTGTGTCGTCGCAAGCAAGCTTGTAGTCGATCCAGACAGCCTACAATGTATGTTCATGCAAGGTATGTTAATGATTGTGGGAACCACAGAGTGTGACAAATTAATGTAGTGGGTATGTGTGCATGTTTCCCTTGCTACCTATGGTGATGTGAGCCACAAAGGGCTTATACACCACAATGAAGTGGAGGGGGGGGCCTATAAGCCACTAGAGTCAATGTATGTGCTATTACGATTGGAATTGTGTGATACTGGTGCATGACATGTCTGAAACTAACTTTTTGGTGGTGCAAGTTGGTAATAGTTGAATGTCATCCCGCTTGTATCCATGGATACGGCCAGGCAGAAGAATGGTGTGTCTCGGCATAGTTGTTTAAGAAGCGGATGAGATTCTGGACCTCAACGAAAGACAAAGCATTATGGGGTAAGCACTTGCTCCGTTTGTGTATCCTTGTAGTGAGGCCGTGGCAAGCAAATGTGTCTTCACAGCCATAAAGCGATCTTTACCTGGTATATGTACCTTTGTTATTACCCTTTACATGTACATGTACCATATTTCTTCTAAAATTCGGCCCTCCTAATTATTCGGCACCCTTTACCGATTGATTGAATATAAGTCTAATTTTTCGGCAAAGGTCCTCTTGCGTTTATGCTATAAACGGGAATGGTAAGTTCTGAAACACGCACACGCAGACAGAATGTCGAATATTAACCTCTAAAAATTCAGCGAAGCTAAAGCAATATTATTTTCATGCCGAATTTTCAGAAGAAATACAGAATACAGTATTCATAATCGCTATCATACCAATTCCATGCAGCTTCTGGAAGGTTTTGCCACATATTCTCAACCCACCATGATGGAACAGCATAGCTGATCGCTGTCTTGTTGATGGTGCATTCTTTGACCTGGCTCCGGTTTCTGCATTGTTGGATAGCAGTGCCATTATTTGGCCAAGGAGCACCAAATCAAGCTCATTTCTTGTGAGTGCCGCGCACTGTTGCCTGTACTCCTCGTAGTGTTCTCGAAACAGTGTTGAACATGGCTTTCCTCCTGCTCTTTTGCAGCCACATCCCTTCTCCAAGAACCTGGTGAGGTCTGTATCTGGGTCCTCCTAGTGAAGTAGTGAATGGTGAGACAATTGTAGGACTTGAGCTTCTTCCACAGACTTGCCACACTGCTCTCTGCAGTCTCAAGGCTCTCTGGGGTAGGTGCACCCTCACTCACACTCTCTGGGCTAGCTACTGTGGCTGCTGGTGCCCTGGTCAAGTCTGAAAGTGGGTCATGGATATCAGCTGGAATGCTGGCTACTGCCTCCTCTACATCTACAATGAGGGGACTGTCACCACCACCATCATCTTCCTCCAAGCCATCACAAGAATCTAGTTTTGATTTAGTTTTATACATGCACTGTTGTGAGTTATGAATGTAAAATTACCAGCAGTAGCAAAGTCTCCGTCTTCTGTTTCATCTGTACCAGAATGTGTTTGATCAAGTTGTTTTCTATTGAACGGTACCTTACCTGAGGAAAGGTCGTCCTCATCATTGGGGCACATACGTATTCTTCAACAAAGTCAAACAGGGCGGAGTCATCTGAACTCCCGAGAAGGTCGAGGCCTTCTCACGCGAGGCGATTGATCGCTCGAGCTACCTCTTTAGAGGATGACATCTCGAAAGCGGCTGCTTCTCTGACTAGAATCCACCTGTAACAAGGTAGGCTCCCGCGCACGCGCTTGTACAGTCATGTAAGCGTCCAATTAGCGTCCGTAGCAACTCTCTCCGTATACTGGTGGTGTAGCCGTACAGGTGAACAGACATGGGTCAGTGTCTCGGCTTATTTCACCCTTATGGTGACGCTTCTGCCCTTCTAACCGTGCAGGCGAGTAAATAAGGTATTTATCTATCCATTCATGCAATAATAGCGATTTTGCCAAAATTCGAGCTTGCGGCCCAAAAGTGCTAATAGTCATAATGCGTTCTCGCGACATGCCGGGTTTTCACAAATCCAGTCACATATTATAATGTAGAATTATAGTATCACAGACGAGGTCATCATGAAAATTGTATGAGATCACATAATTTGCTATAATATTATAAATATTCCACAAATTTTGTGGTGATAACCATAATAATATTGTAATAAAATAACAAATGCTGTAATAGCAGGCTTTGCAGGGGGGTATATTATAAAAACAGGCAGCTCAATGGCAGATCAGAAATTGAGCAACACCAGATTTAATGCTGCCATTGTTCTTTGTACAGTATTGCACATTGTACCACGTATTATTTTAGCTTGCCTGCACACCCCCTGCAGTGGTACTTTTATTTTGCTGGTGTTGACTTGATGGAAACAAAGCAATACACAAATAAAAAAAAAAATAAATGTTGCTTTACACTGTAACTGTGTGCATATAGTTGATAATTATTGTGCATGAGCTCACTACCATTGTTGTCTCTTGGACTGTATCGTTATATCCTGCATAAAAGTGGATAGTGCAAGTAAATACAGTTCAACCGATTATACGCCATAGGCGCGAACCGCCATAGGCACGAAATCGCACCAGTACAGCTATATTAGTGCTATGGCACCGCCTACATTCCAAAGAACGAGAAGCCATAGCTTTGGCTTCCTGTCTATGACTACTAGGGGGCTTCCCTTACCTACCGATAGCAAGAGGTCACCTTTGGCCCAACCCACCGCTTGCTACCAAAAATGTTTTTGTGAAGGTTGATGATAATGGCGATCGATCCGGGTATGAGAGCGGTATGTTTTCTACCGAAGGGCAGGAGGTACAGCTCTGTTGCTAAGTATTATAGCTAGATTAGGTCTATAGCTACACAGATATGACGAAGTTTTCAATAGAGCCAAGGGCTTAGCTGGGAGCGACTTGAAGACAGCGGCCATTATGGAGGTAAGTAAGCTTATAAGCTTTTGTGTTTGTAGCTTATAGTATGTATAGTAGCGCCCTGGCAGCGTACTAGAACGTTGCAGCTACCTGTCTTACATATCATAAAGGCCTGTACTGCCTGTGTATGCTGTACAAGACGCTTTATTTGTGTCGCTATACTTTCTTGAATACATTTTGGCGTTGACAATATGTATGACGTCTTGACCTCTTGACATATAATCGTATCAAGTTCTTCATCAGATGTGGGTAAACGATGTTTTTTAAAGAATTTATCATAAGTCACACTAAATTCTCCATATCCTCTCACTTTTCCATGGACTAATTGGGCAATTTCTAGAGTATGGTTGATCTAAATCAACAGTACTCCAATTTGATGAAGCATTATTCTGGGGTGGGAAGCGAAGAAGAAACCTGGAAGTAGGATCGGTATCATCTATTTCAAACCTAAACACTCCGTAATCATCACCATAGTGCTCCCATATGGATTGGAGCTTATATCCCTGCTTCCTGGTTGCAGCTCCATAGTGACTAGCACTGGGGCATGCGATGTTCAATAGCTGCCCACTTTCATATCCTACCATATTAAAATCTCCCGTGACCTGTCCCACATACTAATTTCGATAGCACTTCTAAATGAACACTACTATGGTTGCCAATACGAATTTGATTCAGGAGTTCTGCATATACTAAATCTTCAGATTGCCTACAGTTTTCTTTGAGCGATACCATTTGGAAATGTTTCCACAAATTACTTAAGGTACCATTTAATTGCGTGGGTGGATATATCCCCAAATTGCCCCAGAAGCGCTGATATAAGTCTCTTTTAGCCGCTTACCCTTTGCTGAGCATTTTTAGCGTTGTAGGAGACCTGAATGACTCAGTTTGGTATCCGCTGTCGGTCGTCAATTTTAAGGTCAAAGGTCGTGCTTTCAGCCCCACCCCTTCCAAATGCGCATGCATCAGCCCCTCCCCTGTTCATCTGCGCATGCGCATATCGTCCATCGTGCCACGTGAACTTTGTCTGCGCACTGCCGAGATATAATAATTGGTAAGTTTTGTATCTGTCTGTGTCTGTCGTATGTAATATGGCGTACTGATAGTTTTCTCGCTTTTCCTGACTATGGAACTGTGTGCATGTCACTTGATTTACTGGACTTGGAACGCTAGGTTTGTATTGTTATGACTGGGGAGGAGGAAGGCTCTGGTGTTATGCCTATGTATACGAGACTAGTACCTGCTGCAGCCAGGAGTGGAGCCCAATCAGATTGCTCCACGTCATCACCAATTTTTACCGGGCTTGCTAGGCTACTAGACTACATCTCACGAGTGAGGTTTGCACACAGGCGTAGCAGCTAAGCACTTGTACAACTCCAGTATGGGCACAACACCAGAGCCTTCCTCCTCCTCCTGATATGTTACAAACGGAACGGAAGTTTTCCCAAAGTACCTGATTGCATATTCTACGCAGATCGGAAAAAGGGTGTGGTGAAATGTCTTTTCAACTTTGGTTCCAGATGTACACAACATAATATTATTATGACACGCAAACAAATACAGTGGAAACCCTCTAAAGCAGACACCATTGGGACCAAAATTTTAGTCCGCTATAGCGAAGTGTCCTTAGCTCAGGGGTAGTGGTTGACCATGCCCCTCCTACAATCGAATCGAGGCCAGCTATGATAAAGCATCACTGCGGGACCAAAATAAGTGTCCGTTGTACGGAAGCGGGGTGTCCACTGTTGAGGGGGTTTGAATATATTGAAGTCTATGGAAATACAATCCGGACATTCAAAATTGTCCATTAAATCGCAGGTGTCCGCCGTTGAGGGGTGTCCGTCATGCAGGGTTCCACTGTATTATCAGTGATAGCGTTATCACGATGTTTTGCTTATATGTACAATTCACGCAGCCTTACACCCAGCCGATGCCTTGAAAGCACAATCGTGGTAAATTATGGAGTCCGAGTGTCTCAGTGCCTGATTCTCAACCAGACGATCAAACGGCAGCTGTATAAATGAGATTTTCCTGTCCCAGTAGGTAGGCATGGATCATCCACATCCTCACCAGCTACATTTGAGCTTATCGCCCTCGTCTGAACTTTACGGACACTATTCTGAAAGGACGCAATGAGATATTGCCGGAACCATGCGCATTTCACCATACTTTTATTTTCTGCATGCAACATAGAGGCTGGGCACGAGACTACTGATTACGGGGATAGTAGTCTCAATGTGGCTTATACTTGCACCATGCATTGTAGCGGGATCAAAATTGCCATCACAGATTGATGTACAGTGCTAACTCAAACAGCAACAATTGAAAAAAGGCTGTGTCTACCATACCGGCACCGGTACTGAAAATTTAGCGCTCCGAGTACCGGCAAAATAGCCTGCCAAAAAACTTAGAAAAATTTTCGAAAGTGGAATAAAAAAAAAATCTAAAGATCAAGCGGGATTCGAACCCACGACCACCGCTCCACCAGCCCTAGCCCTAGTCCACTCTGCCAACCCAGCTCGCTGCTGCTGGATGTCGTTTTTTGCCACCTTTATACACCTTGTCACTATAATAGTAACCTTTTGTCAACAACCATAGCCTAAACCCAAAACCCCTCATCACTAACCAATTCACTAGCCATCTGAGTGAGCTGCCGGTACTCCAAGCACTAAATTTTGGGTACCGGTGACAGTACAGTAGACACAGTGTTGAAAAAAGTCTCTGCAGAAACTAAAACTAGGCTATAACTAGCCATACATTGTGCCCGTGTATGAGCAAGAACTGATGAAAATGTACCTGAAAATACCTACTGTTTGTGCTTGACAATGTGATGAACATTGTTTACGCTTTGCCCAACTGAGTAAATTATGTGCTCAACAAGGGAGTCGCTGCCATACGCCCCCGGAGCAGCTAGATCTCTTCATCATGCAGACAAGCTAGCTAGCATTGGTCTATACCTTGAGCTAGTGCTCTATTATTTTACACAGCAAACGCTTCCGCTACTTGCTAGTTAGTTGGCAAGGCTATGGGGAATTGTACATACAGCACTACTTACTTGTGTAAAAGCGGCAGAGCCTATACACACTTGTAGCCCAGAAGTGAACGGCTGACTGGATTATGAATAGCAATGAGCTTCCTTTGGACTAGCAACTTCAAGGCCTATAATCTTAGTCTCAGAGCTGTGCAACATCATTCATTCCATGATGACACTCCTGCATACTGTGGCGGGCGCCCCTGCTTTGCCCATTGCATCAGTGAAATTTATCTATAATCAGATCTGCTGACGTGGCCTAATAATATTGCCTAATACCAGCATGAAGCCTTTCAAGTCAAAGGCAGGAATAATCTTGCTACCACACATTTGCAATGTTTTCCGCCTATGTGCTACGTGAGGGGCGGGGTCACGCATAATCTTGCCCATACCCAGTGCACTATGAAACAACTTGAGCTTTATAGAACACATACCCCGTCGCACATTGCATCTGCATCCACATCTGTTTGCATAGAAATGAGAGCTGACGTATACACATGGCCTGCAGTGGATGGGTTGAGTCGATAGGTGTCGCCAACAAAGACGCAGTGTTTACGATGCTCGTGGGCCTTGCCAAACCATTTGAAGCATAATGAATGGACGACTTGTAGGGATTTGTCATATTTACTAGTCGCTCAGATGCCTAGATGTCCAGATCTGACGATTTTATGGTGACAGGCAGACAGACGGACAAAACCAATTACTTTATCCCTTGTGCATGTGAGCTGGTAATGTGTTCCTGGTGTTGTTCACTAGCTCAGCATGTGTATGGGGGTATATTAGTGTCATAATTACGGAGGGTGTAGTCATTTTGTGAGAAGGGTATCCATCTTGTTTGGGGGTGGTCATTTAGAGGTCTGCAGAGCAATACTGGGTTACTATCAAATGTGGGTGTATCCATAATATATTATTATTATTGCTACAATTTTCTGAAACTCAAGGTACATGTACAGGTGCATGGTTTGTTATGTGTTGTGCTGATTTGATCTTGCATAATACATGATTGTATGTATTTGATTAGTAATTAGGTCATCTTGTGTACTATATGGGTAATAATTTTCGTGGATTACTATCTGCAAATGTGGCTCAGTAAAAAAAATCGAGCGAGATCAAGAGCGTTTAAATTTATCAAAGCGAATGTCTTACATGTACGTACATGTGTACAAGTTAATTGCACCAATTCCGCTCCGCGTGCAGTGTAAAGATGCTAACTTCGTTGTGATCTTTCAGATAAGGGCACTACTAGCATACACTAGGATGTATTTACCCCCCCCCCCTTAAAATTTGCTATGTGTTTGACCCCTCTTGCTGATTGTCTGATAGCCTTTGACCACAGTACCACTTGGTACTGAAGTACAGCTAAAAAGCTATAGGGCTTATTACCAGCACAATATTTGTAATGCTCTGAAATAGTAAATCAAGTCAAAAGTTGACTAAGAGTTAGGTTCATGCAGAGATAGTCACAACTTTTTGGAATACTGTAAAGCAGCAAAGAATCGAGTCAAACACAGAGTGAGCTCAGTCACAAGGTAGTGTTTGGTTTGAGTTGCTTGCAGTTGATGAGGTCACTGGTCACCCTGAACCAGAGTGTCTCATCCTTAAGGTACAGCACATTGTAACTGGGCTTGTATCCTAGGGAAGTGTGAGCAATAAATTTTTCATGGACTAATCCGTCTGGATCTGTAAAAGTGTAAGCGAAGTTGTTCTTATCTTCACGATGATTCAAGAGCTCAAGTTTAACGCTATTTAGCCACAATGGCATGTTACGAAGAGCCTGCTTCCAGTGAAGACTCACCGAGATATGGGTGCCCTTCCCCTCACCCCTGCCGTTTGTTTCAATTATGATGTACCAGTTCCACATATTAGCACTATATTTGAAGGACTTATCTAATGACTGACAATACGAGAAGTCATTTATCTTGAAATATGCTTGCTGCTTTTGCTGCTTGTGCAACCATCAGCCCTGCATGAGCATCGAGATTACTCTTGTGTTGCTGATGTTCATCCCTGTCCGTCTGAGGGGACGTATATGTGCAGCCGAGTGTTTCGTATCTGCACGGAATGCTTTCATACAGGCACGCCTGTCGATGTTCTGGAAGGTAGAGATGGACCACCCTTTCTTTACATCCCTCATTCGGACACACCACTTCCAGCTTCAAACACTCGAGCAAGTGCCTGTTGGCTACCCACTGGTACACCCCACTGATACCACAGTAGCCACATATGGCCTTCCTCCGTGGACACTCCAATAAGTGATTTTGAACGTCTTTTTTAGGCATGGTTCTGGTTGTATATCTGGCCTCGCCTGCCTCAGGGGATGATGGGATTAAGCACAGGTTAGGGCATGGTATGATGGCGTTCTCGTCGCAATTGGCTTCATGTTGTCCAAGCTCTTGGCCTGCAGTCTTGAGGCTGTTGCTGCACTGGACCTTTAGCCGCTTGATAGCTTGACATGCTGCAAGGGATATTATTATCAATGCACGTAAAAAAAATTCCACCTCAAGATAATGATGCAGCATATAACAAGTCCTATCACATACATGTACCCCCTACAGACCATGTGAACGTCCATGCATTCTATACTGACACTGCATTGTACAGGAAGCAATATATGGGTGAGAGAACCTGTAGCTATAACGACATGCCTGTGTGTGTTTGTCGAGTCATACCTGCTGTAGCTTCTTGGGTTAGTGCCCTCTTCCTGCACTGTGGGCAGTTGTCGGAGTGTTTTTTGCTCTCCTGAAGACAGGAGTTGCAGCACAGGTGCCTCGATGAAAGTATAGCGATAGCCTCCTATTGCTGCACTTGCACCATCCATTACCAATGCTCCTCTAACTGTACTGATATACTTGAGTGAACTTTTTACACTTTCTAGATCTTTATGTGCAGGTATGTGTCCTACAAGAGCCCTTCAGAATTGCATCATTTTGAGACTAGTAGTAGTATTCCACAACCACTAGTATGCCCACTGTCATTTTGCCAGATAATTAATAATTGATGACTATAAAACTATAGATAATATTCTTATACTTTTCTGCATTATAAAACATACATGTAGACAGTAGTTTACCAGTTTAATCCATTCTGCGTGCCCGTATCAAAATTATGGCCTGAAATGCTTCCTAGTGCTCTGATCTTTTTTCGGTTATAAGATTTTTTTTTCTACTTAGTGTGTAATTAAGTCGTTGCGGTTAATAGTTAAGAAAGAATGCTTTGATCTTGCTTTGATGTGGGCAATTACCGGTCTTTTCTTCAGGGGCCACTTCCGGTCGCTAATTATACACGCATAATCATCCCTGGCCGATTCTGGACACGCCCACCTTCGACCAAAAGCACTCGTTTGGCCTCTTCGGCCACGCCCCTTCATGATTCGCTAATTGAATTAGACACTCACGCCCACACACTTTAATGCAGCACATTTATGTGCTGATGGATAGCCAAACAGCACACTTATTGTGCAATATTTAAATGAAACAACACACTAGATGTGCTAAATTAGTAAACAGCACAGCACTGTGCTACTTTAGCACACTAAATAACATCAAAATAGCACACCACTTTTTTCTGTGTGGGTGTTGATTGTGTCAACGGCCATCAAATTGTCCACTGGGGTGTTGCCTCAAATGTGGAATCTTACGTGCAAGAAACCGGAAGAGCTGGGAGGGATGGACGGGTTGCTTGTGCCACACTTTTTTATAAAGTATCTGATCTTGATTCCTGAAGAGTCAGCAATTAAACTTTATTAATTAATTAACTACTATTGCTAGCTATGACTGCACAGAGCAACACAGAGCAAGATTCCAAGATGGCTAATCATTGTACACGTGATGGGTACATGTTTTTTTTATATAGTAGCATATTATAAGGGCCCAACATGAAAGTATCCCATGATATTGTTAGGATACCACTGTCGCTTGAAAGTAAACATAATAATTATTATATAGGCTCGGCAGACGTCGATCACTGGGGAAGGTTCAACCTAATAGAATACAACTGTTTCATGCAGTGACTTTCTTACCCTTTGCTGAGCATTTTTAGCGTTGTAGGAGACATGAATGACTCCGTTTGGTATCGGCTATCGGTCGTCAATTTTAAGATCAAAGGTCGTGCTTTCAGCCCCACCCCTTCCAAATGCGCATGCATCAGCCCCTCAGACATTTTCCATGTTCAAGGCACACAATCTCTAGGGGGGTCTGGGGGCATGCTCCCCCAGGAAATTTTTGACTCCCTGAGATTGCTTCTGGTGCACTCTCAGGCATTAATTTGTTGCTGTGCTTGTGCATGTATTTAAGCAATAATGATGACCCCATGATGCGATCACACTGATCTAGCCATGGCCTTATTTTTATTGTCAGACAATCCCCTCGTCTATAGATGATATAAATTGACAGTCATTTGTTGTTAATGTATGGAACAGAAAAGGTAGAAGGATAGCACTTTAGGTAGACAATGTACAATGTAGTATTGGTGACATTTCGAATGCTCTTAGTATCTTGTTATCATTACTACAATGTATATTATTCACATTAAGGCTATTTCTTGGCTTTATGCGTATGATAATACTAGCTTTATGAGGGGGGGGTCAAGGGGGGGCAAGAGTATATCAAGGGGGGTGAGCGCCCCCCCCCAAATGAAGCCCTGATAGTGCTTCATTATAATAATTATAGTGCTTGCAGAAAAAAAACCACTCATTAACAGGTTACTAAACCATGAGAACTGTGCAAGTTGTGGAAGCCACTAATTCAGTAATGAGAAATTGTAAGAATGATGAAAATGCTGCCAAAATTCTGAAACTGCAATATTCATCATAACTCTTGTTATAATATATTTTTGTCTCTGTGCTGTGCAGGAGAACTATCCCGGAGAGTACATAAATCTGACAATGTTCAACTCGGATATACTTTGATCTCCACATCACTGAAGCTGACATTCATATAACTGAGGACTCCACCATCACAAGGCTACAAGTTAGTCTAATATGTTATAGTCTAGTAATATTGTGTCTGCATGACTGTCAATGGTGCAATGTAGCAGAGGGGGAGGCAGGCTATGCCCCCTTCCTCCTCCCCCAAGCCCCTTCCTCTCTCTTGTCTTCGCAAGAGGGACTCAAGCTGGGGGGGCGGGGGGAGAGATCCCACCTCTGTATATGCAACCCTGTTGTACTGGATCACGATACCAGGCCTGGTAGAGTAGTCTCGTGCCCAGCCCCCTTCATGCACGCGCGAGAAAGGGTCTGATCAAAGGGGTCGCACTTACACGTCCGGATGGAATGCAATAATTGGCAATTCAGGTGTGCGTACAATAGAAACTACTTCCGTACCGTGTGCATAGACCGAGCGCACGCGCGTACGTACGGATCACGCATAATTAGGCCATACCAATTTGTTTCTCGGATCTGGCCGGGTCACATTTTGCTGAATTCCAAAAAAAAAAAAAGAAGTGTGTGGTCAAGTGTTGGCAAACACTGTATATCGACAAGGCGCATGTGCATAAGTGCTGTCCTACGTAATCAACAGTGCACATGTTGTCAGCTGATCTCTCGAGCTAGCTATCTTTGATTAGAGAAATGGCAGTGTGTCATCTGCGTGGCTAAGAGTCGTTGTCTTCTTTTAAAGTATGGAAAATTAATTAGTTTTGGGGCTTTGTTAACAGACATGTGGCTTTTACATGTATATTAATTTATGTCACTGTATTGTGGTTTTGTTTGAACTTTGCATTGAAAATAATCAGATTCAGATTTTTATTTTTTTTTTGCCTACCACCTGGGTCTCTTGATGGCATGCCTCTCCGAGAAACATATTCAAATTGGTATGGCCTTACATACCTTCCACTAATATCATGTGACCATGGTTCTGCAACTAGCGTAATTTTGGTGGATACCAGCTTAGCCTCATTGATAATGGACGGGGAGCTTTGAGATAGGTCGCCCGCCGACCTCTGCCTCTACTGCCAAGACATAATTGGTCCGGAGCCGGAGAAAAACAGCCTGAATCTGAAAAGGTCCATAGCGGCCCATTCGTGGGCTCAGTCACTTCGCCGCTCTAATGACTCTAGCCTGCGTGCGGATCTAAGGATAACACCAACGGTATGGCACGAACTGGCTAACGCTCGCCAGGTCAGTAGTCTCCTGATATTACTTTACTTTTATAATTTTCTTCTGTGCAGTTTAGAGATAGCATACTGTGCTTTGCAAGTCAGTTGTACAGTGGAAAGGGTAAATAGGCAGTGGCTCTCAAGCGCTTAATTCAGTTATACTCTACAAGTCACAAAGGCTTTCAATTTATATAGTGACAGAGACAGGTGCCATTCCCAAATTTTCCTAGACAACTGAGCTGCAAAGCACAGTATGAGCAATTGCAAACTATTACAAATAATGTTATTCATACCCTCTCTCTCTCTCTCTCTCTCTCTCTCTCTCTAGTATAGTATGAATAACATTATTTGACGCATGTCAGACGTTAGTGGTTAGCAAGTACTTGTAAGGCCCGCCCTATAGTAGTGTAGTGTGGACCATGGAATATGCTGTAGCTTGAAACCCACAAGTAGTTTGTAACAAGCTAAGCTATATAAGGGGGGTAATGATTCCTGTATATCGCTCCATTGGAACACTCCAAGAAATCCAGAATTAAAATTTTTGGAAGGCAGGCCATTCTAGGCTCTGTCTGCATAATAAATAAAGCTAGGGAAATGCACAGTATTGTGGGGCGAGTATGAGCGACAGTGATCGTGCATAGTGATTTATGTTGCGCCACGGCTAACTTAACTATAAACTATAGGCTGTAGGATGCACGCCTCCAAGTTCTCTTTTGCCGACTGTGTGGCTAGTAAATTCTGTCTCTTAGCTGTTGAGCTGAGGCTCCGACTGACGACGATGGATACATGTCTTGCTTTTGCTTCCTACATTCTGAAGCCTCAGTTCTGAGCTTTTCGCTGGTTTTAAGCTTAATGCTTTGTTCAGCATTCATAGCAATGGCCTAGCGCATAGCATGCACACATAAATGTAATTTGCAAGTCGCTGAATTAGAGCAGCATATATACAGAATGTTGGACATTGGGCGGGGTGTAACTAAGGACCGATGTACCATGTATCTCATTCACGCAGTTTATACCCGTTTATGTGGGACTTGCTCAGGCTCGCCCCAATTATTATGACATGCCTACAAAGCACAGAAGCAAGAGAGTAATGAATAACATTATGAGCGAAGTTGAAATGCCTTTGATGAGACACTAGCTTTACTCACTGGCTACCACACACAGCAGCTTTTGTGGGAAAAAATATACACACATGCACACACACACTCCTATTATATTGCTCATAAGCTGATTGGAGAGGGCATACAGAGATAGACGGACACATCACCGTCACTCACGGGGAACCGAACAATACACCCACAGCAGTCACAACTACACACATGTACATGTAGGCCTACTCAGTATATAGGCATAGGTTGTTATGTTATAGTTATAGCACGGGCCAGGGATTTATGGCAGTAAACCGACCCGAGTCCGAGGGCGTAGCCCGAGGACAAGGGTGGTTTACGTCACCATAAATCCCTGGCAACCGTGCTATAACTATTATCAAGAGTAAATAATAAGGAGGGGAAGAGAGTATCGAACGCGCTATATACTCCGTACAAGATGTTTTCGGAAAGTCACGCGCCAGGAATTCAAAAATTGACCAATCAGAGCGCTCGATTCGAATGGTACGTTGTGGGCGTGGTCTCGAGTGCAAGCTAACGCGAGCGCGATTTCGACCGAAAGTACGAGCAGATCACAATAAAAAACGAACGTTTATGAAGCATAAAACTCATGAAAAACGCCTCTATTCTTCTCAGTTCTTAAAAAAATCAAGTGTTCAGCCCCTTGGGCTAGTCACGTGCGCACGGCTGCAAGTCACGTTACTTGCCGAAAACATATTACACGGGGTATATAGCGCATTTGACACTCTCTTCCTCTCCTTATTATTTACTCTTGCTATTATATATCCCACCTGATTGGCTAAAAGTCACACTCATTTTGTTGATATGTAATGCTATCTGTGGCTACCAATGTATTATTACGCACCTCAGGTATGGGAAGTTCAGAGTTCAGTTGAAGTGAGTCCACGAGAAGTGTCTTCTGAGACTCCGCTAGGCTGAGAGAGAGGAAGAGGCGTGGTAGATTTAGCCCCGCCCCTGATGGAGAGGGAGAGGGGGATGAAAGTAAGCTGTCTACAGTGTCTCTTGGTGTGCACATCAGTGGAAGGATCAGCCTCTCTCTCACTCGACTCATGATCAGCTTCTTTGACAAGTGAGTCAGTTTGTTCTGATGGGGGATAATATGCATGTAGCAACTTAAATTAGTGGACTGCTAAATATTATTAATATTGCAAACTTTAAGAATCAATTCATATGTACATGCATGATGAAATTATTGCACTTTAGAGTTGTGAATGCAGCCGGGAGATTCTTCAGTGAACGTAGTGCATTGTTTGTTCTGGACACAGTCTCCCACGACTCCAGTGCAGCTGTCAACAGCCATCTAGTTCAAGGAGCGCTCAGGATAAGCCACACCCACTCCTAACCTCACTGTTGCCATGGCGCCGGCTGCATTAACATCACCATCAGTGTGGAGTTTGGAACCATCAAACTGCAGACTGAAGAAAGGTGAGGGGAGACTTACATACAAAATTACTTTCAAGGGGAGAGGCTTACTTGTGAGACCTACATGTACGTCATAATTACATGCATCTAATTAACAACTAGGGAAATGCACAGCATTGTGGGGTGAGCCTGAGCGTATTTGTGTTGCACCACACCCAACTATTGGCTGCAGGATGCATGCTAGTAGGCTGGCCTCTCTCTCTCTCTTCTGCTGACTCTATGGCTTGTCTCGCATGTTGACAAGCACTCATTTCCAGTAGCCTATAGTCTACTGAATCAGCAATGAGTCCATCACGCCTTCATAGCTGCCTCTGTTCCTGAACGCTCCGAGCAGCACGGCTATTGAGCTGAGGCTGCGATTGACAACGAATTCTGTCTCGCTCTCGCCTCCTCTGGAGCCTCAGTTCTCGCTGGGTTACACTTAATATGCTTTGTTTAGCATTCATATCCGGCACTAGCGATATAACTTCCATATATTTGTATGGTGGCTGTTACATTGACCCCTGGAAATGTGGTACATGTACATGAGTACTTACCTGGGAGTGAGTGCTTGCCCAGGAGACTACGGTACAGTCCTTATAGCACCATGCAAACCTTTATAACTGGTCAATAGTATAATTAAACTCTTTTAATGCTTCAAGTAGTCACACTACAGCTGCTCCAGGTAGTGTGTATAATAATATTATAGTGGCCAGTATATTTTAGAAAAACTTACATGATGCCACAAACCAGACTATTGTCCACTATGCAGCTATTCATACACCCATCAGACTTCTCTGAGTACATGTAGTTTGTTTTTCCATCATAGTACAAAACGAGATGTTTGCTGACTGGGCATGTAATTGTGCAATTCCATGTAAGGTAATTCAGTGGTTTTGTGGTGTTGTACTGAAACAGCTGACTTGCTTGTATTATCCTGAGCATAGAATCATCCAATTACACTTAGTAGAAATGAGGTACATTTTGTATGCCCCTGCATACAGAGCATGTAATGCTGCTGTTACAAGCCATTCCTTTATTCTCTCCCTTAAAGTTGAGCCAGGGCATTGTGACATGATGCCTTGAATGAGCCTCACTGATACTGTTAACAGTGATCCTGCCAACACCCAGCCAAGCACAACTGTCTCCAAACGTCACACAGAGAGGTCAACTACTGGTTATCAATCTTATCTGTAAGTGACACTGCCAAACCAGCTGACTGATTTTTTTATAAGGAAGTACACAAATGCCATGTCAGCAAACAGGTCTGCTCTGCCATAATATCTAGATGTACATGTATCTCTCCTCGTTGAAGTCAGTTGCCTGAAGCTCCCACCCTCAGGTGGCGTGATGAGTCGTTGATGGCTTCTGGTTTTCACATTGGAGATATGTTTCTCTCTTGTGTTCCCAATCCCAGTCTATACTACATGTATGTTTATATTAATATGGCTGCATTCTCCCCCTCTGTATCATCTCAATACTTGTTTGTGTTGGGCACTTGGTACAGTTGTTTGTTGCCTGTTCAAAGCTGATTATATTACAGAGCAGTAGGTACAGGTATAGGTTACCGAGCAAAAACTTTTTTGAGTGAAAACGTAATATCAAGTTGTATCATGTTGCTCTAAATATAATCTGCTCTACAGTACATGTACTCTATCAGTATAATAATATTATTATAGTGTCATGGGCACTTGCCTGGGACACTATGGTATTACCCCCGTGTGCATAGTAAGGTAATTGGGTGGCTTGGCATTTTCTCTCTTCCTCCTCGTTGAAGTCAGCTGCCTGAAGCTCGGGTGGCATGATGAGTCGTTGATGGCTTCTAGTTTTCTCATCGACTTATATTTCTCTCTGTTCTAAAAAATTACCTGATATCAGCGTAGAGGCAATCTTAGCGAGTGGTGAGTATAATAATATTCATCAAAAATGTCAAAGCTGACGTTTGTTTCACCTCATAATGTTGACGAACTGTACAAATCACATCAGGTGTGCCATGTGCTGTTTCAACCGCGTACTGCACATCTACATGTATATGACGCGTACATGTAAGTGAATGCAAGAACACACACTAGGCTACTAATTGTGCACACGGGGTATGTGCTCTGCAGAGCTCTCATTCTCTCTTTCTCGAAAATTGGCAGTCATGTTGATGTGCTCATTGTAACGTGGTGCTTGTAGTCACACTGTCTAGGTGTAAGGGTCAAGGAAGCTCATACTAGTGTCAGCTGCTATTATGTTTAGGCCGCTATCTTTACATCAATATGTATGTGCATTGTACACATTTAGCTTCCTCCATAAACCGAGGCAGTGTGGCCCGGGCTCTTTATATCGTGTGTGTTTATGTCGAGCTCCTCCAGTTATAGCATGATTGAGCCGTCCGTGATGGAGCACTTATTGCTCCTGTCAGTGGAGATATATGGCATGTACTGATACAGACTTGGTTTTCTGTGGCGTTGTTGTGTTAGTGAATGGTCTGTATTGTGCTATATCTTTCCTCTCTTCTTAGAGCTCAGTCGGGACGAATGTGAAGGCTTGTTGTGTAATATGTAATGGCTGATTCTTGGCTGGTCAGCTTTGGATGATTTCACTAGAGAATGTTTTCCAAAGCAGCTATGAGTACACATCTGATTTGTAATGACAGTAGGGTGGGGAGATATTTAGTTTGTGTGCTTACAGTTCGATCCAGGAATCAGCCATTCCTTCTTTCTCTCCATTGAATTTGAGCCGGGGCATTATGTAGTAGACATAATGCCTTGAGGGTCACCTGTGCATCTGCCTCCGCATGGCGTGACCTGGGATAGGAGTTACATTTGCATAGAAATATCTCCATTATCAGGTTCTAGTAGCTACTATATCATCCACTTCACTATAGTTTGTGGTTCTGTTGTACATGTAACTCTGAAGCCAAAGGATGCATATCATCGCTGTCTCTTTTTAGTCTCATGCCCAGCCCCCTTCATGCACGTGCGAGAAAGGTCTGGTCAAAAGGGTTGCACTTCCTTGTCCTCGAGGTATGTATATATTGCGGCCCAATCAGATTGCAGAACCATGATCACATGACATTAGTGGAATGTAATTATGCGTGGTATATACTACACTACACTGCTGTAAGTGCATGCGCTTATTAGCCAGATTTCACAGTAACTTGATTTCAATCCTATTGCAAAATAACGAAAACCATAAAATTTTAGCATATTATGCAGTTATGACCATAAAGGGGAGTTGGTGAAGTAGGTCTCATAACTGGTGGAGCTGGCAGAGGAGGACGCACTGATGGAGGAGGAGAAGCAGAGTGCCACTGACCAGCTGAAGGAGGGGGACTCACTGCTGGAGGAGGAGTAGAGGGCCGCTGACCAGCTGGAGGAGGAGGACGCACTGGTGGAGAGGGCCACTGACTAACCGGAGGAGGAGCAGAAGGCCACTGACCAGCAGGAGGAGGAAGAGGACTCGCTGCTAGAGGAGGAGGAGCAGAGAACTGACTACCTGGAGAAGAGAGACTCATTACTGACGGAGGAGAAGCAGAAGGCCATTGACCAGCCTGAGGAGAAAGACTCGCTGCTGGATGAGGAGGAGCAGAGGGCCACTGACCAGTCGGAGGAGGAGGACTCACTGCTGGAGGAGGAGGAGAGGGCCACTGACCAGCCGGAGGAGGAGCAGAGGGTCGCTGACCAGCCGGAGGAGAAAGACTCGCTGCTGGAGGAAGAGGAGCAGAGGGGCACTGACCAGCCGGAGGAGGAGGAGGAGAGGGCCACTGACCAGCCGGAGGAGGAGCAGAGGGTCGCTGACCAGCCGGAGGAGAAAGACTCGCTGCTGGAGGAGGAGGAGCAGAGGGGCACTGACTAGCCGGAGGAGGGGGACTCACTTCTGGAGGAGGAGGAGCAGAGGGCCACTGACCAGCCAGAGGAGGAGGACTCACTGGTGGAGGAGGAGCAGATGGCCACTGACTAGCCGGAGGAGGAGAGGGCCACTGACCAGCTGGAGGAGGACGACTCACTGCTGGAGGAGGAGCAGAGGGCCACTGACCAGCCGGAGGAGGAGGAGCAGATGGCCACTGACTAGCCGGAGGAGAAGGACTCGCTGCTGGAGGAGGAGGAGAGGGCCATTGACCAGCTGGAGGAGAAGGACTCACTGCTGGAGGAGGAGGAGCAGAGGGCCACTGACCAGCCGGAGGAGAAGGACTCACTGCTGGAGGAGGAGCAGATGGCCACTGATCAGCCGGAGGAGGAGGACTCACTGGTGGAGGAGGAGGAGAGGGCCACTGACCAGCCGGAGGAGAAGGACTCACTGCTGGAGGAGGAGGAGCAGATGGCCACTGACCAGCCGGAGGAGGAGGACTCACTGCTGGAGGAGGAGGAGAGGGCCACTGACCAGCCGGAGAAGGAGGACTCACTGCTGGAGGAGGAGTAGAGGGTCGCTGACCAGCCGGAGGAGGAACTGATTCAGTGAGAAGGTGCGTTTGTGATTTCTGTGTTGGGAGAAATAAATATGTTACTGTCGATCCTCTAGAGGTTGCTGTTTGTCATTTGCACTTACCTGAGATGTTTTTTTGCCTTTTTTGTCTTATATGGCTGGTATCGCTGGCCTAGAAAGTATTAGTGAGTAATGACTATACATAGTGAAGCATGCAGCCTAAAGCGTATACATGTAACTAGTACCTCTAAGACCAAGCTGCTGTTGTAGCCGCTGTAGGTGCTGCACCTCTCTCTCCCTTTCTTGCAGCTCATCTGCAACATACCCTGCAAGTCAGACTAGATAGAGGATGAACTTTTCAAGGTAGTATTGTATCCTTACTTGATAAATGCTGTCCCATTTTCCCAGTAATGTGAATGAGACTTTGGTAGCTGTCAGGGGGTATTTATATAGGCGCCTAGGCACTGCAAGAAAGTGGCATGCTGCTGCTTGCTCTCTGTCAAATGAAGAAAGCTTTCCCCACAGCTTTGAGGCATGCTGCTGCCTGCTCTCTATCTAATGAAAATTGTGGTGAGAGCATTTCCCACAGCTTTACAGCTTTGAGGCATGCTGCTGCCTGCTCTCTGTCTTATTGAAGATTGTGGTGAGAACATTTCCCACAGCTTTACAGCTTTGAGGCATGCTGCTGCCTGCTCTCTGTCTTATTGAAGATTGTGGTGAGAGCATTGCCCACAGCTTTGAGGTGGTAATCTCTATTCACTGGACTGGACTTGGATTCACCTTTAATCCCATAAAACCTGTGATTTTGCACTGATTGGCAGTCCTAGAATGCGGTCATGCCCTGGGTTCCGTTCAGTTTGGGTTTGGGTGTACTGTAGCTGTGCTTAGGTTACAGATTTGAGACTCGTTCTTGTTACACCAACACTGGCAGAACGAGAATGAGTGTAGTATGATTTCACGGATATACCTTCCCTCTTTGTCTCTAAAACTGGCGGTCATATTAATGTGTTTCATTGTAGCATGGTGCCTGTAGTCACACTGTCTAGGTGTAAGGGTCAAGGAAGGTCATACTTTCCTCTCTTTTATGAGAATACGATGAAGTGCTTCATATGTACTACTATTTATGACAGAGTGTATCACTGAACAGGAAAGCAGTTCCAGGTCGACAGAGCACTCTTATCCCCTTCAATTAGAAATCATCGCAGTTAGCCACCCAATGATCCTGATTTTCCAGAATATTTTTACTCCTGATAGTTGTAATTTTGAGTTGTCCCTGCTATGTTACTGGTACAGTAAATCGCGAATATTTGGTGTCACAACCATTCCGTGCAATAATACATAATTTTCGGACAAACAACTCTGTACCGCCATATCTTTAATATTGCATATTATGTATTTTTTCGCGTTCTATTTTCGCACAAGCCTGTCTGTCCGAAAATATTTTAACAACAAAATATTCGCGATTTACTGTATATGATTAATTTTTCGGGTACGCCACCCTGATGAGCTGCAATAACAGCGAAACAGAACACATGTTCTGTCGGTGGTTCCCACTATTCCACTGCAGGTATTGCAACTGGTGTTTCATTATAAAAGACTCCACTGAAGCTTATCTTCAAAAAAGTGAGTCGGACCTCTTTGGAGCAGAAAACTACTAAAACCTGATTGTATTGCAGGCTTCGGCAACACTGCACTGGATTCATCAAGTAAACAATGACACAATTTTTATGCATCCTTGAAACTGAGCATATTGTGGGTCCCTAGCTGTCTCTACACCCTATATGAAATCTTATGCATTATGTTACTAGCATTTGCATGCACATTGATCCAAACATGCCTGTAATATCAGTGGCGTGTCCACTTTTTGTATCATGACCTTTTCAAAAATTCCCATAATTATTATGCTATGTGTTCAATACACAGTGTCTTGGATTCACTAAGCGTTTCCACACTATACATCCCTACGCTTGCTTACCCATGCACCTTAATTTAGATCAATGTCGACCAGTTTTAGGGAGTCCCCCAGGCTGCTATTGGGTATCTCTCGCTATACTTTATGTGGGAGAAATCCATGGGTAGTCAGTATTGATTTCTCCCTCCCTCCCCCCACCCCCCCCCCCCTCCGATCTTGACCCCACGAAACTTTCCTGCTATACAGTAGTGAAGCTGGCAGATTTAGACCAGCAGTGGAGGCTATGGATGGCAATCACTACTATGATAAGATTATGATTTTATGGTTGCTTGTAAAAATTTCCATCCACTGTTCACCACACAAAAGCTAACTAAGCTAATTAAAAATTAGTATCCCTTAAAATATGGTACATACTGTGTAGGAAACGTGCATCGATCTGTCTTTGAAAAGCAAGTACATACACACAAAAGCGTTTTGCTGGTACTCCAGCTTTCCTCAGACATGCTTTCAAAGACTTCACAGGGGAGAGCGAGGTAGAGCAACTACACATCGATGCACAGGTATTTTCGCCTCCTCTACAACCCCCCACTCGTATCGCTTAGAAGGTGCTGGGCATGAGATCAGTCAGCTTACTGCTAGGTGGCCTGAGGGTACAAAAAGTACAAAATAAATTTTACATACACATATCAGCAATATGCAACAAATTAAATTTCCACCTGGGACCAACCACATATGCCCACACTTGTATGTATGCTCAAACCAGGCCTGTATACCTAAGTACTGGCTACTATGTATGGGCTGGCCAACACATGCACATGCTTCACAAGTCCCCAGATTGTGTTTTTCTCTCATAATGGCTATACTTGTTGGAATACGTTCATCATATACCATTATATAATATTATAGTGGATTAACTGTATATATATACATGTAGTTATTATTACCCTTGCATTCATTCTTCATTCCCACACATTTTATTCCATAGAACCTATTATAATATACCCATTCTTGTACACCGTGGAGGTGGGTGCATGTGGTCCCAGTTGCTCTTCTGACAGATCTAGTCAATGTACGTTTGCCCTCCATTGTGGTTGCCTTGAGAAGGGGATCTCTAATGCAACATGTATGAAAATTAATATTGGTGAAATTGATTTAAATTTGGCGGTGCCGACAACCCTATGAGCAGCAGTGCTCTCATATCATGTGCATATGTTTCTGCCAGTTGAGATAACAGACTCACATAGAAATACTGTAACCACAATTTGTAGATCTTCTGTTTTTCAGTCCATCAGTGAGCTTGCTACCTCTTTCTCACTCTCTTCTATAGAACTCCTTGGTGATGAATGTGAAGGCATGTATGCAATGGCTGGTTCTTTCTTTATGCGTGAGAAGGTTTTCTTTCCGCATTGGTGCAGTCATTTCCTACCACCTGCCTGTTTCTACTTCTTATATATTCAACATGTTGTTGTTCTGCGTTCTGCCTGTGCATCAACTGACATGTTCACTTAGTATCTAGTATAATCATGTGACACAATAGTAATCCAGTGGTACACACTAATTGCGTGGGTGGATATATTCCCAAATTGCCCCAGAAGCGCTGATATAAGTATCTTTTAGCCGCTTACCCTTTGCTGAGCATTTTTAGCGTTGTAGGAGACATGAATGACTCTTGTTTGGTATCCGCTGTCGGTCTTCAATTTTAAGGTCAAAGGTCGTGCTTTCAGCCCCACCCCTTCCAAATGCGCATGCATCAGCCCCTCCCCTGTCCAACTGCGCATGCGCATATCGGCCATCGTGCACGTGAACTTCGTCTGCGCACTACCGAGATTATAGGTAAGTTTTGTGTGTGTGTCTGTCGTGTGTGACACGATTCGATTCTCATAGTTGTGAGATGATCTCTATTTGTGTGAGCATAATAATTATAATAATATGGCGTACTGATAGTTTTCTCGCCTTTCCTGACTATGGAACTGTATGAAGGCTCTGGTGTTATGCCTATGTATACGAGACTAGTACCTGCTGCAGCCAGGAGTGGAGCTCAATCAGATTGCTCCACGTCATCACCAATTTTTTCAGGGCTTGCTAGGCTACTAGACTATATCTCACGAGTGAGGTTTGCACACAGGCATAGCAGCTAAGCACTGGTACAACTCCAGTATGGGCACAACACCAGAATCTGATCCTTCCTCCTCCTCCTGATATGTTACAAATGGAACGGAAGTTTTCCCAAAGTACCTGATTTCATATTCTACGCAGATCGGAAAAAGGGTGTGGTGAAATGTTTTTTCAACTTTGGTTCCAGATGTACACGACATAATATTATTATGACACGCAAACAAATACAGTGGAAACCCTCTAAAGCAGACACCATTGGGACCAAAATTTTAGTCCGCTATAGCGAAGTGTCCTTAGCTCAGGGGTAGTGGTTGACCATGCCCCTCCTACAATCGAATCGAGGCCAGCTATGATAAAGCATCACTGCGGGACCAAAATAAGTGTCCGTTATACGGAATAGCGGGGTGTCCACTGTTGAGGGGGTTTGAATATATTGAAGTCTATGGAAATACAATCCGGACATTCAAAATTGTCCGTTAAATCGCAGGTGTCCGCTATTGAGGAGTGTCCGTCATACAGGGTTCCACTGTATTATCAGTGATAGCTATATCACGATGTTTTGCTTATATGCACAATTCACGCAGCCTTACACCCAGCTGATGCCTTGAAAGCACAATCTTGGGAAATTATGGAGTCCGAGTGTCTCAGTGCCAGATTCTCAACCAGACGATCAAACGGCAGCTGTATAGATGAGATTTTCCTGTCCCAGTAGGTAGGCATGGATCATCCACATCCTCGCCAGCTACATTTGAGCTTATCGCCCTCGTCTGAACTTTACGGACACTATTCTGAAAGGACGCAATGAGATATTGCCAGAACCATGCATGCAACATAGAGGCTGGGCACGAGACTACTAATTACGGGGATAGTAGTCTCAATGTGGCTTGTACTTGCACCATGCATTGTAGCAAGATCAAAATTGCCATCACAGATTGATGTACAGTGCTAACTCAAACAGCAACAATTGAAAAAGGCTGTGTCTACCGTACTGGCACCGGTACTGAAAATTTAGCGCTTCGAGTACCGGCAAACTAGCCCCCCGCTACTAGCCTCACTGGCCGTCTAGCACTCACTATTAGTGGCTATTAGTGTTAATATTAGAGCTGCCGGTACTCCAAGCACTAAATCTTGGGTACCGGTGCCAGTACAGTAGACACAGTGTTCAAAAAAGTCTGGCTATAACTAGCCATACATTGTGCCCGTGTATGAGCAAGAACTGATGAAAATGTACCTGACAATACCTACTGTTTGCACTTGACAATGTGATGAACATTGTTTACGCTTTGCCCAACAGAGTAAATTATGTGCTCAACAAGGGAGTCACTGCCATACGCCCTCGGAGTAGCTAGATCTCTTCATCGTGCAGACAAGCTAGCTAGCATTGGTCTATACCTTGAGCTAATAACTCGAGTGCTCTATTGTTTTACACAGCAAACGTTTCCGCTACTTGCTAGTTAGTTGGCAAGGCTATGGGGAATTGTACGTACAGCACCACTTACTTGTGTAAATCCCGCAGAGCCTATACACACTTGTAGCCCGGAAGTGAACGGCTGACTGGATTATGAATAGCAATTAGCTTCCTTTGGACCAGCAACTTCAAGGCCTATAATCTTAGTCTCAGAGCTGTGCAACATCATTCATTCCATGATGACACTCCTGCATATTGTGGCGGGCGATCCTGCTTTGCCCATTGCATCAGTGAAATTTATCTATAATCAGATCTGCTGAAAAGGCCTGATAATAATTGGGGCAAGCCTGAGCGAGCCCCACATAAACGGTACATCCATGTGCGAATTATATATATATATATATATGGTACGTCGGTCACCCAGGCTATAATTGCTAGCTATGGACATAAATGCGAAATAGTCTATTGCGCATTCTCATGCCTAACACTACGGGCTGTATATATGCCGCTCCAATTTAGCGAATTGCAAATTTACCCTTGTTGCGCAGATCCAGATCGAGAAGTACAGTAAGGCTCCAAAGCAGGAGAAAGAGACAAACTCATCGTCAGCTCAACAGCGCGAGGAGCAGCTAAGAACGTGATAAAGATAGACGTGCTGCTCATTGAGCCTGTGACAATAGAGGCAGCTACGCTATAATTCTATCATGACTATTGGCATAGGCCGGGTAGATACTACGTACGTGGAGGGAACTGTCATGCAGCTACACGGCACTATAACTGTCATTGTCTGCTTGAATCTACATGTATGTCAGTTCATGGTCCTCAGGATCCATCGTGCTATGGCTTTAAAGTCTTCGACTACTCCAGTCCGACTGAGGCTCAGCTCAGGCTCGCCCCAAACAGGCCTTGCATGACACTAGTATTGCCTAATACCAGCATGAAGCCTTTCAAGTCAAAGGCAGGAATAATCTTGCTCACCATAATAATATTATACCTAAGCTGACAGAGCCTAATAATATTGCCTAATACCAGCATGAAGCCTTTCAAGTCAAAGGCAGGAATACCACACATTTACAATGTTTTCCGCCCATGTGCTACGTGAGGGGCGGGGTCACGCATAATCTTGCCCATACCCAGTGCACTACGAAACAACTTGAGCTTTATAGAATACATACCCCATCGCACATCTGTTTGCATAGAAATGAGAGCTGCAGCAGTAGTGTGCATACATGTATGTAGCTGACGTATACACATGGCCTGCAGTGGATGGGTCGAGTCGATAGGTGTCGCCAACAAAGACGCAGTGTTTGCGATGCTCGTGGGCCTTGCCAAACCATTTGAAGCATAATGAAGACAAATTTTGGACGATTTGTATGGATTTGTCATATTTACTAGTCGCTCAGATGCCTAGATGTCCAGATCTGGCGATTTTGTGGTGATAGGCAGACAGACAGACAGACAAAACCAATTACTTTATCCCTTGTGCATGTGAGCTGGTAATGTGTTCCTGGTGTTGTTCACTAGCTCAGCATGTGTATGGGGGTATATTAGTGTCATAATTACGGAGGGTGTAGTCATTTTGTGAGAAGGGTATCCATCTTGTTTGGGGGTGGTCATTTAGAGGTCTGCAGAGCAATACTGGGTTACTATCAAATGTGGGTGTATCCATAATATATTATTATTATTGCTACAATTTTCTGAAACTCAAGGTACATGTACAGGTGCATGGTTTGTTATGTGTTGTGCTGATTTCTACACAGATTTGTGTTGGAAATTTCAACAGTTCATCCAAGTTTTGTTATTCAACATATTAACGTGAGTATACGTACCATAGTGTGATTGTGCCCATAATGGAGTGCTTGCATGGTGATACTGTACCTATTCATCTTCTACAGTGATATGGAGTCAGTTGAGAGTGCTGATGCACAAAAAGTGAGTACTTGAAGAAAATATTAGCCTCAGACCTGAGCGATTAACTTTAATTATTATTGTTTTTACACAGGATGTGTGTTACGCAGGGTACATGTATGTATACTGTGTCTGGTGATACACCAGAAAGGTCGGTGATAGACAGTATTATCAAGGTAAGGTGATAAACGCATGTTATAAGAGTTTGTTTGTGGGGGGGGGGTATTTTTGCAATTACGAGGTTGGGTCCTATCTCCAAGTTTAATTTCCGCCAATGTTACTTGGTTCTAAACAGCCTACTTTCAAGTTCATCAGCCACTGAGCTTCATCGGATCGAGATAACAAGAGGCGTGGCTTCACGTGACTCGCAGGTCAGTTTAGCTGGTTACCTCGAGAATCCCATATGTTCAATAGTGTGTGTTGCAAAAGAAGACGTCCTAGCTAGCTATCAAACGACTGTCTGGGATTTGCACTCAGTACAGGAATATTCAAGTTTGAAATTACGGTGTGTTGCGGTACAATAGCTCAGGCCTGACACAAAGTAGGATTGTACAATGTGACATGCTGAATCAGTGGTCCAGGTGTACCTACTTCCCTGTATTATTGTTGGAGCACAGTTGGATGTAGCTAGCTTGGTCCAGAAAAAAAAATTGTAGCTAGTTCTAAGCATTTATAAATAACAATGAATAGGCAAACCATAGTATCAGGTCATCATGGTATAATATTATATGACATTGTATAGTTTCATGCCCAGCCTCTGTCCCCACGAAATTAGTCAGCTAGATGGCATTGATGAGATTAACTGTGACAATCATGAGCTACCCCGAGGGCACTAAAAAAAAGAACAGTAACAAGTATAAAAACAATTGAATAAAATTGATAGATGAAGTAGGAATGGCAGTGCCAAAAAATACACAAACAAGATATGTAGGGATAACGTATCACACCCACTCATTATACATCCCTACGCTTGCTTTTTGAGTAGCCATGCACACACATAATATTATTATAATATATGGTGCACATGCAGGAATGGAAATCAATACCATAACCCATGGATAAAGATATATTATACCTTACTGAATCAGAAGTGTATGATATTAATTATCGAGAAAAGCAATGTTACATGTATATCACCTGATGATTTTGAGGGGGGGGAGTCTACTTAATTATAATCGGTTGAATGAGCAAACCATGTAAGATAGAATTACGCTGAGAGCATGTCCGGCTTTTCCTGATGGTTGAGGCATACACAAAAGATTGAAGCTATGTATGGAAAATGACTGTTATAAGAATCGAATTCTGTACCAGAATATCGGATGAGAGGCAAGATCAGCACAAAGATCGTCCAATGATACTCTTTCTTTCTGATCATAGCGATCACAGTCATCAACATAAAGATTCAGCTCCTCCAAGTCAGTGGTTACACATGCTTGATACCAGCGACAGACAAGAAACGCAAATTGCATAAAAAATGCAATGTTCAAGGCTGGAACAATCTTCCATCCTTTAGTAACTTATCTTAGTAGCGAGATGGAATATTAAACTCAGCCCCTTAATTTGGATCGACCTCATAATAATTATACTGAACGTTATATTCCCACATCAGGACATCATGGCATGCAGTGATTTCATAATTTTGATGGTGCGGCATACCAGTGATACCAGTGGGGTGCTGGTGGCTTCCTTTTATGTCCCCCCTCTGTCCCCCTTCTGTAGGGAAAAAACACGAAATTCTCAGTGTTGTAAGAATGCTAAAAGTCCCAATAATATGAGGAATCCTGGGTAGAATAAGAAGAACTGGAGAGATGTAGTTACGCATAATTATAGGCAGACACACAGTGGGCGGGCATGAGACTTCCAAAGGATATACTTTACATACTACATGACCAAGGAGTGATGACGCTTTACCATTTTGTTACGTCTGGCTATCGGGGGAGTCCTGGTGGGTGTACACTAGACTGGAGGCTGATACATTTCGCTTATATGACATTGTACATGTTCATTCGTATGCGTTGAAAGAAGTTGTCTGTATGCATGCACATCACCGTAAGTTTTCTTTGCCATTTAGGCCACGTCAAATAATGATAGTCTCAATGTGACAGTGGAGAGTGATGAAGAGACTGACAGTCTCAACGTGACAGTGGAGAGTAATGATGGCTCCCTGTACGTTCCAACCCCTCAAAGAAAGATTAGAGAGAGCATAGAAAATACGTCAATTATTCCATCAAATATTTGCTTCGTGGACTTGAAACAATTGAACAAGTTCATTAAGCAAAAGAATCAAATACGTTGTTGTGCCACACCTGGTTGTAAAGGTGCATTGTGTCCCATTCATGTGAAAAGCCTTGGGCTGGGTGGTGCTCTTTCTATCACCTATGCTTGTAACGGTTGTGCTAGTCAGTGGACATTGTTTGAAACATCATCTAAATACGAACTTAGCTGTGCTACCGAAATTGGTATTGCTGTGCAGGTGGCTTTTATCATAGCTGGTTGCACGCATGTGACTTATTACAAGGTATTGAAGCATGCACTTGGGATTGAAGGAGTTAGTTGGCCAATGTTTGACTCGACCATCAAGAGAATGTACCCTATTGTCAAAGAGATGGTCGATAAGATGTGTAGTGATGCAAAGGATGACATGCAACGCATGGACCAAAATGAACTGGGTACATGGAGTCATGCCGTCACGTCCGCTGATGGCACGTGGATGACACGTGGTCATCACAGCAAGAATGCTACTTTCAGCATTCGAAATTACTACAATGGAGCTCTTCTTTATCGCAAGCATCTCTGTCAGAAAGGCAGAGATGACATAATTAAAGAAGAGCTCTACCAGGGGACATCCAAGGGTGCCGAAGGCTATGCCGCACGCCTTACGTTAAAAAAAGCCAAGGACGAAGGAATGAACATTGCCATTCAGTGGCAAGATGCCGACTCCTCCTCTGCTAAGGCAGTGACAGACCACTTTCCCAAGGCAGAGATCATGATCTGTGGTGGGCATGCCGGTAGGGCCCACAAGAAGCAGCTGGAAAAGCTGCAGAAATTTAAGTCCTTCACTGCGAGCGCTCGGACGAGCACACAAGAGGGATTGCCCCTCAAACTCAAGAAATCGTTACGTTGGGTGCACATTGTTTCCCAAGGCCTCTTCTGCTGACTCTGACAAGAATGGCAAGGATGATGCTTGTGTGAAATCCAAACCTCGTAAAGCAAGCAAGCCGGTCGATATGAGGTGTACTCGTCGAGGAAAGAGAGAAAAGCCAGGTGGTGAGAAGCCTCCCCCAGCGAAAAGGCCTAGGCCCAACTTCAAGGTGGGTGACTGCGTGAATTTGCATGATAGCAAATTGGGCAAATGTCACCTTCCTTGCTGCGTTGTGCAAGTGTTTGGTGATCGATGCCTACTATGTCGCCACAAGGGAGTTCTCACTACTGGCTATGCAAAGGGGCAATTGACGGCTATCAGCGGTGATCCATCCATTTCAGTAGACAACTGGCGAACTGCAGGAAGGACCTCACTACGAGATGTAGCAAATGATTCTGCAAATCTCAAAGTGTGTAACTGTGGCCTAGCTAAGCCTGTTGTTGAGCATGTTGTTGACCTGACTGACGATCCCACAGCCTTGTCTTCAGCCGATGGTTCTGCAGTTGTAAGCAACACCTGGGTGTCCACTCCACTGTACACCTTGCACATAGATAAGAAACGGGAAATTGTTTCATCTGATGGTTGGCTCTCAGACACAGTCATTAGGGCTGGTCAGTTGCTCATCTTGCAGGAATTCCCAAACATAGCCGGCCTGCAAGATCCGGCAGTTCACAGGAGTCTGTCGTTCCAAATCCTCAGAGGAGAATTTGTGCAGATCATCTTTGTTGGAGGCTGTCACTGGTGTACTATTTCCAACGTTGGATGTGACGATGGAGTGGTCAATGTGTACGACAGCATGTACTCCAGTGCTTCCAGTGGGACGGTCAAATTGATTGCCAGCCTTGTGTTCAGTCCTGCTAAACAGCTTGTAGTGAGAATGATGGATGTTGGAAGGCAGTCAAATGGTTCCGATTGTGGAGTCCTTGCCTTAGCATTTGCATACTGGTAATGACCCATGCAAGATCGGGATATGATATCACCTCTCCCTCTATTATATACATGTACATGTATAAATGAGGTTTTAATGGTCACATTTAAAGCAGGTTAATTGCGCAGGAAGTCCCCGCCCTGCGCGAGCAGGCGAATCGCGCATGCGCGCGCAGGGGCATTACACGAGGCGCCATGCGCGTGCGGGCAATTAGCGGGCGTCAAAACATACAAAATATACTGTTGGCGGTATCGATAAACATCGTATTGTTCATCAATAATAACAATAATAGCACAAGCATAGGCACCCCTGATGCAGGTTGAAACCGGCGCCAGGGCTGGAAAGGACCCAGAGTACTTAAGCCGCTGCAAGCGCAGCGGAAAAGCGTGTTAGGTTAGGTTGAGTAAGAGCTTAGTGTTGCTGTGGCAAGAAGAGCTGCAGAGCTGCATTCTTTGTCGCCCCACCCTCCCTCCACAAATTTATTATGTGTTTTCTTGTGTTTATACGTGCTGTCGGTCTGTCTGTTTGTTCGTTTGTTTATTTGTTTGTTGTATGTCATCTCCGCCGACTTGCTCGGCGTGATTAGCCCTTTGCAGTCGTGCTGGATGCGGGGGTAGTGACGCCACTCCCCCTGGTGTTAGGGACCCCAGGCCTTCAGCGTTAGGAGGCGCCTCCTGCCGCACCGGGATCGTGGGGACTGGAGAACTCATCTCGTCTCCGGCGAAGCGGCAGGGTGGAGGTCCTGCAGACAGCTCACTGCTCAGGGGCTTCCACCAACAATTAACTCTGGTCACAAGACCAGCGGACGGTAGTATTATCCAAGGGAGTTACCCTGCAATTAACTGCATATATCTATCTTCTCTCTCTCTCTCTCTTGTAGTTAGTGTGGTCTCAAATACTGGCTGGTATGTGTATGTATCCTTATCGGGGACAACACAAGGATGTGATTGTAAAACACTGCAAGCAGCTCACTAGTATTTGTATCACTCTATAAGGAAGTGTGCTAATGCCAAATTGCCTGATAACCTTTCCCTTTGTGTGCTTTGTTGTCTTCTTCCCTCTCTATTTGTATTTCTCTGCTCTCGTATGCATTTTTCTCTTTCTCCTTGTTGATGTCAGTTATCTGAAGCTCCCACCCTCGGGTGGCGTGATGAATCGTTGATGGCTTCTGATTTTAACATTGGAGTTGTCTCTCTCTCTCTCTGTTTTTCTTGTATTTTATGTAGTCTCAATACTGGCAAGTACATGTCTGTGTATCCATATGGACAGCATAGGATGTGATTATACTGAACAGCTGACTGGTGTACTACCTTATAGGGAAGTGCCCAAATGCCAAGTCAGCAAACAGGGTTGTATTTTCTCTGCTCTCAATATTTGTATGCATTTCTCTCTTCCTCCCTGTTGATGTCAGTTGCCTGAAGCTCCCACCCTCGGGTGGTGTGATGAATCGCTTATGGCTTCTGATTGATAAATGCTTGATAAGGGCCACAAAATGTACGAATCGCTATACATGTATCTCTCTTCTCTTCTTAGAGCTCAGTCGGGACGAATGCGAAGGCTTGTTGTGTACGTAATAATAGGTATGTAATGCCTGATTCTTGGTTGGTCAGCTTTAGATGATTTCATTTTCCAAAGTAGCTATGAGGGCATTTCTGATAACCAGATACTTGTAGTCAGAGCTGGGCGGGGAGTTATTTGTGTGCTTACAAGTTCAATCCAGGAATCCCCATTCCTTCTTTCTCTCCCTTGAACTTAAGCCGGGGCATTGTGTAGTAGACACAATGCCTTGAGGGTCACCTGTGCATCTGCCTCCACGTGGCGTGACCTGGGATAGGAGATACATGTACATGGAATTATGTATCTCCATAATGAGATCCTACCATCTCCAAATATAGCTAGTGGTTCTCTTGTACATGTAACTCTGAAGCTGAAGGATGCACACCATCTCTGTCTCTTTTGAGAGAGAGAGAAGAATGTTTTTGTCTGTGGAGCTGTAAGGCTTTATAGAAAGTGTAGGCGGCCCTCTGTGTATTGGCAGCCATGATTTTTTGGCAATCAACAGTAAGTGTAATGCCATCAATAGTGGTGTGAATACCATCACTGGCTAGTGCTCTCTCTCTCTCTCTCTCTCTCTCTCTGTAGCCAGTGCTGCTGATGAGGCCTGGTATTGGCCGAAACCAGAGGTATACGTACATGTATGTAGTGCAAATCTGTTGGTGTGGAGTACATGTACCTCTGGTCCAGCACATGCTACTACATCAATGTATATGTATATATAGTGTACTGGTAGTTGCAACATGCATGTTTTGCCCTGTTGCATGTTACTATTTGTATGCATGTATTTTTTTCCAAAGACAAGTCCCCAGATTGTACTTTGAGTTCTCTCATAATGGTGATACCATTTAGATTACGTTCATCATCTTTTAAACCATTATATTATATATAGTGGATCTGGGTCAGTTACTATTACCCTTGCATTCTTTCTTCATTCCCGCCTGTTTGACTCAACACCACGGTTTCATACAGGATCTTTGTTAGGGGAGGAAACAATATATTGGTGCTTCAGTAAAGCACAGGGCATCTAGGGGAGTTTGGTGTGGAGGTGTCTAATGGAGAATTGGGTGCGTGTGGTCAACCATGCCAGGTAGAATCAGGTGCTACTCATTGCAGAAAACCACTTTCCAAGCAGGTAAAGCTAAACGTGCATATATACTCGAAGTTGGTGAAAGTTACACCTACCATCCTCCCACTCGTGCTCATCGCAGACGTGTCTGTGGGTGTGTCGTGTATGTATGTGTGTCGCTGCTTTAATTGTGGTCCTTTTCTATGGTAATTATGAGGTATTGCGCCGGCACTTAATGCCTACGATCATTTTTTTGAATACTTACTTGTGCCTGTATAGTTTTATTTCAGTTTGTACTCTGAGTAACTGTAGTCACATGAACCAAGCCAGCACTGTAGGTAGTGTGAGTCCTTCAGTATACTATTTTTTAATGTATTACATATACAGGTGAATTTCAGTGTGATCATGTGGCTGTTTCTGGCTGTTTCTACTGCATCAACTCAGTTTCTAGATATACAATATGTATCAGTTGCATTTCAGTTGAATGACTGTTTGATGCAGATAGCCTGCAGTGTAGGAGAACATGTCCTCGTCGTCCAGGCCAGGCCCCATCATATCATAACTAGCATTTAGCCCACGATGAAGCATACATGGAACAGTAAGTGTATGCCTAACAAAAAATGTATCACCTCAATGTATATCCTAAGAGCCTAGGATCATAATAATGGAATAATGGGCGCAAAGTGCTCCAGTAGTTTTGAGTGTTGCTTGTAATTACCTCTTTAACACGTACTCTCTGTCTGTCTCTCTCTCTCTCTCACACACACACACACAATACTTGTGCCCCAAATGTTTTGATCAAGACCCATGCATACATGCAGCCACAGGTCAGAGGGACATTAACTGCTGGCAATGTCATCAGTGCTGTTTTGGAACGAATGCTGTGGATTTACCTCACATCAAACTCTAATAGCTGTGCCAGGTGCTCCAGCATGATTTTGTTTGCCCAGTTCTAGTAAGTATGTTAGATGTGTACAATGTGTGTGTGTGTGCGCACATATGAGAGTGTGCATGTGTGTGTGTGTGTGTGTGTGTGTGTATATACCATGACTGTACTCAGCATACTTGTGGTCACCACACAAACAGCTGACTGCATGTACATTTTTGCATTTCCATAAAAGGAAGTAGAGTAAATAGCCAGTATGTGTGCAGTGCCAGGATGTATTATGGTCATTATCATGCAATTATTTCTCATCCAAGAGGGAACAGCAGTCTACCTAGAAAATTAATGATTGTTTGTGAGTTAATATCTCTTTTTTCCCTCTCTCTATTTCTCTCTCTCTTTTCTCTCTCCCCCTCTCCTCTCACTCTGTCACGCACACATACACACACACACACACACACACACACACACACACACACACAGCAGCCGGACAACCTTTTCTGTGGCTAAAGGTCCGTCAGACCCAGCCCCTGGGTGTGATGGACATGTATAAACCACTCCCGCTATAAGTGCATGCACTTATTAGCCAGATTTCACAGTAACTTGATTTCAATCCTATTGCAAAATGACGGTGGAGACCTTCTAGATCTTTTTTGCTTATTATGTGGTGCTTCAGATTCTGGAGACGATGGTGGAGATGCGCGAGGTCTTGAGGGCAGGTCCTCTGGACGTGGAGAGAGCGACAAAGCCATCATGTGGAACGCTTGAGACAGCCGGGTTGAAGAGGTGAGCCACCGCTCGGAGACGGAGGTCTTCTGTTTTGACACAACGCTTGAGACAGCCGGGTTGAAGAGGTGAGCCACCGCTCGCGCTCTGAGACGGAGGTCTAATGTGTTGACACAACGCTCGAGGCAGCCGGGCTGAAGAGGTGATCGTGAGGAAACAGAGGTACTGTACTAGGTCTAGTAGCTCGCTCTGGTGAGCCAAAACAGGTTTGAACTGGCATGGTATATTGTCAGATCGTGTACGTGCACAGCATGGCATGGAGTTGGAACCGGAACAGGAAACGAGGAAACGGAATAGCTTGGGCCATAAAGCGTAAGAGCAACGATGAACCACGTGCGTGTGTGGTGGTATAATATTATTATGTCAATCCAGTGAGTACAACGATAAAGTGATAAAATAAGACAAAATGTCCACAGGAACTTGTATATAGAGAGAACTTGCTAGCTTATGGGTAATAAGCTATCTTCCTGATCAAAGTGTGCTGCACCAAATCAGTGACTGGACATCAAGTCTCCTATCCTTTGCCCTGTCTGTGTGTGCAAATGTAGGGAGCTGTAGACATACCGCCTGCCAAGAGGTCAGTATGTTTCTGGCTTTTTAGCCGTCTTCAGTACAGCATACCCAGGTACATCCTACATCCTAAGTAGGAAAAGCAAAACCAACATAATGCAATTAATTCAAACTCAGCTCAGAATATGCTACACACGTAATTAAAAAAATCGGCAGAAAAAATCCACTCGTTTTGTACGTCGTGAGGCCTGGGAGTGTATTGCACTTAAATGCAGGGGTTCCTACACACTAGCCAAAGTAACTGTTTGTCTTCACTTTGCTCGCTATGTTTTGCTTATAAGCCGCCTTTTAAGACTGGTACTGGTCAGAGCTATCTTTAGGAGAGAATTAAGTAACCTTTAGGAACCCCAGAATGTGTGATGCACTGCCAATGGAGATGCTACAGTATAGCGGGAAACTTTTGTGAATTTTGAGGTTCGAGAGCCGTCCGCACAAGTTTTCTCCACAAGTTTGGGACGCTCATGTATGGTTTCAAGCAATCCGTGAAATTCTCACTGGATTTTCAAAAGTTTTCCGCTACATATTAAAATTTCTGTTTCCGTTCATAGGTACACCCTTCTGACTTGTTTGTAACTTGTATTATTATATTTAAGGTGCCTTTCCGGACAGATATGGTTTTCTAAAATATACTGGCCACTATATTATACACACTACCTGGAGCAGCTGTAGTGTCACTACTTGAAGCATTAACATCAAGGTCGTATTTTTAGCAATGTTTTTGCATGCAGGGTGGGTGGTGGATGAAGTTTTGAGACAAAAGTATGCATACTCTTATTACAAGACTTTCTAGGAATTTTTTCAAAGGAGAGGGGAGGAAGATGAAAAACAACTACAAGTACATAAGGACCTAATAATTATTGAGAGGGTGAAGACAACTCTGTATGTGTGGGGAGGGGGGGGGGGTTGGTGAATAAAAAAATGTCATGTCTTGTTAAAGCAGAAATGTAGCTAAAGGAGGAGTGGGGCCACACTGTACATGTGCGCAGTGACATACACACATACGTACAGACACACACACACACACACATGGATACATACACATACGTATAGAAGAGATGCATCCTAGTGGTGCATATTTAGCTCATGTTGCTTTACCTACTTTGCAATGGAGTACAGGCTCTATAGATTAGTATACAACTGCGTACACATAAAATCAACTATGGTTGCTAGACAACAGCCAAGCCACATCACTGTATATTACAGTTCATGTGTATTTATGTGTGTATATGTGTATGTGTATTTTAATGATCAACTCACAAACAGAAATATTTCTACGTAGCTCCTGTAGTAGCTTAACTGTTCAGTGTGTTTGTATTACAGGCAGATGTACAATACTACTGTAGTGGCCCGTGGGTGCTTGAACATAATTCGCAATTTTGGCTCGCATGGGCACTTACCCTGGATAGAAATTGCACAGTTTTGTATAGAAGCTGCTACATTGATCGCTTCAAATGTTGTATATGGACGCTTATCTGGGAGTGGGTGCTTGCCCGGAACACTATGGTAGTTGATTTTGCTAACTCGATAATGAAATGAAATTGAAAATTCTGGAACATGCAAAAACATGAACCAAATCACACGTCATATAGTGGAGTCATTATGCCGTGTTTACGCTAATAGAACGCAAGCTAAAAAAATAATTACAATTCTTAATTTTGCAAGATTTTCTGGTAAACGTCACCACGTGCTCCATTATGAAAAATCTTAGAACATGAATTTTCTTGTGCTAACTAGATCAATGCATTTTAATTAGCATAAATACAGCAAACAGTGTACATATCCAGAAAGAGGGAGAGGATAGGTGCTCAGGCTGCTCCCCATTCTCTCCCAGTATATAATCTGCATGAAAGATATAAAACAGTGACTTTATGAACTACAGACAATTGTTGTAGCAATGTGCTGGACCAGGATGGAATCTGGTTTCTGCCAATACCAGGCGTCATCAGCAGCACTGGCTACAGAGTGTATGAGAGGGAGGGAGAAAGCAAAAATAGCCAATTTTTGGCCTTTTTCATGGCCTAGCTGCTCACTCACGGAAGACAGTGCATCAGCTCCAAAACTGTCACAAATAAGACAGCGCATCCCGAAATGGTGGCAAGGGCAAGCCTGAAGGCCGCTGCACCAACACACTGAAAAAAAAAAACACAGTTTTCGATCAGCTATTTTTGCTTCTTGGACTTTGTGGGACTGTAGAGTAGACCAGAGAGACTTCAGAAGTTCAACTTTGCTGGCTAGAGTAGGGACTCCATCACTGGAATAAGCCTCGTTCAAGTTCGAAACTACTGTTATTTCGCTGCTATTAGTCGATACGTGTACTGCGGTTGCCATTTTCGGCCATTTTTTGCTCAAATTGTCATAGCAACGGGTCTATCCAAGAATGCAAACCATAACACGGAGTGCGCATACACGTACACGTATACGTATGTTCTATTGCTCACGTGAAGATTTTCTCCTTTGAAAATTTCCCACTATACGGTAAACATAATTTTATTTCAATAGCATAATAAATATGTGTACTTAGATCTACCTCAGTCTTTCCAGCATACACTCCTATCTTGCTGTTCACAAAAAGAAAAAGAAAAAAATGAAAATTTTTCCTCAAAACTCAACACAAGCAAATGTACATGTACATACAGTAAATGCGCACATGTACAGTGCAACCAAGCAAGAGAGCAAAACTTTTTTATTTCAGAATTTGAGCCTATTTTGGCTCATAAATAAAATCTATTATAGATAAGAGTTTGAAATTTGGTACCAATCTTCTTCAACACAAACTCTACGTAGAATTTAAAATTATGGGATGTAACCATGATTACTTCCATTTTTATGGCTTCATAAGATAACATGGCTCTCCAAAAGATGTTAGGCACATTAAATGAGTATTATTTTCGGTTAAGAGTGTCCGCTCTACCCAGTCACGCCCAAACCGAACCCGATTCGTGAGTTAACCCCTACAAAATTATGTAGTAGCCAGTAACAGTACTGACTGGAGATTCTGTTAATTTCCCTGAATGTGTAATTGTGCTGCCCGTGTCCATGAGCCACTTAGTGGGTAGGGAGAGTTTCCATGGAACAAAAGAGCTTTTCAACCTACCACCCCTAGTTCTCAAGCTATGTGGCTCTGCCTTATCCCACTGCCTGAGCAGGCAGTGGGATGGTTTCCCCTTAGGTTTGTATCAGTAGTAAAAGATAAACCTACTGAATTTTCATGCATATCCATTTGAAGTTAATTTGACATGAGTGTAGAGGCTGTGCAGTGCATTGCTAACCAGATATTATCCGTAAATCCCTTTCAGAGGGCCAAATATGTTAGTTCTGAAATTCCACTTGGTGGTCTGATAGTACTTGTAATGAAGTTACTAAATCCCAAATATGAAGTCTTGATTCCTTACCACTTCCGAGATATAGCCACTTTTATACAAAATCAGTGAACAACTAGCCCGCACATGTGGTTTCTGTATTAGCTATATATGGGAAATTTGCAATTTTTGTACAATACAATAACAACGATTGTTGTGGCCATTTTGATATCTAGTAGGTTTGTCTGTATAGTTTTTAACCCAAAATATGGTTTTAAAGGTTTTGCTTCCTTGCTTGGTTGCACTGTACATGACGTTACCTTGGCAGCTGATGTTGGTAGGAATCCAGGAAGACAGCGAGAAAACTCTTCATACACTGCAGCCTGCTGAAGACTAGGACCACCAATCTGGGAGAAGAGGGACAGAGAGAGAGATGAATAGAGACAATGAAAGAGGGAAGGGAAGATAAGAGAATAGACAGATGGTATCAAAAATCTCTCTTATATCGTATTTCTCTTCTAGATCGAGCTACCGTAACGTACATTGAGTGATTTGTTCTGGCATTCTCTCTGCCTGGTAGGTGAGAGCCCCAGTGTTGCAGTACCTCCTACCCTCAGAACGCGCCTGCTTACGAAGCTCAAACTCCTAAACCACACCCCCCTCCCCCCTACACTAGCAGGCGATTTTATACACAAACTACTAATAATTTTAGTTGACACTGTCTAAGATGACAAAATATATCAAAATCCAAATATGCTCTAGGTCCTCGCCCCCTCCTCTACTGCAAATTGTGGAGAGAAACTACATGTACCATCCATGTACATGTATATATACCTTCGCCAGCCTCTTGTCCATTTCAGGAGTGGCTTTCTCCATGGACGTCTTTTGGATGAAGGCACAAGCCAGCTGTGTTCTCAGCACTGATCTGATGGGCTGCCTGCTCTATGAGCGGCTTCAGTTCTTCAGCCTGGGCCTACAGAGAGGGAGAGAGAAGGAGAGAGAGAGGGAGAGAGGGAGGGATATTAAATAAAGATACAATGTATGCAAAACCTTCAAAACATTCGCTAGTGTAATATATGCACACCGTACAAGTTATTCATTTTTGAGAAACGAGACACAGTAGTCACTATATATTATACTCTCATCTAATCCTACTACATGCATGGCACCCCATCCAACCACTCACCAACATGTTCACAATCTATTATAATTGGGTATCGGGCAACTTCTCTGCACTGCAAATAGGAGTCGCCGAGAGAGTGACTACTGCTCAAAGCAAGGGGTTGGAAGATGTACTGATATACATGTACATGATGGATGTATAATGTAATTCGCATAGATGTATACTTTAGGTGATTTCCAATAAGCGCCTGCGGCGCAGTTAGAGCGGGTGGAAATCATCAAAAGTACTTGGTATTGTTACCAGTGCTCGACCATACAGGCACTCTACACTGATTGAATTATTGTGGGCTAGGGTAGCTCTGTTCAGTTAGATTTTGAACATGAATTGACTATGGTCTTCGTGACATTAGATGCTGTTACCATAGTAATATATGAAGTTGCTATGGTAACTGCTACCAAATAATTTTACTGCTAACATTTTCCTATTGGGTGGTCTGCTGTCATGGATTTTGGTTCAATTACAACAGAAACCTTGGATTGAGAGGTGCATACATGTACACATGGTGCAGTCGCTCAGCTGTGATTCTGGCAGAGAAAACCAAGGACATCACCCGTACAAGAAGAAAGTCTCAAGTACATGTATCAGTAAAAAAAATCAATGGCATAAAGCGGGAGCCCAATTTGTTACTGATTCACTTAGGTCCTAAGAATATGGCCACTATCATTGTATACCACACACTTGTAGCACAGAATAAAAGTCCTCCTCCAGCTCAGAGTCCCCCTCCTTGGCCTGCTCATCCTCTGCCAGCTCAGAGTTCCCCTCCTCCTTTGCCTGACCTGTCAGCTCCCATTCCTCCACCATCTACTCTTCAGCCTAGAAAAGCTACTGAACAGTCTTGCATAGTATGTTAGATCAGTCCTCTGTATACATGTCTTAGTTGATAAATTAAAATTTGGGTTACAAGTATCGGCTGAGATTATTAATATGCAATTACCACTATGGAAATGGAATGCGTGAATCCCCATCTTGTGCTCTGTGGCTGTTCTACACACAAACAAAAGGTTTACTTAATTTGCAGTGTTTACGTGAAGAGTGGACGAATGCACAGATAGACATGTACAGGAGAGGGGCTGGGTTGGAATATGCTTGTGCAATTGACAGGGGTGAGGCTGAAATCATGACATTTGACCTTAGAAGAGGCGACCATTGATAGATAAAAAAAAGAAAACCTACTCTGGTCGCCCAAAAGGCTGAAAGTGTTTGGTAAAGGTCAACCTACATACCAAATAACATCGATGGCTGATAAGATGGAGGTTGGTACACTGCTGCTGAAGATTGAAGAAACCACCCTGCATACTGTGAATACAAAAGGCCTCATTACCTAATGCACACACATCAGTACAGGAGGCATAGGCCAGTTGCAAGACGTCACCATCACAACCGTCGACCAGTTACCACTGAATGCAGTTTAAGTCCAGTAGTATACAATGCCAAATCACTGCACCTTCACTCAGTAGTAGATTGTTGAGCAGAGACAGACACGTACCCTGAGGGGAAAAAGTTATGACATTAAAAAGAAATAGACAGAGAGGAGCAAATATACATGTACATGTTAATAGTATGCGTCTACATGTACAGGTCCTATGGTGCTAACTTACTCCAGCACGACACACGCACACTATTACATAGTGTGCAATGTCGCGAATATTTCACTTTTTATGGCACTAGGCTTGCATGAATTACTCTGCAGACAAGGTACGTGGTACGTAGATCAAATTGATCTATCACCACACCTAGCCAGGGTTTCATCCAGTGACAAAAATTTGGGGTGGAAGCATGATAAATGAGTGGGTGTGTTCCTTGGGACATATTTTAGGAGAATTTCTCTAATTCTTCCATATTGTTTCAGATAATTTTCAAATGCTAGTGATGGTGATTTACTGTGATAATATTATGATGCTTAATTTAATTAAAGTCAAATTTTTAAGGGGCCGGGGGGGGGGGGGGGAAGTGAGGGAGTTTGGAGGGGAAGCTTCCCCCCTGGGCCCCCCCTCCTCCCCAATTGGATGAAACCCTGCTAGCAAACATTTCCACCTCATCATTAAAGAGGCTGGGCTTCCTTCCTTACTTGCCCATCTCTCACTCCCTGGTAATTTGCAATAGCACAGAAAAGCTGTTAGCTAGTTAAAAATAATGTATAGCCGGAAATTCGGTGGTTTGGCGGTCTATAGTACAACCACCAAATTAAAATCTGCCAAAATTTCCTACTCGCATATAGGTATGGCTATCTCGTACCGAACCGCCAAATTTAAATCCGACAATATTCTCAAAATAATAGTGATTTTGGGCCCAATCGCCAAATTTAATTCCCGCCAATATTTCCGGCTATACGGTAATAATTACTCAGATGCCTGTAAACACCTGCCCTCGCTGGATACATGTACAATACTCTACTTGTTTACTCAAAAAGGCTAACTTTAATTATCTCATAAACAACACCATAATTACCCCACATATAACCACAGAAAGTAAACTGCTGCTGGAGATACGTACATATAGACTGCATGCATATAAAGCAGAAAGCAGTGGGACCACAGCACGTAGTGACACACACACACACACATGCACACATGAATGCATCCACACATAATAGTTATCTGCCAGTAATTGGGATGCATGAGATGCATGGTCGAATGCACCCCAATTACTGGCAGATAACTATTTTGTTGGTAGTTGGACCTCTGTTCATCATTGGGTTACTTTATGATGACCCAGCCCCTTCCCATAGCCGGCAAATTGCCTATAAAACTTTGCAACTACCAACAAATGTACGTACGTGCATGTTTGTGGAAATGAGAGAGAAGATATATACATCCTAGTGGTGCACATTGCAGTTCTCATGCACTGCTTCTACCTAGCATAGTTACCACACCCACCTACCCCTCTCCACCTTTTAGACACCTCCACAGTGTACAAGATTGGGTGCTTGTTCTATGAGTTTATATAGAAACTTGGAATAGATTACTAGCACTATTAATAGCTGAAATGGACTTTTAAATTACGTACGTCTCCTAGCTCAGAATGGGTCGAAAGTAGTGAAAGAATTTTGATTCACACCTTAGAATTTAAAGTAAGAGCAGAAATGGAGCTGGAGGAGTGGGGCCACACTGTGCGTAGTGACACATACAGACACACGAACACACACATGGAGACATACACACCACACACACATGTACAAGAGAGAGAGAAAAAATTTGTGAAAATGAGAGAAGATGCATCGATCCTAGTGGTGCATATTTACTTTACCTGCTTTGCAATGGGGTACAGGCTCTATAGATTTGTATATAAAACTGCGTGGAAATTTGAAAGAGATGGAGAGAGATAATTGTCCTGGAAATGGACATAAATAATTACATCTTCTAGAGAGAGAGAAAGAGAGCATAATCTCTGTTGACCCATGACCTCTTCTCATTATTAGCAGGAGCATAATTATTAACCCAACAACTAACTATGGTTGCTAGCCAAGTCACCAATGTGTGTATTTTAATGATCAACTCACAAACAGAAATATTTCTATGTTAACTGTTCCCTCCTTGCTACTTGCTACTCCTCAGAGAGGAAGGGAGGGAGGGATGTGCTGCATTATTGCCAACTTACGACGGTCAGAGACAAATATAACGGTCGGTCAACGGACAAAATCCGGACATATGAGTCATGTGACCGACCATGTGCTCTAGCTGACTGACAAAATGGCCGGTAGAAAACGACTAGTTGGTCGGTCAAGCGAGTCAAGTAGTTCTAGTACTAGTACTAGTGATACAAGTGATGCATGTTTAACAAAAAGGTCAAAACGGCAAGTGTCAGTCTCTACATTCGAAAAATGGCAGCGAAACTTCGATCGAGACCATCAGACACTGACATGGCTAAGGTGCGACAAGGACCCAGGAGATCGAGGCCTGGTCTCGCTGTTATGGTGTTCGGCCTGTCGCGAGTTTCAAAATAAGATTCGCGGCATGAAGAACTATTCATCGGCATGGATTACTGGATCGACTAATCAACGAACGAGCAACCTACTGGACCATGTTGCAAGCGATCAGCACAAGGCGGCAATGGCACGCCTCCGAACCGCCGAAGCCAAGGCGAACAACGAGCCCGTCACTAGCTACGCTCCTATCGCTCAATGTTTGCTATCGCTAGGAGAGTCTGACCGATCGAGAATGAGAAACAAATTTGATATGTGCTACTGGATGGCGAAGGAAGGTATTGCATTCGAAAAGTTCCCAGCGTTGTGCGAGCTAGAAGCGAGGCACGATGTCGACGTAGGTCACGCCTACAAAACGGCTCCGTCTGCAAAATTATTCACGCATTACATTGCCCAATGCCAACGTGATGAATTTCTTGGATTTCTTTCTCAAAATAAATTCTACAGCTTTCTGATGGATGGGAGCACAGATGCAGGCAGAGTTGAACAAGAGCTGGTCATACTTCTTTCATTTAAGAAGGATGATACAGCTCGGGAGATTAAATCGTATGCAAGATTTTTCTCAGTTGCCTCACCTAAAGCAGCGGATGCCAATGGCTTGATTGAATGTTTATCACAATCTCTCTTACCATTGGGGATAACGAATCTCTTAGATCAGAAAAGTGTGCTAGGTGTGGAAGGGAAGCCAATCTTGGTCGGTGGTGGAACCGACGGGGCATCAGTCAACATAGCACAACAAAATGGTATGATGGGAATGATACAAAATGCTCAGCCTTGGCTAATGTGGTCTTGGTGCTATGCCCACAGGCTAGAGTTGTCATGTAAAAATGCTTTAGCCAGCCAACTTTTCAAAAGTATTGAAGACATGCTTCTGCGCTTGTATTATCTTTATGAAAAATCCCCCAAGAAAATTCGACAACTGGGAGATATCGTGAATGATCTGAAAGAAGTGTTTGAGTTTCCTGCAGGTGGTAACATTCCAGTTCGGTCACAGGGCTCTAGATGGATCAATCACAAGCGCAAAGCTCTTCAACGTGTAGTTGATAGGTACGGTGCATACATCACTCACCTAACAGCACTTACTGAGGATAGCTCACTTAGATCGGAAGACAAGGAGCGATTCAAAGGATACCTTCGAAAATGGACTCAGTACAAGACGATATTGGGTTGTGCATTATATGTGGATATCCTCAAACCGCCATCAATACTGAGCCTGTCTTTGCAAGGGAGTAGATTGGATATAGTACTAGGAATCAAAAATATCCTCAAGTCAGTTACGGCCCTGAAGAATCTAGCTAAACAAGATGCTATTGAGTGGCCTACTGTCAAGCTGTTACTGGGGCGTATCCAGGAAGTTGATGGTGAAATATCGTATCAGGGTGCTACAGTCAAGAATTACACTTTAGAATGTCGGGAGAAAACAAAAAGAGATGCTATGGAGGATCTGGCACGACTCAACGATAAGATGAGAGAACGGCTGGCATGGTCTGATACTAAATTGTTGAGATCTCTACTTGTCTTTCTGGAAACACAGACATGGATGAAGCGTACACGTACCTCTTCTGCAGACAGTCTTGTAATGGACGATGAGGATGATGAGGATTGCAGTTTAGCCGAGGTGAAGGAGGCTGTGGAGCACATCTCGACTCACTTTAGACTTCCTCTTGAAGCTAAAGGAGTGTCATTTCTTACCCTTCAAGATGAGGTGGAAGAAATTGTCGATTATGCTCGAACATACCTAAATATCTGTCAAGTAGAGTACAGAAAGGTATGGTATACTTTGTTCTCTTGTCCTGATGCTCAAAAATGGCCCAACATCCTCATTCTTTGTGAATTAGCATTCAGTTTGCCATTCTCCAATGGAAGAGTGGAGCAGATTTTCTCCTCCTTGAAGATTTTAAAGACCAGCCGCAGAACGAACATGCAAAGTGATACACTGAATGATCTTCTGGAGATTTACGTTGAAGGCCCTCCCTTAAGCTCTTTTTGTCCTGACAAAGCTATCGAACTATGGTGGCATGACTGCACCACGTCAAGAAGACCAAATCAGCAACCTAGAAAGGACTACCAACCACGAACCAAGAGTCATCTCACTCCAGTGATGCTCAGTCTCTTGACACTGAGGATTCACCACTTACTTTATGGGATGATTGGTTTATTGATACTGAAACTGAACAATCTGATTAACTATTGGACCCACTTTATTTCTGTAGTTCATTACTGTTTACATAATACAATGTTTGTTAATTTTAATTCTTTGAGTCAATAAAACAAGCAAATACTATGTCCGACCATTTCTGAAATTGATCTGACATATTGTCAGAACACATTAGAATATTTATATTTGTCTCTGGACGGTATATATTACAATCACAAAGAAAGTGATAGAGGCAGCTACCAACCCAAACCCAGATCCATATGCTCAATTACAAGGATCACTTCTTCACTACTGTAGGTAGGTATTGCAACTGATTTTTCATTACAAAAGACTCCACAATGTCTCTGGAACTTGTCTTCAAAAAGATAGTCCTCTTTGGAGTAGATAACTACTGATAATGCAGGCTTCAGCAACATTGCGCTGGATTAATCAAGTAAATAATGACACAATTTCATGCAGGGAACCACCGACAGAACACATGTTCTGTTTCGCTGTTATTGCAGCTCTTCAGGGTAAATTCAAGTATCAAATAATTGCATACCACTAAACCTATTATTGGCCTGAATGTTTTCCTTTCCCTTTAGCAACACCTTGTCAAAAATGATAATGCAACTGTTAAGAGGGTAGGGAAAAACTAATAATGTCGCTGTTAAAAGGGTAGGGAAAATGAGCCTGTGTGTGTGTGTGTGGGGGGGGGGGGGGGGATGTGGGGAGAGGAGGCAAGAGAGAAAATATTGTCACCCAGATAGATACATCAAAATCACTGGTGACTATATTGTTAAAGAAGTGGGAACCACGAACAGAACATGTGTTCTATTTCACTTTTGTTGCAGCTCATCAGGGTTCTCAAAATCAATGTGCCTACTTCTGCCAGCATATACCCAGACAAGGTCAGACATGATCGCACGTGATCATTCAGGTATGAAGAGCATGGTGGACTTAACTTTATGCTCACTCCGAACGGTAGGGATTTAGCACACAGTTGTCTAGTAAAGAGGATTTAGTTAGGTGACTTACGATTCCAATAGGCTGGATTGGTCACTCCTGCGTTTTTAGACGAAGACTTCCAACGTCGGCAAACTGCAGGTCCAAATTGCTGACAAGGTAATTTTGGCTTGCACGTGACCGTGTCCTACCTCCTCTGGTTTATACCTGGTGTGCATGTGTGTGAAGAGAAAAAAAAACCACATCATAATCCCCGGTGACAATGTTATGTACAGAAAAAGTGAATAAAGTGACAAAATTTAAAGCTGGTGATGCTATATTAAGGGCTACCAACAAGTACTGTATACTTTCTAATATTATAGGCTGTGCTTAAAGCAGATCACTTTAATTGGAACCAAAAAATTCGTGAGCAGGTCAAAGGGCACCTAAGAGCTGCAATTAGAACAGTTCTGGAAGTTTAACTAGAGCTCTCTAGAGCACAAAACCCTCGGCGCATTGCATGGTATAAGCAATATGCAGTCATAACTTAGTATATAATTTGTAGCTTATGTCAAATAAAATTACATGATTCTGCAACATTAATTGTATAATATCGTAAAGCCAGAAATAATATTAATTGGCTGGAATTAAATCTGGCAGTTGAGCCCAAGATCGCTATTGTGGCTATTGCAATAATATTATAGACTGCCAAACCGCCAAATTTTCCGGCTATACGTTAAGTATTATGTACATATTTTTAGCAAGGTAATAGTGGGCTTTTTATGCAGGTGTGGCTGATCAGAGTATATTATTTATGATTGAGGGGAGGGATTATATTTTTTGACTCACCAGTGTCAAAAGAGCAGCTGCTTATTCACCGGGCCCCCTCCCCCTCATCATTACTGTAACACAGGTGTTTGAATGTGAATTGATTATGATTATCAGTAGTCACAATGATGAAACCATAGATACTTCGAGATTTAAACAGCAGTGCAAGCATTTTGTGGTGAACAGAGCATTTACTTGCTTAATTTTATAAAATAAGTATCACATATGAACTGCTCTTCAATGACTATTCAGGTTTTCAGTCCGTTAAATATTACTTCTGTCTCAAAAGTGCTAAAACCATTTCTCATGCTTTGTCAAATGTTCTATTCAGTGCACTGCTTCCGAGCAAGAGTAATTAGTATTGAGAGTACGGGAAATACCGATTGAGCCATACGTCTATAGCATGTATGACTATAGCTTATGTGAGATATCCCTTTTGTTATCTTGTTAAATATTGAGTATGGGAATGAATTATGTAATAGTAGTTTCGAGTAATGGCTATATAAAGAGTTCATGGATTAGTTCAAGACATACATGCAATTGGATCATCTGCAACGTTCATCAACTACATAAACCAACAACAATAATTATGATAGTGATACATGCGAAAGCAACATTCATAATAAAGTATGATCACCACAAATCAAGGCATGAATAACACAACATTAGCACAAATAACCTGATACACACAACAATACAAAACCGTTATTATTATTGCATGTAGCAACGAGTTCAATTCATTACACTTGTGTATATGTACGTCAACTCCATCACATGCTAATCACACACACACACACACACACACACACACACACACACACACACATACATACATACATACATACATACATACACACACACACACACACACACACACACACACAATACACACACACACACACACTGAAGGGATCCATTACTCCGGCTGTATCAGGAGCTGCAACTGTCACAGTGTATTTGAATAGTAAGTGCATATGCTGTATGTATGTATGTATCTGCATGTACTTATGTATATGTGAGCGAATTTGAGAAAAGGGGTAACTTCGCGCATTTCCCAAATTTTGGTTTTAAAACGCTTATAACTTTGGAACCATAGCAGCTATGAACTTGAAACCTGGCATGAATATTCTTCCATCATCCTACTACACTCGCTGCAAATTGTGAGCCCCGCCCACTTCCGGTATGGCGGGGGGCGAGTGCACACGTCGATCGCGTTCGAAAAATGCCGTTTTATGGCCCTCTTTGGCGGCTCACCGCTCGGGCCAGGAGGCTTGCTCTAGCTTCTAATGTTGGATCTATGACGTAGAAGGTCCAAACTGCTCGCAAACCAAGTCTGAAGCCTAGGGCTCTTACTGGCTTGAAATGGTGGTAGGCTGAAAAGTGACAAAAAATTGCGTTTTGCACGAAGTTACCCCTTTTCTCAAATTCGCTCACATATACTTCGATTATTTCTCTCATATGCACACACACACACTATGAGACTGACTGAGATCCAATTCTGGCCGTTGTCGGGAGCTGTATAGTGGTCTGCAGCTGTGAATATGCTGCTCGCACCTCGATGACATCATCCACCATACATCGCATCGCAATTGTGTGGATGGTAAGTAGCGCGGTGGGCGTAGCTACTCCATAACCGGTAAGGGGCGTGTTCATTGTAAGTGCGGATATATCCGCCTATCGTCATACGGCGCGTGCAGATATATCCGCGTTTCGGCCCTAAAGGGTTAAAGGCATTGTATCACGACATAGTGGTGATTGTTACTATATTTAGATATAGTATATGTGACTGGATTTGGGAAAACCCTCCGTATGGGATCCGCGTGCGATTCACGCAATGCGCGTTTTTAGTAGCTCAGGTTGAAATTTGTCAAAGTCCAGATTTTGTCATATACATGTCGAACAACCCTTCTAACTGTTGCCGTCTTCTACGGAGGCTAGTCGTGCTATACGAAGGTGAAATAAGCCTTCATTTTGACCCACCTAGTCGGCACAGCCGCCGTACACGGAGCCCGTTGCTATGGGCGGTAATTAGAATTCTCCACCTAGATACAGCTAGATTCATCTAACTACTGTACGTTCACTCACCTTTTTAGCTTCTTGAGCATCTAAGAACAATTGTCTGTCGTTGTCAACAATGAAATTCAACTCTTGCTCGATATTTCGAACGGCTCCGCCCAGGTCCATTTAATTGATTTCCGGATCACGCGTAGTATGCGGAAATGCCATACGCATGCATAGCAACGCCTTTAGTTTCTCGATTATTGGGGGTGTGGCGCGATCACAAAGCGCTGTATCTCAACAACAAAGCGTGCGATCGGCCTAAGACTTGAACGTGGGTTAGCTCTATGCTAGAGCTTATCAACCATGCATCAAACTCAACTCAATTTTCTGAAAAAATCCCTAACAGAGGGTTTTCCCAAATCCGGTCACATATGGACTCGCGTTGTCAAAAATCGCGCATATACAAAATACTGTCACACGCTCCTCATGGACGCCTGAACAACATTGAACGACAAGGCAAGGCACTTCGCTACTCATGGCACTGCATGCTAGAGGGCTTTGAACCCCCAACCCCCCCCCCCCCCCCCCCCGTAAACCTCTGCAAATTTGAAATATTCACACAAGTGTTTGCATGGAACTTCACCTTGATATTTTAAATGAAGGCTAACATAAACATGTGCATTAAAGTTTGCATGAAGGTTGACAAGATCATTAAAATTAACTAAGTGTGCATTTATGTAAATTCAAGATTTGGATATTTGCATAAAAGTTCACAGTAAACTTCACATCAAACCTTGTAGCAGAGATCACCCAAAAAGCTGCATTCAAACCTCATATTTACAGGTTGCATTCATGTTTATAGGTCACATTGCATCAGTTTGCACAAAAGTTCACACTAAAAGCTGAAATCGGGAGGTTACATTGTTGTTTGCAGGTCACACTGAGTATCGTTATTTTGACAAAAAATAAGTTTCATAGAACAGCTTCTTTAAGCTCTACTTGGGACTTCAATGTCATGGGAAAGGCTTATCCACTTGGTTGGATGACTAGCTTGTGAGCTGGATTATCGACAAATTTGGACTACATCTTTGCTACAATATGAGGAATTTACCATACAGCGTTACCCTGTAGTAGTCCTCTGCGTTTGATGATGGTACATTGTCACGATGTGCCTGCCTACCAGTGGATTGAGAGTTCAAAATCATCACCATAGAGCTTCTTACCTAAAGCAGCTGCCTATATGAACTACTTGTGAAATTCTTTCCCTGACTCCCTCCTCGTGTCCTTCAATATGGATACAATGGACTCAACCATGGCAAATGCTTGCACAACACCGGCGCTAACTCCTTCAAGACCTGAAAGATTTGGACTAGCATGCAAAGCTACCATAAAGGTTGTTGAGGATTGAAGCTGAAAGAAAACCATTAGTTCAAGTAATCCTATCAGTGCCTAGATCGCAGTTGAAGGTGGAATGCACCGTGGCTTGTAAGCTGGCATGCAAAGGTGGAAGATGCTCTAGAAAAGTGGCATAGGCATCAATCCTCTCAACCTATGGTGTTCTACACACATCACTTAGCTTCATAGCTCTTGGCGTGGGATCTAGCTTATCCTGCTGTCTTTATGGTGAGAAACTAAGGAATCGAGCGATATCACCTATGAAAAACTGCATTCCTCAGTGCTGGAATTTTACAAGCAGAAAAAACAGCTAAATTCAATTGATGAGATCCACAGTGGAAGTATTGGGCTAAAGGTGCAGACTGCTGAACAGTAGAGTTTTACACCCAGAACGAGCACCAGACATATTCCCCCTTACCATCGACCACACATGCCAAATAAGCAGATTATGACTTGTCAGCCACTCAACTATCATGCTTCCCAACACCTCACCCATAATTCTTTCCACCTGAATGAAATCTATTACATCAACTGCTTGAGTAAGATTTTCATATCTGTCGATGAACTCCTTCATTAACCATTGCTGCCAAATAGTATATTTTTAGCACATTTTGGCCTTCATGGTCATTTTTTCCCCACGTATTCAATGGTTTACTTACTAAGGTGTTGACCACCTACTTTGAATGGTGCAAAAAACACAATACACCATCTAATGGTGGGCTGCGATGTATCCATGGGCACGACTTCAACTGCCATGGTTGAAACTTACAGAGACAAATTACATTCAAAACTATGTATATGAGGATATATTGCAGCATCAGGGTTTGGTTTTCTTAAGGACACAATAATTATGGTCACAAGAGAGCTGGGAGAGATTGGTATCATCAGCCAGTAGCTTGCCGATGTCACACTCGAGATGTTGAAGAGAGTGGAGTGTGATCATTGTCAGCACTGAATGTTAGTAGCTATAATACTTTTACACTAAGTATTTATTATTACCCTACCTAAACCTCTGCTGCTAGCATTACATTGATCTGGAGATGAAGGTGAACATGGAGATGGTAAAACTGTCTCAGCAGGAGTGGTTGATGTGTCTATTGCATGTAGCTAAATGTGAATAGCTAGCTATTTTTTTTCATTTAATGTGATACCTAGTTTGTTTCTTTTAGTGAAGTATGAAGTGATAGAGTGGCAGTCTGCTGGTTTTTTTCTACTATTCATTGTCAACTACAAGAAGTTCCCAGTTTTCTGGTTTCTTTCTACTATTCATTGCCAACTACAAGGAAGTTCCATAAACAAAAGAGCAGTTTCTTAAATCAATTTACTGCGCCATGTGGCATTGGGAAATTCCCTTTCTAAGTAAATGTTGGAAACGAAAAATTAATACAGCGTGTAAGCTACCACTGTACAGTAGTACACTAATTAGCTAGCTGCTAGCTTGCTTGATTTGCAAACCTGTTTCTACCTATGACAGTCAGACTAAAAAAGGCTGCACACGGAATGTAAGTTCACAAGAATGTATGTCGTTCAGACTATTTTTGGCTCAATATTTTTGTATAGCAGTATAATAATTATTAATTTTCTGATGTAGTCTGAAAGGGGGTTCGGTTGAAACCCTTGAAACTCCCTGGATCCGCCGCTGACAAGATTACAATTGGTGACCCAGTCCAGGGATGTGACTCTAAACTGGACTTCTGGTAACACGGTTCTTCAGATGTCCTTACGAAAACTCAAAGCTCTTAGTGAGAAGAGTGATGGTAAAACTGCTAGTAAGCGAGTAACAAAAACACATGAAACAACATTGCAGAGAGAGAAAAGCAACTTGAATAAGAACTAGCGGCTGTGAAATCGGAAAAATCATATATACACCAACAATTGGCCGAGATGCAAGCTGTGAATAAGGAGAATAGTCTTAAAAAACATCGCAAATTGGCAGCTGTAGACACAATGTCCTGACATAGAAAATGAATTGGAGGATGCTTCCACGCGCATTGAAACTTTGACCACTGAGTGCGAGAGTCTTATTGATGAGACAGTGTTAAGGTTCGAGTTAGACAAACTGTTAGCCATTAAAGTTGTGGAACTAGTATGTCCTAGATCTGAAGAGCGAGCATCAGCAACTAGAGGAACATATTCGAGCTGACACTTGGCTAGGATCAATTGCTTGAACTGCTTTGTACACCCGAAGATGCAATAAAACTTAAAGTGGACGCAAGAATGCCTCGAACTACAGTGACTCCAGCAACTACTACCCCAATAGTGACCCCTCTGTCTGCTACTTCAGCTACAGCGGCTACAACTACGGCTGGTGGGTCACTACAGCTGGTGGAACTATTGCGACGGCAGCAGTTCTATCTACAGCTACAGGGCCAGCGGCCAAAACCGGACCACTTTTAACAACTTTGGAATAGGTAATGATCATTATTACTATCGATCATGTGGTAAAGCTTGTCAAAAAATTCGCATGCTCTATAATTTTGAACAGACCTAGACTTCACTAAGGTATCAGTATCTTCTGGTCCTAGTACAGAACTATTTCAAGTCTTAAGCCCATGTACTGGTGTTAAAGTGAGACACATAAGGCTATGGATTTAATTACTTGCCACTAGTACCCCCCAGTATCTGTGATGGAATATACAGCTCATTTGAGTGCCTTCTTTTTCTCTGATTGCTTACAGAAGAAGGAATTATCTGTAATTTTCTGAATATTGGATATCTTGTGAAGCTCAAATGTGCCTATTCAAATTCAAAGACTGAGAGAGCAGTCTAATAATAGCTGTTCCAACTCAGTTTGTTTCGTTACCAATTCATCCGTTTCGGCTAGATCCAGCGACATCAGCTCCGTCTTTTTAGCAAAGAGATCCCTTTTGCTATCTCCCAGTTGTTCTTCATGTAACCGCAACCGATGGATATCCTTGGCATCTCCAGTTAGGGCACCTACTGCAACATTGACTGCTGATAGGCATTCCTGAATCTACTTCAGTTCGTGCGTGAGGAGCATATGACTTTCGATCCTGTGGTCAGGTGGTTTGAGTGTTGCAATCACCTTCTGAATACGAAGGGTCATAGATGCCACGAGATCATCGTGATGGTCGAGAGTGGCGTGTTCTGGTTCCTGCTCATCGACGACGTCGACCATGGACATGTGTAGATCCTTGAAATCTGTAACACACGTCTTGAGTTTCGACAGAAGTTGTCTTGCATTCTCAACAGTGCTGACAGACGGGTCTCAATGCGAGTTATAGAGGCCTTCACGATGCCTCTTCTCTTACGAAAGTTGGCAAGTGCACGCTTGTCGTCATCGGCCATTGTTTACAATGATATAATCGAACCGATTGCCACGTGGTTGTTGATAGATTTTTCGCAAGTTCAACGAATCTATTGTAGACGATTCAATTCCGAACTAGAACTATAAATGCTATCTGGTAAACAACTATCCGGCTCGAAGGACCAATAAATGTTGAGTCCCCACTCAGATGCAACTAGATTCACATACTCACTAAAACATGCACTTCATCAAATCTTGCCATACTGTATTCTAATTATACGACAATGAAAATTTGCACAAATCAAATGCAAAGTTTAAAGGTGAGCAAACAACCTAGTCAGCATAAGCAAGTTCAAAGGTGAGTCATAGATAGTTAGCACAGACAATGAATAAGTATACACAACAGCGCGTTGTTAGTAGCTTAGGTCGAAATTTGTCTAAGTCCAGATTTTGTCATACAATGTCATGTCCGAACAACCCTTCTTCTAACTGTTCCTGTCTTCTATGGAGGCTAGTCGTGCTATACGATGGCGAAATAAGCCTTCATTTTGACCCACCTAGTCGGCACAGCCGCTGTACCCGGAGTCCGTTGCTATGGGTGCTAATTAGAATTCTCTACCTAGATACAGCTAGATTCATCGAACTACTGTACCTTCGCTCACCTTTTTAGCTTCTTGGGCATCTAAGAACAATCGGCTGTCGTTGTCAACAACGAAATTCAACTTTTGCTCAATCTTTACATTCATTCCGAACGGCTCCGCCCAGGTCCATTTAATTGATTTCCGTGTCACGCATAGTATGCGCAAACGCCATATGCGTGCATAGCAACGCCATTAGACCGTAATTTCTCGATTATTGGGGGCTGGGGTGTGGTGCGATCGCAAACAAAGCGCTGTATCTCAACAACGAAGCGTGCGATCGGCCTAAGACTTGAACGCGGGTTAGCTCTATGCTATAGCTTATCAACCATGCATCGGTCAATTTTCTGAAAAAATCCCATATGGAGGATTTTCCCAAATCCGGTCACATGTGACCGTCTATGGGAAAACCCGCCATATGGGATTTTTTGTGAAAATTGAGTTTGATAAGCTCTACCATAGAGCTAAGTTTCAGACCGACTGTGCGCTTGGTTGTGGAGATACAGAGCTTTTTTTGCCATTGCGCCACACCCCCAATATTCGAGAAATTACAGTGTAAAGGCTGCACGCGTATGTTGTTTCCACATACTACGCGTGAAGCGGAAACCAATTAAATGGACCTGGGCGGAGCCGTTCGAAATTAACGTAAAGATCGAGCAAGGGTCGGATTTCAATGTTAACAACGGTCTCCAATTTTTCTTTGATGCCCAAGAAGCTAAAAAGGTGAGCGAATGTACAGTAGTTCGATGAATCTAGCTATACCTAGATAGAGAATTCTAATTACTGCCCATAGCAACGGGCTCCGTGTACGGCAGCTGTACTGACCAGGTAGGTCAAAATGAAGGCTTATTTCGCCTTGTTTACCCTCCATACGCGGTGGCAACAGTTAGTAGGAAGGGTTCTTCGACATAAATTTGAGGACTTTGACATTTTTCGACCTGAGGTACTGAAAACGCGCATTGCGCGAATAGCACGCGGATCCCATATGCCGGGTTTTCCCGTAGACGGTCACATATGTGTGTGTACGTATGGGGTATGCATTCAGTATTGGAGTGTACATACTTCGCCATGAGAGGAATTTCTTCTGATTGGGGTTGATACTGGATCTAAATTGTTAGGTGTTAATGTATCATATTGAGTGTCTTTATGGTACGTGTGCATACATGTACCTCGTTCGATGATATCTTCTAGCCATCTACAGAAAAATGCATATCCCTTTGTCTATATTTCATGTTGCTCTGATATGACCCCACTATGGTGAAGTAATCCTCTTTCAAAAATTAGATTACAAGCTTCCAAAAACTGTAGAGAACACTTAGCACTTCGAATGTCGGAAGCAGTTGTACTTGTGTAAGAGTGTAACTCAGTCAGTACATTCTTTTGCTATTATAGATAATATTATAATTCATATTAGTAGAGTAGTAATAATTAATGGCCTAATAATTGTACCTGCATTGTTTTGGCTGGTGCTACGTTTAGCTTCGTCCAAGAATCATGAATGACATGGATCTCTCTAAGTTTTGGTACATTCTTGCCAATCCTTTTGCCATCTTTTCATATACATGTCCTATTAGTACATACCGTATTACCTCTAATTTAACGGACACCAGAAAAATAATTATTTTGGCCAATGTCCGCTATAATTAGAGCACACGAAAATAGTTGGCGTTCGAAGTGTCCGATGAATTAGAACACGCTTTCACGCATGCGCATTCGGTCAAATGGGCGTGCGATCGACCAGCTGCAGAGATCGAGTAAACGAGACGGTACCTGGAGCTCCCTGTTCATGGTGGGAACGAGAACAACTCGCCTCCTTCATACACTGATATGGGTATAGGTAGCGCGCTAGCCGAGCTGTCCGCATTAGAACAACGATGTCCGGATGATTAGAACAACAAAAATTCGTACTTCGTTGACTGTCCGGTGTAGTTAGAGGTAAATAAATAATTCAAAATGGTGTCCGGATAATTAGAGATGTCCGTTAAATTAGAGACAATACGGTAATATAGTTAAGTATGCTAATATGTCGACTTGCCTGAATTGCTCTCCATTCAAATACAGTTCCGTTAAAAACTTGAAATTCTTAGTGCCACCACTCCGAGAAGAAAAAAGGGCATTTATCATATTTTTCAGCTATAACAATACATATGTGATAGGATATGAGAAAAGGTACCTTATCGCACAAAACACGATTTTTTACCGCTTTTCAAACTTTCACCATTCCAAGGTCTCAAGAGCCTTAGCTTTTCACTTGGCTTTTAGGTAGTTTGGGCCTTCTACTCACAGATCCAACGTTAGAAGCCTGGGCAAGCCTCCTGTCCCGAGTGGCGAGCCACCAAAGTGAGGCATAAAACGGGGATTTTCGAACGCGATCGACAAGTGCGCTCGCCCCGCCCACACCGGAATTGGGCGGGGCTCGCAACTCGTAGTGAGTGTAGCAGGATGATGGAAGAATATTCATGCCAAGTTTGAAATTCATAGCTGCTATGGTTCCAGATATATAAACGTGTGAATATGCAAATTCGGAAAATGCGTGATAAGGTCCCTTTTCTCATATCCTACCACATACGCAAACGTTTTATTATTGTAAAGAATAGGCTGCTAATTAATTTTGTTTATTTGATGACTAGGGTATACAATCCAGTAGATGAGGTTTGGAGGATTGAATGGATTTTCAAAGCATGGTGCTGGCACTGGATAACCACTCTGGATGGAGTCGCTACTCTAAGCACCAGAATGACTGCCTGAAGTGCACTTGATAGTAGTGAGGTTTGTAGACGCTCCATCGCACACTATACCGGAGGTTTCAGCCCACACAGCTGAAACAGTTTGTTTCAAAAACACAAGCAATGGTAAACTTTCTCTTCCACTTGAAGTGAAGTATGGCCCAATGATATCAAATTTGGATGTGAGATCTCTCCACAAAATTTGCAGAACATAGATAATCTGCTCGGTCTTGGTGTCCTCATCATACGTCATGTAGATATCGTGTAGAGAGCTCATATCCTCTGGACTCATTGCTAGACCAATTATCTGCTGATTCCTGGAATTCCACATTAGCCTTGATACAACTTTCACTTCATCAAAAACAAGCACACCATCCCCTCGGGGCACCTTCAATCCTTTCTGTTGTTGCTCTTCCTTGAATGCAGCATATAGCTTTGATAAACAGCCTCTTCCATTGGCCCAGGCCCAGATAAGAATGCACCTGTTACATGCACATAATTATTAATATTAATAAATTTTACACATCCCACTGAATAATCATGCACATTCCACAGAGAGAGAGAATGGAGGGTTCTGGAAATATCACAATTCATTTTGTGTACTGTGTCGTGCGATCAAACGTGTATAGTGGTGACCGTGTAAGGCAGCCACCTCCTCATTACAGTCATTCAGTGGCAACTCCAAACATACATCTTGGCAAATCTATAACTAATAACCATTGATTTTTTGCCCCATGGTGATAACTAGAGACAGGTTTTACTGTATGTATGTACATGTATTGTCCATAATAATTGTATCAACCAATATTACCTGTGTATCTCTGTAGGATCGCTTTGGAAGGAAGGTTAAGGATTCCAGCTAATTGAATGATTGCAGGAATGTGTATCATAGTATAAAATTGATAGGGCTCCATCGGTTACCTCGGTTCCCGGTTTCTGTATTATATACTCTTAATTAAACTAATGATTTAATATACATGTGTATGACATAGTCAAGGTGAATTGATCAGACTAAAACTGCTTTTTAAGATTGTGCTTGTCATTCTCCCATGTCTTTCGAATATCTGTGCCAACTCAATGAGCGTCGGCCTCTGCAAAAACACCCTCTAACTTGCTACATCCATGGCTTTCCAAAGCTGATACAACCTGGCACATCTTGTCATGGTGTGAATCATCAAGTACAACATCTTGTGGCTCGTAATTTCTTAATGCTTGTTTTTCGTGAGTGTTCATCCTCTGTTCCTTTAGACTGTTAGGGGATAAGTATTTGAGGGGGAAATGTGAAGATGGTTGGATGTGCTTCATTTTTGAGTTGGTTGGTGCCTGAGAAATGCGCTCGGATGCTTGACGCAAACGTTTACGTAGCTCCTTACATGCCGAACACATACTTTCACAAGATTTATCTGCTAAAGGTGCATTTTTTGGTACTCGAAACCAATTACGACATTTACAAGAATCGATCCTCTCAATAGGACTGGTAGCAATTCTGACATTCTTTAGATCATATCGCATAGTTGCCAAGTGTCCCGGTTTGGCCGGGACAGTCCCGGATTTTGGGCCTATGTCCCGGTTGTGTCCCGGTTTACCTGATTTTGCAGCATTGTCCCGGAATCCAGCTCGATTGCACAAATGGAGGTGTGGCACAAGCATAAACTCAGTATATTATCGAATTTCAGTCCATATATCTCGATGTTTAGTGGGTGTGGCAGTACATAATCGCCCGAAAGTGGGTGTGGTCTCCCAAAAGTGGGCGTGGTCCGTAAAATTTCGCGCACATTAATTACTGTCTCGGTCTCTCTTCTTATAAACTTGGCAACTATGATATCGAATTACGTCTCGGTGATATTCAGTATACACTAAGCCCTCACTTTTGGCTGATTGTGGAATGTGATTCAGTAGTAACCACTAATTACGTTATCTTGCATTTGCGGTGCTTCACGCGCGCCGTGCCATATATTGTAGTGTATCGGCAACACCCACACTTACTCTTCGTGACGTCACAAGGTCCTGAGGCCGGCCAGAAGCAAGAGAAAAGTGGTCCAGGTCGACATTTTGCAAGTTCATATTCAACACGAGCAAGGGATTTAGCCAAGGATATTGCACTGGACAACTCTTTGAGGTCAAACTGTCCATGTGATCTTCATATGACTTGGCTCTGACCTTTCGCATCAGGTTGTCCAGTAAGCTGAAATCGAGCTAGCCATGCACAAGTGTGGCGATTGATTAGTGAGCGATCGGCTCCATATCTCAACAATGAAGACAGTTGAAGAAACGAAACTTCTTCCATCCTTTAGTAGAGTTGTAAAACTATTCTCTGTGTGAGTCTGCTAGTCTACAGAGCTGTTTATACTACCGTGTTTATTCTAATAGAACGCAAGTAAAAAAAATAATTTCAAATCTGGTTTGCGCACAATTAGAGTCAAAACAATTCCAGGAAGTGAATTTTCTTGCGTTAATTAGATGATGTTGCGTTGTAATAGAATAATTAGCATAGCTTTGAGCGACGACGTATAGTGGCTATCGAAGGTATCGTCGTACCTGTGCCCCTGGCCCCGATCATCACGAGGGTAGCCCGAGAAAGGCCTTCTTGACAGCCGCGCCGCATAGTTAGCGATGCCACTGAATCGTGCTGATCGCAGCCTGAGGCCCTGGCTGCTGGACTTAGTGCAGTTCCAAGTAAGGTCAGTCCTGAGTGTAGTTTAGTACCCTCATGAACGACAAACGACACTTGCAATTCGGTTAACTATAGCTAGCAACGAGTCCAAGAGACTCAGACAGAGCGAGATACTGAGCAGGTGTGGTTTACTGTGCAGCATGCGGTTTGCGCATGTGCAATAGCCTCACCTTAGCACTATTGCGCTAATTGGATTCATAGAAAATAATTACAGACAGTCGCTTCCGTTCTAATAGAATACAAACAATTCCTGGAATTGAATTTTCTTGCGGTAATTGGATCATGCGTTCTATTAGCATAAACACGGTATGATAGTATGTTATTGAATGTATAGATTTTCACTTTTCATGATCTTATAATTCTACAAATTAGTCAACCAAATATACTATACTGTTAGTGTTACTCTCCTTCCAGCTGAAGTATGAAAGCCTCAGCAGTCTTCGCATCAGGTTGTCCAGAATGTTGAAAATGAGTCGACCAAACATTTACGGCCGATATTCGGCCGTGTATAGCGAGGTAGCTACGCTTTGGACACAAACTGGGCGTGCCCATATGTTGTTTAGCTAGTCTTCTTACAGTCTGCTGTGTTTCAAACCCCAAGAATATACCAGTAGCCAGAAACTAAACTTTTTTATCATGCATGTTGACCGCGATCGCAGCCTCCATATGTTCAATACAGCAACCGCAATCCGGAAGTGATCAGGCAAAAGCGAGGGCTTAGCGTATACTGACTGGTATTCCTTCTTATCTAGCCTGGGACAAAACTTTATATCTTTACTAACTAATCTGGTACAAATTTCTTTGAATTGCTCTAGTTGATCAACCGTACCTGTTTCTATGGTATCAAGCAAAACCTAATAGTATAATAACAATTATTATGACCACGGTAATTATTGTATTACTAATTATTTTACATACTTGTGACTGGTAATCTCCACTGTTATCTAGAACAAATAATAATCTTGAAATGTATCCTACTGGAGGAGGATGATGATGCACCTTCTTTTTAGTTACAGTAAGGATTGCATTTCCTTCATGAATACACTCAAATCAAGGCTATAGTAGCAACTGTTTACAACAGTTGTTGCATTTCCTTCATGAATACACTCAAATCAAGGCTATAGTAGCAACTGTTTACAACAGTTGCTACCATGGAAAAGTCAGTGAGTCGAGTTTCTTGGATACAGGTTCCTGCTCTTGAGAGGTTGCGCAATCACGCTGTAGTGATCTCTTTGAGCGGGTTGGTGTTTTAGTGATTCCGGGCAGTTGTAAGTTGTAAGGTTACTAGTTGGCTCAACAAACAGGCCAAAAGCCGTGGAGATCGCCGGATTGGTGGGGCTACTGCCATAACACTGCACATGGTCAACCAAAATATTTCAGCGCTTATCATTGCGCACGATTTTTACACTGGCAACCACTACCTGCATGAACAAGCACGTGGTTTACATGCCAGACATTTGTGGTGAGTTTGTGTGTAAGATTGTGTAACTTAACCTCTGTACTTGGCAAAGGGTGTTTGCACACAGCAGTACAGTTCATATACTCTTGCCGCAACTGAAGACGGCTGCCAAGAAGGGATTCAAAGAGCAAGGTGACAGCAAAACATGTCAAATAAAAACTTGACAGTGTCTGTGTGGCAAGACAAGAAGAGAGTAAGTGTAATAGCTACTGATTCTGACCCTACGAAACCAGAATTTGTGCAACGTAAACAAAGATGGAACCTCACATATATTCCCTTGCCCTTCAGCAATAGCTGACTACAACCGCTGTATGGGTGGGGTCGATTCAAATAACCAGTTATGAGGGTACTACCATGTCAGGCTGAAATGTCAGTATATCTTCTGGTTCCTTTTTGACCTAATGGTTACAGTTTTATTCTATGCCGTAATTGTACTGACCTTCCCATCAAGACGGTAAACGATTTCCGAGTAGCTCTTACAAAAGAGCTCATTGGAGACTACGCCTCGAGGAAGAGACCCGGCCGTGCCTCAAAGATTCCAGCTGCAAGGAGCTTCTGCCAATCTTACTTCCCGGTCTGAGGGATGGCGTTGTCATCACTGCTACCAAAATAACAAGGAAAGGCATCAATTAGTGTGGAAGTGCAGAGTGCGATGTCTTCCTGTGACATAATGGTGAGGATGACTGTTTTCGTGAGTACCATCTATGCTACAGCCCCTCCTGTGATAACCAATACTATATTTACACACAGTTCGGTTCTGGCACAGTCCGGTGTGGATCGGAACGGTACACTTCGGAACCGTACCCGATACCCGTTCATACGTTTGCATATGCGTGCGATTTAAACGAGAATTGGTGACCTTCGACCCACAGCACCTGGTGTGCATTTAGCAGAAATATTCAACCAGAGAAGGCAGCGGGCACTTGTTGCCATATGATTGAGCCAGGATTCCGAAAGGCGGTTAATTTCTATTACGAGCGAACGTTTGCATCATGCTACCGCCATTCGTAGGTATTTGAAGGATCTCAGACGCAAGTTAACACTAACAAGGATACAATTATGCATGGTTATTTTCATGCTCAGTCTTTGTCATCACAAACTATCAGAAGTGTCTGGTCGCTACCGAGGTATACTATGGTTCCCCAGACGGTCGCCAAAATCGCTATTTGCGATTATCCAGTGGCTTTTAGCGATTATCTAGTCGTGCTGATCGCCAAATGTGACCGGATTTGGGAAAACCCTCCGTAAGGGATCCGCGCAATGCGCGTTTTTAGTAGCTCTGGTCGAAATTTGTCAAAGTCCAGATTTTGTCATATACATGTCGAACAACCCTTCTAACTGTTGCCGTTGTCTACGGAGGCTAATTGTGCTATACAAAGGCGAAATAAGCCTTCATTTTGACCCACCTAGTCGGCCCAGCTGCCATACCCGGAGCCCATTGCTGTGGGCGCTTATTACAATTCTCTACCTAGATACAGATAGATTCATCAAACTACTGTACGTTTGCTCACCTTTTTAGCTTCTTGGGCGTCTAACAACAATCGGCTATCGTTGTCAACAACGAATTTCAACTCTTACTCGATCTTTACGTTCATTTTGAATGGCTCCGCCCAGGTCCATTTAATTGATTTCCGGGTCACGCGTAGGCGTAGTATGCGGAAACGCCATACGCATGCATAGCAACGCCTTTAGACCGTAATTTCTTGAATATTGGGGGTGTGGCGCGATGGCAAACAAATCGCTGTGTCTCCACAACAAAGCGCGCAATTGAACGCGGATTAGCTCTATGGTAGAGCTTATCAACCATGCATCAAACTCAATGTTCAGAAAAAATCCCAAACAGAGGGTTTTCCCAAATCCGGTCACAAATTGGCGAATGTGGGAGGAGTGTAGCTAGTACGTAATGGTCGCTTGGTGAAAGTGGTTAAACTCCACTATACAGGTACTAGACCAAACCCACATTTACTTAACACCCACTACAGTAGTGCTGCAAACATAACCACTTGTCTGTGCCTGCACTCCTAGTGTGTGCGTGCACATATCTCTCCCATTCAACTTTGTACAACATATACAGTGGCTATTGATACGAAATTTGGCTACAAAAATTATCTCGTAGCCAACTTGGCTACGATTTTTTCATAGCTTCGGGGACCCCTGGTATATTGTGTTTTAAGCATGCTCATAGCAACAAATAACTGCCCTTTTTTCATTATTACACAATAGATCTGATCACTGGTGGAATAAAAACATTCACACCTCAGGATTGGGTAGAAAATTTCCGTATGTGCCGGCAAACTTTCAACTACCTTTGTCAAAGGCTTCATCCCCAACCGAACAAAAAGAATACAGTCATGCATGTGACAATCTATTTCAGAGTGGCAATCACCCTGTGTTGCTTGGCTACACCTACCTTACTGAATATCGCACTATTGCGTATCTTTTTGGTGTGGCAAGATCTACTGTTTGTGAGATTGTACACAAGACATGTTGAGCCATTGTTGAATCTGATGAGCACATGTATATTTGTGAGATTGTACACAAGACATGCTGAGCCATTGTTGAGTCTGATGAGCACATAAAGTTTCCCACAGGCAGTCAACTACAGGAAGTTACGGAAACTTTTCAAATGAAATGGGGAGTTCCACAGTGTGTGGGGGCAATTGATGGCTGTCATATCCCATTGCTGCCCCTGTCGGTAATCATACTGACTACTATAACTGAAAAGGATTTTACTCGATGCTTTTACAAGGTGTTGTTGATGCAGACTATTGTTTTCTGGAAGTATGTATAGGATGGCCTGGAAGTGTGCATGATGCACGTGTCTTTGTGCATTCTCCACTGTACAGCCGAATCACTGAAGAGGACCTACTGCCGAGTAAACCTATGTCAATAAACGGAGTAAACGTACCACTCTTTCTCATTGCAGATTCAGTATATCCATTGCAAACATGGCTAATGAAACCTTTCCCACAAACCAGTGTTGTTGCCAATGAAATAAAGTAATACAATTACAGAGTAAGCAGAGCTCGTATAGTTGTTGAAAATGTATGGTCGTCTAAAAGCACGCTGGCAACAACTGATGAAAAGAAATGACATGCACGTTGATCACATCCCCCAAGTCATAGCTGCTGCCTGTATTCTGCACAATGTGTGCGAAATTCATAGGGAACACTTTCAGACTGTCCAACCTCCTGACTCAGGGGCTGATCCAAGGGGGGTGGATGGGGTGGCTAGCCACCCCCCTTCACCAGTTCTTTTATGCAATGTAGTATAAGAGATGTCCACCATTATTAACCAGCCACCCCCTTTTGCACCAGTATGTTTTACTATGGGTAGCCACCCCGTCAGCCACCTTCCATGAATATTTTCTGGATCAGCACCTGTGACTGGTATAGTGTCATGGTATGGGTCGCCAGCTAGTCTCGCAAGCCACACCCTTCAGGCAAGTTAAATTTCTTTGGTATACGGTAAGAGACTAGACCAGCTCGTCCCCAGGCCACTCCCATCTCTGTTAGCGTGTTTCACTAAACGCTGTGAGTGGCCTGGAGACAAGGCTATGGTACCGGTACTAGGGTAGACTATAGTACTAAAGTATTATAGAGTAGCCGTCGGCGTCGCATAATCATGCTCGCGATCAGCAAATTGTGGGACGTAACGATATAGTTTGTGTCCTGACTTTGGTCTCAGCAGGATTCGGGATGGAGACCTTCAAATCGGTGCTGTCCCGACCATATCGGGACGGTTTCACAGTCTGCACCTTAACGATGCCTGGCTGCAGGGTATCAGTAACAGCCATTACCGTACTTGCTCTAATTATCCGAACGGCCAAAAATATTTATTAATATCGCCATTCGGTGTTAAATAGAAAGTAAATAAATTCGGGCAATGGTTTATTCGAGAGTAAATAGAACAGATCCGGTGCAAATGGAGATAGCACTATTATAGCGACGAAGAAACAGCAGCCGATATCCAACTATAGGTTTATTGTTGTCAGCTCTAGAGTTCTCAGTATCACTGTGCTCTCAGGAGCGATCGGAAAATGATCGCCGTCTGTGTCTGTGTTACCTTTCCGCTCTTATATGCTGTCCAAGATGTGGTAGCCACACTCTTCGATGAACGTGGAAGAGTTGTCTCGAGCTCCTGCCATGCTGTACCACATGGCCGTTCGGTTGATTTAGAGCAGATGAGAAATTTTGAAATTCAAGATGTTCGATGAATTAGGAAGGAAACAAATTACTTAAATTTGCCGTTCGGGCTATTAGAATGTTCGAATAATTAGAGCGAGTACGGTATCCTCAGCCAACTGTAGCCATTCGAGATGGCTCCAGCAACCAGCCAAAGCGTGTGAGGGATGCCCTTGTACATTATTTCAGATACAACTGACAAGCACACAATGTCGTTGATTCTCTTGTACACATGCATGTGTATGTGTATGTACTCTCTCACTCATCTATAATTATAGTACTCTTGCTTGTGTATAATTAACAGCATAATCATAGAGAACAATCATCATAATAATAGTAATAGTGAAGTGACATTATTGCGGGTAGACCTGTGTGCATGTACAGTGCCCTCATTAGTTATTGTCTGTAATCTCAGGTGGTGAAAACATACAATGTCATAGGGTCTTGATCAGACATCGCACCTTGAATCCCTCCAAATGATCTTGGTGGATTGAACTGTTGATACCCCTGACCCATCATGAATTGCATCATCCTCAGTTGAAGTCCTCTTTCCTCTTTCCTCTGCTGTGCCTCTTTTTTTAGCTGTCTCTCCTCAAATTCTAAAAGTTGTATTAGCCGCCGGGTCACTCTCTTGAACTTTCAAAAGCTTGCTAATCAATTCACTGGTAGCAGAAGTGTCATATTTATCTCCTTTTGATCTCTTGCGCTTTCTTTGCTGAGGTACCAAGGGTGTGCCTTAACGTAGAATACTGGGGGTATCCTTGGATGACCCTGTACCTGGAGGCCGGACATCATCCAATTCTTGATCTGAAGCGTTTTCCCTCTCATCCGGTTGAGGTTCACCAGCAGCAGGTTCATCTCCAGCATGAACTGTAGTATCACCTGGCCGGGAGTCCTCCATACTGTTCACGATAACCAGTGGTTGAGTAGCTGGTCGGTGACCAACGATCGCGTCCACCGAGTCAAAATAGTCCCATTCTGGGAATCTTCCCTCTCTTACTTTCCTATATTCCCCTTTAAGCTTCTCGACATTGTTTTCCAGTACGTTCAAAACCATCTTGCTTTATCTTTGTTAACCCTTTAGGGCCTATAATATTACATACGCGAATAGGGCGTGGCCGAGATTAATTATGCTAACACGTGCGTTTATAGCTAGATAGAAGATAGGAGTGAGTTTTGAAGCCGTTTCTTTACGAAGAGTGGACAGCAAGTTTATATCTACCATGAACAGAGATCGTACAAGGACGGAAGCGACTTTTCATGGCCGTCGATCTTGAAGCGGCACACTTCCCGACCTGGTAAGTTAGGTATAATACATTCTATGTATTTTGGATTATTATGAACTTTGTAAGCTTTGCGCTTGGAGTTGATCGTTCTCTGGCGCTTCTAATATCAGTACTAGAGGCGCTTAGCTTCAAGAGAAGCGGTGCTCCAAGCGCAAAGCGTACAAAGACGGCCTTAGTATCCGTACATAATCGATTCAATATTGCACAGGAAATGTTCTCTTTCTAGGAGTAAGATATTGTTAACTTCCATTAAGAATATCATTCTACATGGTGGTAGAGATGTACTTAAAACAAGTTACACTTTCCTTACTCAAGTAAGCGGTTTCTTCCATCTTTATCCATGATTTGGCATAGAAAACGAGCTTCTAATAATAAGAAAACTGATTCCACATGAAAGAATGGGTTTGACTTTATCAAAGCATCGTTTCTTGTTGTTAGAAGTACGTTATCAATTAAAGATTTAAGATCTAGATTCAAGCTAAGACTTCTGACGTAATTGGCTACTAGCAACATTTCTTGAACTATTTGGTTAAGAAATTCACTCCTCATATTAAGTTATACTTCTTTAATTAAGTTCACACCATTGCACTTAGGTAATAATTTCTAGACCAAATAGTAAGCAGAACAACGGATTTCTTAAATTCAGAATGACAAACCTATTTTCAGAAATAATTCAAATTATCCAGTATGTCCATAGTCTTTCACGGAGATAAAGTATCTAAAATTAAGAAAACAAATCCGCATATAGGAAGTGGATCTAACCTGATTCCTTTCTGTAAGAAACCCTTTATCACTTAAAGATTTTGGCTCTAATATCAAGTGATGGTTTCTGTCAGTGGCATTCTTTTATAATCATTATCATACTAGTAGCAACATTTTTGTTTAAAAGATACTCACTCCTCAGTTTAAGCACTACTTCTTTCATTAAGCTCACACTATGTGTTTGTATAAGCAATACTTTCTAGGCCCATAAGTATACATGTAATTAACAAGTAAAATAGGGTTCTTAAATTCAGAATGACACACTTACCTTTAGAAGTATTCCTTCTTATCATAATATTATATTATAATAATATTATGTCCATAATCCTTCATAGAAATACAGTTTCTATAATAAGAAAAACAAATCTACACAAAGGAATCCCGTTTTCTTGCTATAAGAAACCTATAATAATAATATTATTATCACTAATATCAAGTAATGTTTTCTGTCAGTGGCATCATTATAACTATCATACCATATACTATAGCAATATTGTTCTTGATTAAGAAACTCACTCCTCAGTTTTAGTAGTACCTCTTTTATTAAGCTCACCTTATCACTTTGTATAAGCAATATTTTCTAAGCCCATATTATTATGTGTAACTGTTATAGAGTTCTTAAATTCAGAATGACAAACTCATCTTCAGAAGTATTCAATCTTATATCATGTCCATAAATTTCTTCTTCAAAGAAATACAGTTTCTAATAATAGGAAAATCAAATCCACATATTAAAGACTTTTACTCTAATATCAAGTAATATTTTCTGTCAGTGGCATCCTTTTATACTCATTATCATACTAGTAGCAATCACTCCTCAGTTTAAGTACTACTTTTTTTATTATAAGCTCACCCTATGTCTCTTTGCAAGCAATACTTTCTAGGCCCATAATTACATGCAATTACCAAGTAATAGGGTTCTTAAATTCAGAAGGACAAACTTATCTTTAGAAGTATTCCGTCTTATCATATTAGGTCCATAATCCTTCATAGAAATGCAGTTCTAAAATAAGAAAACAAATCCATATCAAGGAATTCTTATTTCTTGCTATAAGAAATCTATTATTATCACGTAAAGAGTTGGGCTCTAATATCAAGTAATGTTTTCTGTTATCATATAACTGCTAGCAAAATGTTCTTCATTTAGAAATTTATTCCTCAGATTAAGTCATGCAAACTTCTTTATTAAGCTCACATATTATGTACCATAATAATATTATCACTCTGTAAGTATAATATTTTCTAGCCCCATATCAATAAAAATATTGCAAGATTCTCAAGTTAAACAAGGTCCTGTAATATTATTTCTAATACAATGGCCAGCATTCTTCTTTTCCGAATTGTATAAAACTGATATGGCTATACAATATTATAATACAGGTGCATGCATGCATAATATAATGCATTATAATATTATGTGTCCTAAATATGTCAATTAGTCAACTAACAATGGATATAGATCAATTCGAGGCTTGATCAGCAACTTCACTGAGGTCGTCTTTGTAGTTGTTAGTGGTTCATGAAAAAGGAGAGATGATGGATGTACAAAGGTGACAGATGATGCCATGTTAACTACTTCATAAGCTCTACAGTACTCTGAATATCCTAAAATATTGAGTACATGTACAGCTAAATAGGCAGTGCCACCCACTAGAAGTATGTCAAGCACTTCAGCATACACAGGGTGATACAAACTAGATACATCTTTCCTTTTTCCAATAACCAGGTAGCATCCTGAGCGATACCTTGTGCCATGAATTTCTATCGATGAGCATCTTCAGTATATAGAGAATGTCAAAATTAATCCTATCTAATCCACATGACATGGTATATATACCTGTAGATTTGCTTGCTTAGCTCATAGTGTGTGAAACTGACATTCAAATCTGCTGCATATGTAATGTTACTCAAGCTGACTGGTTTCACACCTGTCATAATTGTATTATGATGTTAAGCTAACAATGTTAAGAATTTAAGCTACCTTGATGTTCAATCGCACAGGAGCTATTGAATGTCACACTTGAAGATAATGCATAAGAGGCACATTGTTGATGGTGTACTGCAAGTGTCCAACACAAAGCTTTGTAGCTCGTTGTTTGTGCCCACCTTTTGAATTGCCTATGCTTCCCCTCCATTCTCATACACCAGTGGCGAACAGGTGGCCCCATTCTAATTAACATAATAATTAGTATGTCATAACAGGTAATAATCAAGGCTTGCATAATATGGATTACCTGATAATACTGCGAGGGATGTGCACAAGATAATGGAATTTTGGTGTTAATCTCTTCCTATAGAGCAACAAAAATGTCATTAGATACTGCTCTATTGTGAACTGCAGATGAGGAATTTGCTCTTTGACAAGCAACGGAGAGAGCAACATGGCAACAATATCATGAAGCATCAAAAAGCATTCATAATGCTCTGGGTGAGATTCATGGACTATATCTCCGATAATCAATGGAAGAATGTGCAACAGACATCTCATTTGTGAGGCTGCACAACAATAAGAAGAAAATTGAAAGCATAATGTTATATACATGCATCATCAAGGCAATGCCATCTAGTATTACAGCTGTTTATGTATATTTTAATTCAACTGCAATACATTTTGAGAATACGTACCTGTTTGCTTTCCCGTTAGATCTTCATCGTCGATATGATCTCTTACCAAGTGACTTGGCTTAGCAGCACTTTCAAAATAGGAATAATTGAATGACTTCACCTTATGGTTGAAGGCTTCAACAGATAGAGCTGGATTGTTGATCAAAATTTCTTTCAAGAACAGTCCTAGGTGTGCAGGAGCAACTCCCTCTAGCAGTACATGCATAATATCCTCAGGAAGTTGTTCTGTAATATCAAATCCCTCTGTATCTGAAATCATGCTCTCTCTATTTATTCCGTAAGTTACTGAATAGTGTTGTCGCTCTGCATTGGTTATGGTCGGATCCATCACTCGTTTACATTGTTGAGTGTATGCTTCTTTAGTACGAAGGAAGAATTCCCCCTCTCTGAACTGTGTGCATGCATATCATACTATTTATTACATGATATAATTATTATAATAATATATTATATACCTTCTCTTGAATCTGCTCAAATGTAGCCATACAGTGTCGGCATTTTCTGTAAGCAAATCCAACTCCTTCCTTGAATCCACCAACTCTGTGAACTGCTGGTGTATCACCCGTGAATGCAAGCAGTGCCCCTTGATAATTCTTCACAGAACCATTGATGTTAAAAGGATAACCACCAGGCTAAAGAATGAATAACATAATAATTGCTATAGCCACAATTAATGCAATAATATTATTTATGAGACTCATGCATACTTGAGAAAGCTTTTTTAGATCATCAAAAAATGGGGTCAATATGTCATCAATTGTATATTGGCTGAACAGATCACACTCAAAGAGTGCTACCAAGTGGACGGCATCAAGTTTTGATCGCTGAGCAGGATCAATGTTGGCAATTGTGAAGTATACTGCTCCTGCATGCATAAAAATACTTACATTATGTATACAGCTACCATCACAATAACAATGTTAAATTTTACCTATTTTATTCTTTTTAGCTTTACTTCCCAATGGATTTGCTAATTCCACCTCAGCATAGTATGCCACAATTTGTAGCGCATTAGGATTTGCACTAAATATGACATGTTCTCTAAAGACTTCTCCGTCACACAGGTCTCCAAGCATTGGGCATGTCAGCTGATGTGGTCCTGAATCAATCTATAATAATGTGATCTTGGTATACATAATAAATTTTAGGCACATTAATGTTATGCACCTGTGCTCGAATGTGATCATTTTGAAGAATGAACTCCAAATTCTTCAGCAGAGGGACGTATACAATCTGATCTGGCACATTGTCTAGAGTATTATTGCCGATGTGTGTTCCCAATGTTACCCTAATTGGATCCTAGGCAAAACAAAAAACAGAATTATCTACTATTATATAATTATAGTAGCACAATTAAATCTGCAACTTACACATGTGGGAAAATTCAACTTCATTCTTGCATTTATTGAATAGGATGTACTAAGACAATCAAGTGAATTTGCATGCTCGTTAAGCTTAGACACAATGGTTGTTGGGTCTGTACTTTCCATTTCTTGTATATCACTTGTTGCATTCATAATGATCCCCCTGACTAGTGCTTGATTCATTTCCACAACTTCTTTGAGAAGGCTTTCTGTTACACCAGGTCTTTGTTTGAGCTTTAACAGATGTTCTGTAGCAACTCTAGTGACGTCCACTCTTGGTGATGTGGATGTGGCTGTAGTGAAATCAATGGTATCTGGGGCCGCTGTACCCAGCCGTTCATCATCACAATCAGATGTAAATGGAGTACATTCTGGATCTGGTTCAGATGGATCATGACTTGATTCCATCTCTGGATCATGATTTTTTGTGATACTGCCACCACGATACAGTTCTGCATGGCTACTCCTAACGTGCTTATAGAAAGTGGCAGTGGAACGAAATGTTATTTTGCAATTGTTTATGCCACATTCAAATGAATTCCGACAGTTAGAATGGGAAGCTCGTATATGTCCAACCAGTACAGGTAGATGTGTAAAAATCGCATGGCATACAGTGCACTTCCAGGAATTCTTTAGTTGGCACGCCATCGAATCTGCGCATGCGTACTTCGTAACCGCGCCCACATAGATCGAATGTCACATGCACAGTGCAGCTGCAGCTGCCGTCAATTAACTGCTTCAAGAATCTCTTTGAGAGAGCTCGAGAAGAATACGAGTGGAGTTATCTAGCTACAGCTGCTTGCCGTGACTTCCAAATCTCTTTTGATTGTACAACTCCCGACAGAGTCCACGACTAAGGCGAGGATATTGGCACACGGTGAACCTATAGACAATGATGGAACAAGGTATGTTAGCTTTGAGGCATGATATTGTAGCTACACGAAACCTATCATTCGGTACGTATAAGCCTTACAGTAATTCTTTGACATAATTATAATCTTCAGTTAGCTTAGTAATATCAAGTAACTCTATACTTCAGGCAGGCCTAGCCATCTTAGTCCTCCATATCTATAATCATTAAAGTATAGAGACAAAGTGTTTCTTCCCCATTGGAATCCAAGAATGAGGTATAACATTTATTTGAAGGATACCATCTGTAAAGTTAGCTATAACCCTATAATCATGCAGTATGATTGCTTTAAGTGCCGTACATCAGGCAAACTCACCTTGGTTTTATATTTCTATACTGAATAAGCCACAAACTAAGCAAGTTATAAATTTATGCGTGATAGTTTTATACATGCACTCAAGAATGCCGGCCGGGGGAGGGGGGTGCATAGTCATAAAGGTGCCGTGTAGATAGATCGTAAACAATTTGATTGTATTGTCCCTAATTATCATGCAGATAATGTTAATTGGGCTTAGTCTTATCAGATAATGCACACTTGTGTTCTATGTATGCATGATTGTAGCTATACTTAGTCTCGCCAAGCCGGACCCTTACGTGGGAGAAGAGATTCTGGTGATTTGCTATACACTGAGTTGTTGCATTACAATATACAGACTGTTTTATGTGACGTCACATTAAATTTAGCTATATTGCGTAGCACACGTTTGCCTATCATTACAAATGGTGCCTGATATAGCAAACCACCAGATGCAGTGCAAGAGTCTGATATAGGACCTGGTACATGTACTATTTTATGCTAAAACATTTCAGATTTAAGGGACAGTCCTACAATTATCTTATTCATGAATCAGTAGCTATGCATAGTTTATGGTTTGTGCTAACCACTAAATTTTATTAGCAAAAAATGTTTTGGGATTTAGACCACTTGGATTTCCTGCTAGCATAGCTAAAAATCATGCTTTATACAGGATCTGGAGAGCCAACCTTTCAGGAAGATATGACTTCTGAGCAACTTGTTGATCATCTTGAGGATATCTTTCCTAATTATGACTTTTCAGCAATTGATAGTAAGTCTATTGTACTTACAACATTCATACCATACTTAAATATTTGTAATTATTCATTTAGAATGTGATGTCGATGGAAAGCGTTTGCTCCAGCTATCTAGAAATGACATCGCCATTCTTTTTCCGAAAGAGGATCAATTTGTGCTGGGCATGGATTTCTTTAAATACGTTGAAACACTACGAGCTGCGTTGCCAAAAGAAGGAGCTACTGTACCAAAACAGCGAGAAAATGGTACATCCAATCCACAACAACCGAAGTCCTCAAGCTCAGGAAATGGTGTAGCCAAGCCTCAACAAATTGCATCACGAAAGCGTCCCAGTTCAAGTCTGCCATTCACCCTTCCTGTGTTTGAGCCTGATCTTGAGCAAGCGATTGAAAAAGATGCTTTTTACAACCCACAAAAGCGAGCCAAACTCATTCGAAAGGCATGTGAAGCCATGGCTGGATACTGCCGTGAGAATAACATCACACCAACCACGGATTTACGCGAGGAGTTAGCCAAAACATTGGTTTCAATGGCTCCCCGAAGTCTTTCTGATCCAACTACTGGCAAGAGAGGAGAGTCTTCTGCTTATGTGAGTAGCTATAATTTATTTGGAGGCTATAGTATATATGCATATACATAGTACACAGCTTCAATAGAGACTATGGCATTGTGAAACTGCACTCTTGGGGGAGGTAATAATGCTTACCGTACTCGCTCTAATTATCCGAACGGCCAAAAATAATTATTAATATCGCCATTCGGTGTTAAATAGAAAGTAAATAAATTCAGGCAATGGTTTGTTCAAGTATAAATAGAACGGATCCGGTGCAAATGGAGAAAGCACTATTATAGTGACGAAGAAACAGTAGTCGATCGATATCCAACTATAGCTTTATCGTTGTCAGCTCTAGAGTTCTCAGTATCGCTATGCTCTCAGGAGCGATCGCAAAATGATCGCCATCTGTGTCTGTGTTACCTTTCCGCTCTTATATGCTGTCCAAGATGTGGTAGCCACACTCTTCGATGAACGTGGAAGAGTTGTCTTGAGTTCCTGCCATGCCGTACCGCGTGGCCGTTTGGTTGATTTTAATAGAGTGGATGAGAAAACTTGAATTCAAGATGTTCGACGAATTAGGAAGTAAATAAATTACTTAAACTTGCCGTTCGGGCTATTAGAATGTTCGAATAATTAGAGCGAGTACGGTATTCCCCTGAACTGCCATCAGTTCAATAGTAAATTAATCTGCAGCCCCTTATTTTCTCGTAATCGTATACCCCTCACCCCCTAACACTTATAATATTAATTTTTGTCATTGCATGCATCTCTATTCATTTGCATGCTATGGTGTTTTTAGGAGGGATTGCAAACTCAAATCAACAAATGGTTCTATAATAATAGTTTCCAAGCCAGGGTTGCAACTGGCCTGGTGAAAAAAAGGAAGAAGACGGAGGGCACCGATGATAATGGTGGTGAGGATACCATCTTGACAGAAGATGATGAATCCCTCGAGAGGCATTGCAAGGAGATTGAAACTGAGTGCAAAAGGAAAAAGCCCGATTACTCCAAGTGCTTCCGATTGTTGGCCCTCACCATTGGTCATAGACGAAAGTGGCTCATGACTCTAACACCTACAAATAGAGTTGCCCTAAACATTGGGAGATTTAACTGTTTAAAGGATCCTGATATGGTAAAGATTATAGTAACAGTAATAATTGTTTCAATAATCATACAATAATACTACTAAATTTCAGCTTTACAATGAATTTCTGAAAAGAGCAACAGGACGTACTCTTGAAAGGAAGGAACAAGCTCAAGAGGAGATACTTGAGAATGTCAGGAGGTTCAGCGATTCCACAATTCCAGCTATCATTGAGCTTGCAAAGAACTCGGGTAGCGGCTCTCCTAAAGGGGTGGGAAGTGGAGGTTAGTTCAATCCATACACATACCTTAGAAAATACCGTAGATCGGGATATGTTTGCTGGTAAAATATTTCACTTGTAAAATAGGTATAGGTCGACGTACGTTACACAAAATATTATTTTCGTCGGAAAAAGTCATTGATAAAAACTATTTAACAGTGAAAATTTTGCGATCTACGGTAACTTAATAATATATAATAATATAGCATCATAGGATATTATGCTATTTATTTTTGCTTTGGTGCAGAAAAGTTAATGTTTGCATTGAAATATGCAATGACTCAGCTGAAGTGCTGTAAGAAAGACAAGGTGGGAGAGGCCATTAAAGAAGTGTTAGTCATAGAAGAGGTACGTATGTTTGATTCAGTTGTCAATATAAACTTCCAGATACCAAAAAGAATTATAATTTTTGCCAAAATCGTCACGGTGACCTGCTCTCATATATAGCTACATGCATAGTAGCTATAGTTATAATTATCAAGGTGACCTTTACTATACTATATATAGGCTTGTATTTTTCCAACAAATGTCCATGGTTGGGGTTGCAGTATAGCTAACCATGCATGCATTTAATTTATAAATATATAACTTATTATACACCCATTTTTCCACATGCATGCAGGAACCTTGTGCTACAGAGTTATCCAAAACAATCACGTCACCTTTTTTGTGCGCCAACGGTGAACCAGATAAGGTCAAGCAAATGTCAGTGATAGGAGAAAAGAAAGTGATCTGCACTCTACCCAAGAATTCCCCCCTATGCCAAGGCCTCATTGCTGTTGTATGCTGCTACTATTTGTACCAGTTTGAGTACCCGAAAAATACTTATCAACTCTATGTCTTCCTGGCTGATAAGCTTTGCAATGCCCCCCTCGAGAGGAAACCCACCACTGTTTATAAGAATTTTATTAGAAGTGTAGAGATGTTCGAGCGTGAAGACTCGCCTGTGGATGAAATGGAAGGTAGCAGTGACTAATAATAATTGCTAAAACCAAATAGGAAGGACTACTAGTTATATTATAGTGTTCGGAAGTAATTTAATCTTATCAATAGCCTCATATTACATTCTTTTACCGGTCTTAATTGAAAGAATAAGTAAATAAATATTATAATACTGGGAGCTAATAGGATAAATTTGTAAATAAGGAAGTTGAATACTATAGAGAAAAGGCTAATTCTGTTACCAAGAACACTAAGCTACCTAAATTAAGGGTTAAATCACTGCTGCATAGAAACAGCGTAGGAACCTAGTACCAAAGGGAAGTATTATTTTCTAATAATAAGAAATAATCAGGTTTAGCATACTTATGTTACACTTGAGTACTAATTGCTATGTTTTAAAAAATAATGGCTGTAAATCACACAAACTTTGAAGAATCTTGTGCTTATCGTGAGCAGTTGGTGACTACTTTAAAGTACTATAGAATCTAGAGAGAAGAAAATAATGTCTTAAAAGGAGGACTATTTTACTAAATAGAACTGGATGTGTTAAAGAACAGGAATTACTAGTAAAGAGAAACAGCTTCTTTGCATGAGTACACACATACTTGTAACCAGCAATTCGTGATCTTATGTCAGTTAGCCACTCTTTCACTTAAATGAAGAACTTCATCTTCTTATATAAAGCTATTTTCTCTAAATTTAAGAGACTGCTATTCTTGCATGTTCTGGCTACTCCTCTACTTAAATGAAGAAAGTGACTTCTGGAATACAGAAGAATTTGCTGGTTGAAAGAAAGTAGTATTCTTACATAATCTATACTTAAATAAAGAAATCTTATCTTAAATACAGTGACTTGTTTCTGTACGGAAGAAAATGAGATTCTTATGTCAGTTAGCCACTATTTTTCTTCAATAAAGTATATTTTACTTTTTCAAAGTAACGGATTTTTTCCTGTGTGGAGGGTATGCTAGAGGGCAATACAAGTATAAGCTTGTGTGTAGCAAGGAGAGAGAGAGTGTGTGAGAAGAGATACAAATCCCAGTGAAAGGAGAAACAAAATAAATTTATTAGCAGTGCTCATGCCATAGATTATTATTTTCATGATCATACACAGGGGTTGGCTGTCCTTCCCACAGACTCTGCCCTACCTACCGTATGGTGGTTGACGTCATACAAAGGCTGGCAAGATCAAGGCATTAGTGTTTGAGATATCCAACAGCGGTACACTGGTAAGTTTATTACTTAGTATCCTTACATAGTTGAGTATTGGGGGGTATACCACTCCAGTGGAGTGTCCATGTAATTGTGTGTAGTGAGGAAGGAGAGGGTGATAGAGAGAGGGAAACAAAGGGAGAGATACAGATACAAAAAAAAACAAATTAGCTACTGCTCATGCCATAGTCTAAAACAATCATTATCGTCGTTGGTTCCTGTCATGCACAGGGTTGGTTCTCCTTCGCACGCCGTACACATCCACACAGACTCTTTCCTTCGTGGTTGAGAGCGGATGTCCCTACAGTAGACACAGCGACGCTTGCTGGAATGGGTTGGAAAGTGTTCTGTAGGAATACTGCTACTGCTACTCGGTGGACGGGGGCGCTTCCTTGGACGGCCAGCACGTTTTCGTGACATGTACGTCCCTATCAGCTGTTCCGCAAGCATCAGCCGGAAGTGCTTCTGGTCCATAGGGTGACCACTCCTGACATCGAAGGAATGCAAGATTAGGGCGTTGGTAATGGACACATCCAACAGGAAGCAGAACACGTACTTATAGTTCTTCATACACTTCCATCGTACATGATAACTGCCTCGGAGATGGTCGCTATGATCGACCCCGCCCATGTACTCGTTGTACAGGGCAATGCAGAGGGGACACTCAACGTCGATCCTGGTGCCATCTTTTTGCCGTCGTTTCACTGTGGTAAGTTGTGTAGGATCAGCAAGTGTGCTCGTTACATTTACCACTTTGTTGTCCTTCCATGCAGTGGCCACAATCTTTTCACACTGTCGGAATACCGACCCTCCCCGCTGAAACTTCTTCGCCTCCTCACTGATCTCAGACGGGAAATTCTTCCTGTTTGTCCTGATCGTGCCACAGCCATAGGTTCCCCGTGCAAGAAGTTTATCCAGCAAGGTGATGGAGGTGAAGTAATTATCAAAGAAGAGCTGGTGGTGTTTCCCCTTCAATGGCTCCGATAGTGTAAGTACTACCTTCTCCCCTAGTGCTGTTTCTCTCTCTCCCGTAGCACCAGTGTAGACATTGAAGTCATACAGATACCCATTCAAAGCGTCGGCCATAGCCCAAACCTTGAACCCACGCTTCACAGGCTTCAGTGGGAGGTACTGCTTCATGCTAGACCGACCTTTGAAGGGTATCATAGCTTCGTCTACACTGAGCTGGGAGTGGGGGTAGTACACGGCCTTGAATTTCTGTTTTAGAGCGGATATGATGGGATCGACCTTTTGCAGGCGCGAGAAACCATCTTCACCACGAGCAGGTAGCTTGTCGTTATCGGTGAAGTGGAGATACCGTGTAATCTCCTCGAATCTGTCGCGGCTGATTCTGTCGGCTATGGGCGCATACCTGAGACTCTTGTCTGTAGACCAGTAGTCTCGGATCTCTGGAAGGCGATTGATGCCCATAAGGATCATGAAGCCGATATACGCCCGTATCTCCTCAGCATTTGTTGTCCACTGCTTATTGGTTTCCCGCAGACACTGTTCCACGTACCGATTTGTTTCTTCCACAATCATGCCCACAAGGTTGTCGTCGAAGAAGAGAGAGAAAATGCCGAGTGGGTCATGAGGTAGAGGTACTGTAGGCCCAGCCAGCTCCGTGCATGGAGTCACTACAACAGGTATCGCCTGTGTTGACCATTCTGTAATATCATTATTATCATGAATTTTGTTTGTAATAATTATTATAATAATATTTGTTATCTTACGGATCATAGTCGGTGCTAGCTCCTGACTGGGCCGAGTTGGTGTGTCGCCAGACTGGCTGCTCTCAGAAGCTATGAGGTGGGTATACAGATACCGTCAACACAGGCCACTCCTTGTATTCTTATAATATGCATGCATGCATGCATGCATGCATGTATATACATGTAATTAGTTTCATGCTGTTTTGATTTATGCATACTGTACATGCATTTACAAGTATGTTAAAATTTTGTACACACACACAGGTAGGTGACACATTCTTTATGTGCATACTCTTGCTTGCTGAGTGTTAGTTTGGCAGCGTATCACAATTTTATTTACACTACACTCGTGCTGACAAAGTAATACTTAGCAAGCAAAAGTATATCAGAGCCTGTCTATCGATGGAGACATTCTTATATACCACTGATATACACACATTGTGTCTCCATGCAGCTACCAGTGCTTATTAGTTTATGCCATGCCCTAATATTGTGCAGCTGCTCACAAGTTGGACTTGGAGGAGGTGGAGATTGGCCAACTCTTGGTGCTGGTGATGGCTGAGGGAGCATGTCATCGTAGTCTCCTTTTAGTAGAAGCATTATAGTATTATTATTATTATTCTGGATGGTATTATTATGATTGTATACCTTCTAAAGAGCTATCTGACTCATATTCGTAGTCAGTATCCATCCCCAAGTCGTCATCACTGCCTCCATCCATCCCATGTCCCAAGCTGTCATCACTGTTTAGATGCTGGAGGATATCCTCAACAGACACTCTGGACCTTCGCGCCATGGTCGATAGTAACACTCTCGTGGTTTCCACAAAGCACTTGGAGATAAGTGGACAGCTGCACCGTGACCGCTAGTACACTTATGACATCATCCGCCATCGATCGCCGCGATCGAGTGGGAGTTAAGTTAATGATGGGCGTAGCTACCTCGTACAACGCTCACGCATGCGCCAAAAGGCGCTATCGTCATATAGCGCGTGCGCCAAAAGGCGCTATCGGCCCTAAAGGGTTAACTTTATACATTGCGTCCAAGCTGGATGTTGGGGTTACTATAGATCTACGCATGCACGTATAACACGTGCAACTAACATGCATGCATACCTGTGTGACCACATCTGGGTAACGATCCACGGTTAAAAAGTTCAAGTAGTGTGCAAGTTCCTGTGTACCAACAGTGAGCATACACCCAATATTGCCAATCCAATACAGCCCATAATGTTATTTGGAACAAATCAAGAAAGCTCACCTTGAAGTTCATATGAGCCACTACTGTCAAATGATAACCGAGAAGAGAATGGGGATGGTAGTTTAGATGACAGCAGACAACACACCTATCAAATAAAGGCAGCAAAAGTAATTGTGAAACCTATAGGAGAGACAAGTCAACATAGGCCCCAACTGTCCCGGTACAGCAAGACATGACGGCTATGCACTTACTGAAGTCCAAATGGTATGGCATAAGGATTCTTTAAGTGCAGCAATAAGATTCTGAGCTGTGCCAATGTTAACTGGCGATAACCTCAACTAATGAACACTGCCAGGAAACCTCAGTCAGCTGACTTAGCTTGTACTGTAAAGCAACCACATGCAGTGCACACACTCAAGAATCAGTCTGGCAGTGTTTGTGGTATCTGGCCCTCATCCGGCACCAACAACAGACCAGTAGTAGAGCCTTCCAGGACCCAGTACAATGATACCGTAAAGTCTGGTTAATAAGCACACAATGTTTATTAAGCGCATATTTTTTAATAAGCGCATGCTTCCTTCCTGTTATTAAGTATTGTCTAATAAACGCATGCGCCCAATAAAGACGACAGTAATAGTCATTGTTCGATCAAGAGTGTTCCATGCTCCACATGGCTAGAACTAATTTACCAACCTATTTTCGGGTAGCCAGCTGCACGAGATCGGCTATACTCACTCAACACTGCGATGTTCCACTGAGACGGGCTCGGACTCTTGATGGGCCTCGACCAAAGCGAGTCTCGTCAAAGAAATCGGCTATTTTTTTTCCACGGTTTTCTTCCAGTGATGGCTTCCGATCATACTCACATGAACTATTACAGAGCTTCATCCAAGAATCGCTATGATTGAGTGCTCAAATCGCGAACGTGCTGGCAGTGGGCGGGGCCAAACGTCACTCTCTATTAAGCGTACTTCGTCTAATAGGTGCATGTTTCCTTACCACCGAGAGTGATAAGCGCATGCGCTTATTAACCATACTCTACGGTATGTCATGAAAGGTGCTAGGTCCGGAGTCCAACGCTTGATAAGGAACGAGTGTCCTCATGTGCTTGGTGTTGGTTGTATTTGCCATCCTAGCTTACCTCACTATCAACTGAGAATACAACATGCTAGCTATACTCTAAAAGGAGTAAGCTGGTCCGCTTGAATGCTAGCAATGTTTTGAAGACAGAAATCATTGCTGCTGGAGATCACCTTACCAAGCTTAGCTTTTCAAGTTCAGGAGAGCTTGCAGATGAAAATTTAGGATAAGGTAATGACATATGGCTTCACCTCTCTGGCATGGATGAAGAGTATGATCCTCACCCATTATATAGGGCAGTGCATAGCCTTTAATTTTGGTCAACAAAATGCCACATTCAATGAGAGTGCACACTTTGATGTTATGTTCTCAATGGAATTAGCTGTTGAAGGTTCTCAATTAAAAAACCAGTTAGTGATGAATCAATTGAATCTATGCATTCTTTAATGGATGGCCTTCGTGGAGGTCTTGCAACTGGGCGATAGTTTGTTCTATGATACCTTGTTATGATGACAACTGATGGATAAATGATAAACTTTTGAATACTACCGATGTGTGTGTCACCATGTACATCGGTAAATGTACAAATATTGCTGCACTTGGTCCGATCATCCAGCTATGTGAGGCAATGAACATATCCTTTTTTATCTGTTGAGCAATTTCAAAGATATTAGGTATGTGGTGCCCTGTGTAGTCAGTAAGCACTCAGCACTGAGATATGGAGAGAGGTTCCCTTTTTCGCCTGCCAAGAAAGTACCATTTGATGAGGTGTTTGGATTCTGGGTAGTATACAAAAGTATGAGTTGCAAGATTCTCATCAAAGAAGTTTACACTTAAGAGAGAGGGATTGCTGCGCTTTGACTGAGAATACTAGTTGGCTAAGAATCTGACGTGTTCCGTGGAACATTTTTTTAAGATGACCGTTTATGTTCTCATATCCAAAACAATAGTACCATATTTCTTCTAAAAATTGGCACGAAAATATTGCTTTAGCTTCGCCGAATTTTTAGAGGTTAATATTCAATATTCTGTCTGCTTGCGCATTCCATTCCCGTTTATAGTATATACGCATGACGACCTTTGCTGAAAAATTAGAGTCTATTCGATCATTCAGTAAAGGGTTCCGAATAATTAGAAGGGCCGAATTTTTAGAAGAAATACGGTAAACCCAAAGAGGTCCCCACTGTTTTACTAATGGCACAAGGTGAATGAGGTTATGTACATTTATTAAGCATGAAGTGTCTCCATAAAGTTCTGGGATGTGCTGATACAAGCAAAAAAGTGTTGTTTGCTATATTTAGATCATGAGGTGATATACTAGAACCAAGAATATGCATAGCATACACCATACACCAAAAGTGAGTAATCGTGAGTATATCCTGCTTGAAAGTATGGTCCAGCTATCGGCGAAGAATAAGAGAAGCCAAGCCCGATACTCGAAAGTTTTCCAGAACTTTCTACTGGTTGATATTGGGTGGGGAGAATGACGAAATTCATGTGGGGGCTTCACACAAACTAGTTTCCTATCTATTTCCTTCAAATGACGGGATAAGTTAAATGATTTCCCAGAGTATAGAGGCTCAAACCCGTAGGTCATCAAAGCTTTCATGATCCCCTCCAACACTGCATGCATATAATCAATTGGTTCACCAGGTCGGTGTACTCCGCCAATATTGATGCCGTAGATGGTCCGTCACATTGTTTCACCTTCTTATGCACAGCGTTGGATATTTACCCCGCGCGCATGCGCAAGGGGTAATGTAATCGGTTTTGTCTGTCGTCGTCGTCGTCGTTGTTGTCTGTTAGCACAAAAATCGCCAGATCTGGAGATATAGGCATCTGAGTGACTCGTAAATACAACGTATCTGTCAATATCGCCGAAAAACTGGCTTTAGTATACTTCGAATCCTTTGGTAAGGTCCACGATTGTCGCAAATACTACCTTTTGTTGGCAATTGTTGGCCACGCCTATGGACACTTCCCAATTTGTGCTTTCTGCTCATGCGCATAAAGTGACCTGGTAGCCTGATAGAGGTCGGCAAAAGGCTGCTCGGGGTCTCTGCTTGAGTGGAATCAAATCTTGTTTGTATGTGTCCCGGTCCTCGCACTCGCATTCTCGAGCTTCCATACGCCACGTGTTTATTCCATTTAAAGCATAAAGTTGTGATGGATCTCCGAAGAGAACGAAAGAGATCACTTAAAGTTCGTGAACAACAAGAGGCTGAACTTGACAGAATAGAAGCCTCTAAGAAGAGGTATGCTTGGTTATACTCATGTAGGCTACATAAGTTGAAAATACTTAAATTATAATTTATATACATGTAATAATCCTAGACGATGCCAAAAGGCAGCTGAGGCCATGGCAGTCAAGCGACAGGATGAAACTGTAAGGGAGAGGGAAGACAGAAGGCTTCAAGATGCCCAGGCCAAGGCAGTCAAGCGACAGTCGGCTTCAGTGAGGCAAAAGGAAGCCGAGGCCATGGCAGTCAAGCGACAGTCGGCCTCAGTGAGGCAAAAGGAAGCGGAGGCCAGGGCAGCCAAGCGACAGTCGGCCTCAGTGAGGCGAAAGGAAGCGGAGGCCAGGGCAGCCAAGCGACAGTCGGCCTCAGTGAGGCGAAAGGAAGCGGAGGCCAGGGCAGCCAAGCGACAGTCGGCCTCAGTGAGGCGAAAGGAAGCCGAGGCCAGGGCAGCCAAGCGACAGTCGGCCTCAGTGAGGCGAAACGAAGCCGAGGCCAGGGCAGCCAAGCGACAGGCAGAGACTATGAATGAGAAATTTGAAAGGAGGCAAAAAGATGCACAGTCAAGGAAAAGGTGAGCTTGTGTGTGTAGACCAATATGCCATACATGGCTTTTATAATATTTTATTCCATTCAATCAGGAAACGCACTTCACTTAGTAGCAATCAACTGAGTATGATGGAAGCCTCACATGCTTTTATTTCAGCAACAAAGGAAGGACCAGACTATGTTTGTGTGTCCTGCAATCGGTTGATGTACCGTAAGACAGTACAAGAGTTTCAAGTGTCTAAGTATGATACAGCACCCAGTGAATTTGTTGTGTCTGAATCTGTCAGGCTGCAGTGTAAGCATTGGATTTGCAAGACATGTCACAGTGCTTTGAAACGTGGAGTATTACCTGCTCAGGCCAAAGCTAACAATTTGGATCTAGACAACATTCCACTTGAGTTATCTGATTTAAATCCACTGGAAGCACGTCTCATTTCTCTTCTAATCCCCTTCATGAAGATGGTAGCACTTCCTTGTGGCAAGCAACGTGCCATTCACGGACCAGCAGTCAATGTACCCACTGATCTGACGCCTGTGTGTACCCTTTTGCCAAGGCTTCCATCTCAAACCCAGATGGTCCCTATGAAGCTGAAGAGGAAGCTGTGCTACAAGGGACACTATATGTACCAGTACGTTCGACCAGCAAAGGTACTTGCAGCTCTACAGTGGTTGAAATTAAACAATGCACTGTACAAGGATGTACAGATCAACAGTGACTGGGTCAGCAATGCTACAGAGGATGATGCTGAGCTCTGGGAGGCACTATCAACAGAGATCTGCCCACCACCACCATCATCACAATCTACAGAGGATGACACTGGGCTCTGGGATGCACTATCAACAGAGCCCTGCCCACCACCACCATCATCACAATCTACAAATGGTGAGCACTTACATGTACGTTATATTGGTTGTAAATCTTTACTTCCTGTTTCCTGGCAATCAAATAATCTATGCTTTTCTTATTCATATAGGTGAAACCATTTTGAGTTCACTTGCTCGAGAGAGAGGCTTTTCAGTTAGAGATGTTCCAAGAGATGGTGACTGTCTCTTTTCAGCAGTGACAGTACAACTAAACAGTCTTGGTATCCAACCTGGTGAAACGAGTCTGAGGGAGCAGCTTGTGGAATACCTGGAGGCACATCCATACACACATGATGGATCCTCGCATTTCAGAAATATGTATCAGCCCCTGTAGTCAGTGATGACCCCAGCAATGCAGACACTGAAGCTCCAAGTGAACAAGACAACATCATCAGCTCCGTTGATGATCTTCAACTGCGTCAGCAACTGAGATGGTTGCAATATCTTGAGAGATTAAATGCAGGTGCTTGGGGGGATCACATAGCAGTTCAAGGACTGGCTGATGTGCTTCATGTCGACATCCACATCATCTCAACCATTAGTCCTGACATGGAGCTAATCAGAACATCTTACAATACTCCTGCTGGGTCATCCACCTTGGCTTGATTGGTCAGTTTCACTACCAGGCTCTTCAGAGAATTGATAGACGTCATCCTGCTTGCAACCAGGTGTCAGCAAATGACCAATCTGAATCCCCAACAGAAGAGCATGACAATGAATTTATTGAAGATCAAGAGGCTTTTAAGCATCAAGCCCAACTCAGAGGACTACCTTATGATAGCTTCCTGCAAAGAGAAGATGCAATTGATGCCACAACAGACAATGTGTTTACTGTTGCTCCCGGTGAAGGTCAAAAGCCAATTGGTATTCTCAGTGACAAGCACTTTGAGGAGATGTGCAATCCCACAAAGTATCCAACTGGAACATATGGACTCATTACAGAAAGGAAAACCAGGCTTACAGTACGCAAGTACTTCAACCAGCGCCTTCTTGATGCTGATGGAAGATTTGCTAGGGACATCGAGTATTTACTAACAGCACAATATGCTGTTGAAAGTAAACAAGTTGCCGATGATGCCAGCATTGCTATGAGGCAAACTCGAGGTAGACTGCACAGAGGACAGACACTCACTGCAGGAGCTATCAGGAACCAACAGGTCATATCAGATATGATTCAGAAGGATTATGCCTATCGCTTTTTGAAGAATGTAAGAGGTTCACCAGCTTACTTTCAGAGAGTTATGTATGATGTGCTTGGGATGATCAGGCAGCTGGGAATTCCAACGTGGTTCCTCACTCTCTCAGCAGCAGACATGCAATGGCCAGACGTGATCCAGACAATAGCCAGACAGTATGGCACCATACTGACTGATGATGATATCAAGACAATGTCTTTTGAAGAGAAAAGCAAGTGGTTGAGACAGAATCCAGTCACTGCAGCCAGGCACTTCCAGTATCGTCTCAACACCTTCTTTCAGGTCTTCCTGAAGAGCACAGCTCATCCCCTGGGTGAGCTAGTGGACTATGCCATCAGAATTGAATTTCAAGCAAGGGGATCCCCTCATGCTCACACCATCCTCTGGATCAACAATGCACCCAAGTTGAATGTCAACACTGATGAAGAGGTATGCAGCTTCATTGACAAGTACATCAAATGCAACATCCCAGACGATCAAGAGTTGTCTCAGCTGGTCTCCAAAGTCCAAAAGCACAGGCACTCAGCCACATGCAGGAGACATGGCAAATGTCGATTCCATTATCCTCGTCCACCAAGCCCAGTGACAGTGATTGCTCGCCAGTCAACTGCTGCCACATATTCAGAAGGACAAGCTGAGCAGGCAGTGAAAGCCCTAGCTGCTGTGCGGAAAGTTCTGGATGACAAGGATACTCCAGAGGATATCAGCATGGATGAACTTCTTCACAAAGCAAACGTAACATCTGACATGTACCTCTGCGGACTGAAGATTTGCTCCACAGGAAATAGTGTTGTCATGCAGAGAAAACCATCAGAGTCATGGATCAACACTTACAATCCAGATGTCATCAGAATATGGAAAGCCAATATGGATTTGCAGTACATCCTGGATCCATATGCATGTGTGATGTACATAGCTGCATACATGCTCAAGAGTGAACGCTCAATAGGGGAACTCCTGAAGCAGGTGTCCAAAGAGTGTGGTAGTGAAGATATCAGAACCCAGCTAAAGCGTCTTGGATCAGACTTCCTCAACCATCGTGAAGTCAGTGCTCAAGAAGCTGTGTACAGAATCCTGTCATTGCCACTAAAACAATTGAGCAGGAAGGTTATCTTTGTCAACACAGCTGCCAAGGAAGACAGAGTATCCCTATTAAAGCCCATGAATCAGATTCAAGACATGGATGAAGAATCAGAGGACATCTATCAGACCAGCTTGATAGATAGGTACACTGCAAGACCAGAACAACTCAGTGGTATGTGCCTTGCTGAATTTGCTGCCAACTACACCACTCGCAGTGGACAAGAACTCACAGAAGATGAAACAACTGATGCATTACCAACAGCTGATGATGAAAAAAGTGGTAAATGTGAAAGTATCAAACTCCAGGGTGGCCTTGGACGCATGTACAAACGCAAGAGAGAAGCTATCATTCGCTTCCATCGATTCAACCAACAGAAAGAGCCAAACAAAGTGTACAGGTCCAAGATAATGCTGTATGTTCCATGGAGGGATGAAAGCTCAGACCTGCTCGATGGATACATGGACTTTCGCAGTCATTATGAAGACAAGATTGATGATATCTTGGAGAATGAGCAGAAGTATACACAGAATGCCACAGAAATTGATGAAGCCATAGATGATCTAGCTGAGCATGGACCACCCCAGCATGCATGGGACCAGGTAGCTCCAGGTGTAGCTGAACAGCAAGCACAAGCTGAAGCACAGGGAGCTGAAGAAATGAGACGCATTGAATAGGAAGATTTGGATGCAAATGCAGCACTTTGCCAGCAGCAGTCAACCCCGCTGCTACAGAGATTTGCCTTAGAGACTAATAGGGAGCTGATTCCACCTGACAAATACCGTGAGCTCATGAGAGGACTCAACACCAAGCAGAGGCAAGCTGTGAACTTTCACAGGAGATGGTGTAAGGATGCAGTTATTGCAATGAAAAAAGGAGAAAATATAAAGCCATACAGAGTCTTCCTAAGTGGCCCTGGTGGGGTAGGAAAGAGCTATGTTATCTCTCTTATTCACAGAGACACTGCGAAACTATTGCGCCTGTCAGGCCAAGTAGAACCTGAGGATGTTACAGTATTACTGACAGCACCCACAGGAGTTGCAGCTTTCAACATCCAGGGAATGACAGTGCACTCTGCACTCCTACTTGGTACATCGAAGTTTAGCACCCAGCCCCTTACACAGGATAAGCTGAACACTCTGAGAACAAAATTGTCAAATCTGCAACTGCTCATCATTGATGAGATCTCTATGGTTGGTTCCAATATGCTGCTCCAGATTCACAAGCGTCTCCAGCAGCTAAAGGGTAAAGGAGATAATACAACATTTGGAGATATCAGTATTCTTGCTGTTGGTGACCTTTACCAGCTACGACCAGTAGCACAGCCACATGTGTTTGCTCAGGTTGGTGATGCCTATGCTCGACTCCATAAGTCTGGCTCCCTCTGGTTAGATGAATTCAAGATGATTGAATTGGATGAGATTATGAGACAAAGAGGGGATAGCCAGTTTGCCCAGCTTTTGTGTCGAGTACGCACTGCTACCTGCACTGACGAAGACATCAAAGTACTTGAATCAAGAACTATTACTGATGATCATCCAGACTACCCTCATGATGCACTACATGCCTACCCTCGTAATTCTCATGTGGATGACCGAAACAAGTTGAAGCTTCAAGAGCTTGCTCCAGAAAGAGAGCATGAAGTCATCAAATCAATCGACAATGATAAGGACAAACATACCCAACTACTTAACCTGAGTATACCAGAAAGCAAGTCTAAGACAGGTGGGCTGGTCGGTGAACTGCATCTTGCTGTTGGTGCCAAAGTGATGCTGACTGTCAATGTTGATGTCTCAGATGGATTGGTAAATGGTGCAAGGGGAACAGTTCAAGCCATCATCAAAACTGGTTCTGACGTGACCTTAGTGCTTGTCAGATTTGATCATTCTCGAGTAGGTCCCAAAGCAATTGCACAAAGTCAGTATCGTAGCCAATATCCAGAAGCTGTACCAATCAGCCGATATGAGGCAGTATTCCATATTGGGAAAAACAAAGCTGCTGAAGTAAGTAGGAGGCAATTCCCACTCGTGCTAGCCTGGGCGACAACCATCCACAAAGTGCAAGGACTGACAATGGATCAGATTGTTATTGATATGGTTAACAAAGTGTTTGATGCAGGCCAGGCATATGTTGCTTTCAGCCGTGTAAAGACACTTGAAGGCTTATTCATCAAGAATTTTAAACCTGCCAACATAAGAGTCAATGCAGATGTTGTGAGTGAAATGAAAAGATTGTCCACACAAGACCTCCCCATTGAACCACTACCAAATGTAATCAGTCTACCTAAGGACAACTGGATGAAGATTGGCCATCTAAATATACACTCATATTTGGGGAAGCTAGAAGACATCATTATAGACCAAGTTATGAAGCAAACTGACATTATGTGCTTCACTGAAACATTTCTCAGACCTGATCAACGCATAGACCATCATCATCTACCTTTACAAAGTGAATGTCTTGTTTTCAGATTAGACCGTCTACAGGCAAGCATCAATGATGTTGCAAAGGGTGGAATAATGATACTATGTTCAAAATCACTACAGCCTGTTCAAATCTGTATCGAACATCCATCTCAACTAGAAATACTGAGCATAATGGCAAATTCTACCAATTGTGACTACAGAATATGCATAGTAGCCGTCTACAAACGCCCACAGCAACCCCTAACAACATTTTTATCTCTCTTCAGCAATTATCTAAATAGTCTTCCCCAGATCGTGCCCACTATTGTTCTTGGAGACTTCAATGACAACCTCCTCAGTCCATCAACTTCATCACGGCTGCTTCAACTGATGTCATACAGAGGTTTCTCACAGCTCGTCCAAGTGCCTACCACTGACTCTGGATCACTACTTGATCACATCTACTACAATGGTGCTACTGACAACACGTTCATTGATGTGGTTGACACATACTACTCAGATCATGATGCTACCTATCTGTCTCTCCACCATTGAATCTACCCTACCACTAGAATAATCATACAAGTGATACAACAATTCATGTCTTATCAGCTATCCCACTAATAACTAAAGTTAAGTCACCATGCATGCAGTATCAACAATATTTAATTTACATAATATTATTAAATATAGTATACAAGTACTCATGCATGCAATCATTCTATAAAGTTAATTATGAGCAATGTATTATCTTTTTTAAAGGTTATTGTCCAGATGAAGCAGATAATGTAAGAATACAGAAGATCTGCTTTATGGTGACAGTTGCTTGAGGCACCCACTCTCAAGGGTGGTTTGATGAGTCGCCAAAAGCTTCTGGTAACCTTAGCACAAGAAGTGAGACCAAAGAATGAATAATGAAGAAAGAGTGAAGAACGAAGAGAGAAGGTCTCCTTTATTATGGTGTCAGTTGCTTGAGGCACCCTCCCTCAGGGGTGGTTCGACGAGTCGCCAAAAGTGTCTGGTAACTGTATTACAAAGAAACAAGACCTAAGAATGAACAATGAAGAAAGAAGAACGAAGAATGAAGAGAGAAGGTCTCCTTTATTATGGTGTCAGTTGCTTGAGGCACCCACCCTCAGGGGTGGTTCGACGAGTCGCCAAAAGCTTCTGGTAACCATGGGACAAGAAATAACACCTAAGAATAAAGTCTAAGAAACAAAAATGAAGAATGAAGAGTGAAGGTCTCCTATATTATCATGGTGTCAATTGCTTGAGGCACCTACCCATGCATCAAGGGTGGTTCAATGAGTCACCAAATTTCTGGTATAACCATGGCTAAAGAAGAGAAAAGACTATCAAACTCAGATTAAAGCCACATGAAATGGATGAATACATACAGAATCTGATGAGGAATCAGCAACACAATAGCATACCAGAGCCAACAAACAAAGTCATGCATATTATACAAGCCCCAGTAAACGGGTGGTAGGGTGGGGGGCCAGCTATGCAGTGTCACATATTCGCGATGGTGCTGGCTATCACCCTGTAACTACAGAGTGCAAGAACACTGCAGTCCTCTAATGTAGCTGTAATAATAATAATTACAAATATACACTATTATTGTTAATAATAATTGTCAAAATTAATGAATTTGCCAATCCCATGGTCCTTGGCCATTAACTTAAATTTTTATGGACTCTTAAGTTATAGAAATGATGTTCTAATATTATTATTACAATAATACAATGATTTAATTATAGGAATCAAAGTTAGTTGATTATAATAAAATCACAATAATTATAAGAAATGAAAGTTTGATATTATGAAAATTTGAAGTTAATGTTCAAAATTGAACATCATACCTTTCTCTTCTTCGAAGCTTATACGCCATAGGCGCGATTTCGTGTCATGCACGCGAACCGCCATAGGCGCGAAATCGAGCCAGTATAGCTATATTAGCGCTATGGCACCGCCTACATTCCAAAGAACGAGAAGCCATAGCTTTGGCTTCCTGTCTATGACTACTAGGGGGCCTCCCTTGCATACCTGTGGTGTGAGGTCACGGTTGGCCCAACCCACCGCTCGCTACTAAAAATGTTTTTGTGAAGATCGACGATAATGGCGATCGATCCGGGTACGAGAGCGGTACGTTTTCTACCACAGGGCAGGAGGTACAGCTCTGTCGCTAAGTATATAGCTAGACTAGGTTTATACCTACACAAATATGACGAGCTTTTCAACAGAGCCAAGCGCTTACCTGGGAGCGACTCGAAGACGGCGGCCATTATGGAGGTAAGTAAGCTTATAAGCTTTTGTGTATGTTTGTAGCTTATAGTATGTATAGTAGCGCCCTAGCGGCGTACTAGAAAGTAGCAGCTACCTGTCTTACATATCATGAAGGCCTGTACTGCCTGTGTGGCTGTGCTGCTATGCTGTACAAGACACTTTATTTGTGTCACTATACTTTCTTGAATACAATTCGGCGTTGGCATTACGTATGACGTCATGACCTCTTGGCCTATAATCGGTTAAACCGTGCAAAATCTTCATCACCCATTCTCTTCCTCTGTATTTCTGCACGAACTCTTTCCCTCTCCTGTTCCTCAATTCTAACTCTCTCCCTGATTTCCTCCTCCATTTTTTGTTTAGCAAGTTTTTTCTCCTGAGCTTCTTTGCTTTCCTTAGCCTTTTTTTCCCAAAATTGTCTCAGTTTCTGGAACTCCTTTTCTCTCTCTTTTTCAGTCTCTCTGTTTTCCTGTAACTTCTTCTCCAACAACTTCAGCCTATCCCTCAACTGCTTATTCTCTAGCTGCTGTACATTTTATCTATTTTTCTCAAGTCTTCTTTTACTCTTGAAATATCATCATCTTTTCTAGTCACAATTCTTTGTAATCTCTTCACTTCAGCACCTTTTTCTTCAACTGTCTTCTGCAACTTCTGACACTTTTTTGCTTCACTATCCAATTTTTCTTCAAGACTATCTACCTCATTTTGCTTTAGGTTTACTTTTTTTTGAAGAACCTCAACTTCAGATACCCAGTCATGTGCATCAACAAAGTCAGACTCCTCCATATGAGCTTTGAAATAACAATCACCAGCTTTGAAAATTCAAGTCAAATGCAAACTATACTTGGGGAGACTGCATGTGCATGTCTATACTAGGGCACAAGAGGTTATTATAAAGTCTGATACCCAAACTGATTGAACATGAGGACTGGGAAATGCATCAGGTAGCACAATTCCAAATAAAGAGCAGAACACGTGGTGCTATTTCAAGTTCAGTGACTAATTTCTCTATCAGCCTCTTCAATATCTCTGATTAGCTAGCTTACTATTATATAAGCAATTCTAGTACCAGTTTGAAAATTGCAAAATGTCAAAAAGACCCCACAAAGAGACGGAATTTGCTAATGTTGAAGAAGTGACCAGTCCTTCAGGAAATGCCAAAGTACACGGAGTAATCATGTCTTTATCACCAATCAAGACAAAAGGAACCACAGGATACTTCGACGGAGAAATAACAGACGGAAAGAAAAAGATGAGGCTATATGGATTTGACTCTGCTGACGGCGTCAGACGAAAGTTGCTGGAGTATAATGGAACAGAAAAGGCAGTTGCATTGTCCAAATGTGAAATCAAACCCTCCAGAGATGGCAATTCTCTTGAGATCAAGATTGACAAACGCACAGAAGTATCCACATCACAGAAGAAGTTTGACCAATCTCAAATCGAAGCAATGACCGAAGGTAAATTCCTCAAGCTAAGTGATCTACAAAAAACACCCGAGTTCCAGTTAGTATCAGTAGCTGCCAAGGTCACCAATATTACTGATCCAAGTAAAGTTGCCAACGGCAAGCTAAAACAAGATATAACAATTGCAGATGCCAGCAGTTCAGCTCGCTTTACCATATGGGAAGAGGAAATTGGCAACTTTGATCTCGGAAAGTCTTACAACATCTGTTCAATCAAAGTAAGGGAGTTTCGAGATATTAAATATCTGACAACATCACAAGGGATATCTCAATACTCTCTAATTGATGACATTGGCCCTGTAGCTGATACTGACGAAGGTAGCAAAGATCAATACCATGCCAGCAACCCAAGGAATGCACGCATTATGGGCGTTCATGACCTTCATACCTTTAACAGCTGCATAAATTGCCATGGTAAAGTAGTTCCACAAGATGACGATCCAGAACTATGCAAGTGTACAAAATGCCAAATGGTTCAATTATATGAAGCATGCAATGAAGAATTAAGCGTACGACTGCTGTTGAAATCTGATGCAGAAGAAGATGTCACCCTTCGTGCCTTCACTGATATTATTTTCAAGATTCTGGATAAATCTCGAGATGATTTTGAACTTTCTCAAATTACTCCATACTTACTACTAAAAGCACAGCCCTTTTCATTTCAACACTCAGGAGGCATCATACAAGCTATACACAGGTCATAATTGCATCCATTCAGACCTATCACCCAATACCAACAAATACACAGCTTTCAATTCATGCACTCACAATCTTGCTACTCATGTACTGCAATCATTCATAACCATCACTCATATTATTATTAATTTTCATAATGCTGGTCATCAATACTATTGAAACTTAACCTCAATAATCATAACTTAATATCATGATTCATAATTATTATCCACTTATTATTAATTTTCATAATCATTTCATCTAAATTAATGATAAATATGTAATAATTAATATGATTCATAATACTATAGTAATCACTTATATAATTTCCCAATCACTGATTTCATCCAATATTCAATGATAAATCTGTAATAATTTAATAATTCATAATATAATATTATAATAATAATATTATTATACCTACAATTATAAAATAAATTATACCAGCGCGCGGGGTATGTGCTCTATAGAGCTCTAGTGGCATGAGTTCTCGGTATACGGGCCTCGGTAGGTAAATTGACCATTCGACGACTAATAGAGACCCCTTTATCCAAGCAGAAATTGCAAGAATAATACCCGTTGTACTGCTTTTGGTTGAGTACCATGGGTTTGGTAGGAAGGTCACAAACCGTCAGCAGAAGCTTCATTCGTATTTGCTTTCTCCGATCATGAGTGCTGATGTCTAGCCCTACTGTATGCAAGTGTTACAGTTCTTTGAGAACAGTCGATAAGATGATAGTAGGAGGTGGTTTTTGGGGACCAAACCACACTCTAGCAAGCAGGATATAATCCTTATTCATTCGTAAGTGTGGTGGCAAGCTGGTGATGGACAAAAGAACAGGCCATAGTATGAACACTTTGATGCCATCTACGTTCATTATTACTCCAATGTGCTCTGGGACAGCAAAGAATGAATCTCGCTTGTATGCTTGTATGATTCTAGATCCTGAATGTCACAAATATTTCCATTTCTCTCTCTTATAAAGGGATATTGGAGAAGTGACCAATCTGAAATACAACGTACAATGTAATTAAATCGTGCATCTGTAAAACAACACAAGGCCCCACCAGGATTTGACAACCAAAGAGCGCATTAAATTTACACCGTTGAAACATCACTGTTTATAACAGGTCCAAAGGGGACTTTGTGTGCTCTGATAAAGCCCTGATGAGAGAATGCATGCATACATGACATGCACAAACATGTATATCTACTGTGAGTTAGCACATAAGAGAAATTAAGAGTAAGTGTGCATGGGTGAGGGGAGGGAAGTCTCTAAGGTAGTTGCCAGCTGCTTCTTACTTAAATGGGACCAGTTCATCCTACACAAAAAGCGATGCCTTCAAGTATCTGGTGAATGGAGTTACTTCTGCTCATGCAAGCACATGCGTGAAATGTATGACATAAAGCGTGATGTTGCTGACCACAAAGTGTGAGCATACGATGTACAATTTGTATTAGTTTGTGATTTTGCACTCTGCCTAGAGACAAACCAAAGCAACTCTATTCACTAAACCCTTTCCCACGTCTGTGCATGTAACCTATCAGACTACTAATTAATAAACTGTTAATTTACCTTCCATAACTTGCTTTAGATGAGCTGTAATATGAACTGAAATGAAATAGCACAGATCAGCCTTGTCATCTATACAGGATCTTTGTGAGCAATGCTTATCTCCTAGCTTGATTTTCTTGAAGCACAGTGAACAGAAACGTGGTTGTATCTCATCTGTGATGAAATGTTTCTTGAAGGTGTTAAATGATCTTGGCAAACCATGCATGGAAGGGACGTGCACCTTCAGACAATTTAGCAGCTGAGCCATGGCACTGCATAGATATAGATAACTTCAACACATTTATTATAATAATAAATTATTTTATAGAACTCGAGCTGCGTGTTGCAGAGAGCCCTACTCATAAACGTCAAAAGAGTAGTAGTGCTGGCGCCAGTAATCTGGAGGTAGAGTCGATCCTCTTCCTCAACTGCTGACTAAGTTACACATTAGTGACTACAATTATTACGACCCATAGAAATTTCTAAGAAGGGGACTAGGTTTAGGGTTGCTAAGTATTCTGTTGTAGTGTAGTGTTTACTGTAATCAAGAATGAGCTATTTTATTCTTTTTTGTATAGGATCTACTTATTGCAATCAACAGGCGTTTAAGAGCAACAATTGTCAGACATGCTTTCAAAGAAGGGAAATTCATAAGGTATTTCACTTTTCGTATTACACCAATGTGGTGAATCATCTCGTATTGTGCAGACCAATGTACTACACACTTCAAATTCTTCAAACGATAAGTGTAGTCATCGTACCTGTATGCCACATGATGAAGACAAAGTCACCATCAAGGAGGAAAGTAGTTTCTGTTCTGTAAGTTTGTTTATTGCCTTTCTATTACCACGAGTACATTACTAGGAGTATGCAACCCACATAGTAGAGTAGTACAATCATCTCTTTCCAGATTTGACATCACAGAATATCATTAATATGCAACCACTAAAACTATGAAGCCACGAAGGTTGTATCTGCACTGTCCAATCAGTAACTAGCTGCAGCTGCATGTATACAGAATGTAACTCAGTGGTTGCAACTTCAGTACCTTCGTATGATATTCAGGCCCACATGCAAGGGTGGTTTTTATGTCACATCTGGAAAGAGATGTTTGTACTACTATTGTGTGCATTGCAGTGGCTGATTTAGGGGATTTCGGAGGTATCGACAGAACCTCCCCCTTTGAGCTGCACCTAGTTGTAAGAAGTACTGATGGTAGGCTAACTGGAACTCCCCTCTCTGGCTAGAGAACTAAGAAAACTGCTATGGCTCACCTTAGCATGCTTTAGCAAAAAATTCGTTCAAAATCCATCAATTGGACTGGTAGGGGCTGGTAGTTGTCATGAAAACGATAAAAAATGGGCGGTTTTAGCCTAAAGTGGGCGTGGCTTCGCGCACAAGAATAGAACAGAGCCCCCCTTCAACAAATCCTAGATCCGCCACTGCATTGCACACTCCTGGTAATGTACTCCTGCTTTACTTAATATTAACTGCAACTCCACACAAACACACACTGAACTCTATGGATTCTCTTTTTACTGACGATGAGATGAGGGGACATATCTTCATAGAGACGTTCATGCACGAACAGTATCCTGCTGGGGATTGTACCATGCGCATGTGCAGATGGAAGCGGTTGCAGAGGCCACACCCCTCATAGCAACTGAGTGTACGTGTGCATGGCGACGTTCTCGCTCTGCTTGAACGTTGCTACCAGACTACTGACAGGTATGATAAAGAACAGTGCCTACTTAGCAGGTTTCAGCTCGAAACGCACGGTACTTTCGCGCCGATCGTTTAGTGATAATGTGTCTCTAGCTGTGGCTATGGCCCAAGGCATTATCGCCACTTTTCTTTAAGCACACGGCCCTACAGTTCTGACAGATCCTGTCTATCCTAATTTTCTAGCCGCCCGCGCCACGCATTCATATACTCAGCGCCATTAAGGCCTGGAATGTAGAGTATTTACTGACAACTTCAATGCCATATATTTCAGCATCAGTACATCCTATGAACTTCTACTATGCACCAACAGAAAATTTCATCTTCACCCTCTCTTGTAATTAAATTACGTTAATTAACCGCAAGCCATTACATCACTGTGGGCGTCCAAACTGGAAGTAACTAGGAATCTGTGTTCATTCAGTTGCACCTGCAGAAGATAACCATGAGCTGCAATTTTTCATCCGATGGTTTTTAAAGGCTATAAAAGTTCCAAACCTAACAAAATTGGCCACAGCTGAGATGCCTGCTGGTAGAGGTCGCAAGGGAACCAAAGCACCTCCAAAAAGAAACCAAAGATTCAACCAAGTTCAAGAATTCCTTTTTTTCTTTTGTAGCAAGAGTACAAGAAATTAGTGCAATCCCACATCATCTGGGAGCTCAAGCTCATCAGTGAAATTGCTGGACTTACCTCAAGAACCACAAGCAGCTTCATCAGCATCAGAAATTGATTCATCACAAACAAGACAAATCTTCAGCACAGGAACTGCAACCATATCCAAAAGTAATACTGACCATCACCCAAAATGTGATATTGAATGCTACACATGTCAACATCCATCCGTCAGAACTAGCCTTCAGTAATGTGCCTATTGCTCCCCCTCCACTTATACGTTGTGCTACCCCTACTACATCTGATTCACCTGATACCAGCCCATTCATCCTTACTTTCATCACAGGAAATATCCGAGTCTGTCGTGGCTGTAGGCAAAAGTATCCAAAACCAGCTCCTCCTCTCAATTTAATCGTGAAGCATCAAGAATGGCAGGAATTTATTGGACCTTCGGGATGCCTCAGACTCGATAATATGGCAATGCGTACTATCACTGTAACATTCCCTGCATCCATGCTCGAAACATACATTTTGAAACCTCAATGCTTCAAATTCCAGCCACAGTACTGGTACAGCTACTTCCATCTCACACGGAGTACTAGTCCAAGTATATGCCTGGAAGGCTGTAGGCAGTGTGATTATGGCGGCGAGGAAAATTAAGGTCCGATATTCATGAAGACAAAAGTGCGTGGGTGGATACTCTCAAAAATCATCTGAAAATATATCTTTTCGACCGTCTGAACTAGCTTATTCACAAAATCGCACTCCCATCTACAATTCAAGTATAAGCGATTTTCGAAGGTTATGGTCGTCACATTAAAAAGTACTATTGCCGCAATGCGCGCGTGCGAGACTTCGTGCACGTGCGCGGTTATAGTTGGGCGGGATTAATCGGTTATAGGAGCTAGGTTTGTGCACGTGCAAATCGATCCATGGCACATGGTCTGGGTCAAAGTACGTACTGTATGTTCAAGTATTCAAACCGGGGAGCTGGCGGTAAGTCCTCAATTTATAATTAATACGTTAGAACATGATATGATGTGTCAAGGTTCCAAGATAATAATCTCGTGGGCCAGATCCAGATACTCGCACGGGATGTGCTGCCCATGAGACTACCAAGGCAATTTGCCTAGCAACTACAACTTATACCTCACATTCTTTGTGGTTTTGTTAGCCTAGCTGCAGCTGGTTTGCTGATTAGTTTCACAGAATTGAATTTTAGGCTCTGTCAGCTTAGGTATGTGGTGAGCAAGATTATTCCTGCCTTTGACTTGAAAGGCTTCATTAGGTATTATTAGGCCATGTCAGCAGATCTGATTATAGATAAATTTCACTGATACAATGGGCAAAGCAGGGACCCAGGTGCAGGCCACAATATGCAGGAGTGTCATCACGGAATGAATGATGTTGCACAGCTCTGAGACTAAGATTATAGGCCTTGAAGTTGCTGGTCCAAAGGAAGCTCATTGCTATTCATAACCCAGTCAGCCGTTCATCGACATCCAGCAGCAGCGAGCTGGGTTAGCAGAGCGGACTAGGGCTAGGGCTGGTGGAGCGGTGGTGGTGGGTTCGAAACCCGGTTGATCTTTAGATTTCTTTTCTTATTCCACTTTCGAACAATTTTTTACGTTTTTTGGCGGGCTAGTTTGCTGGTACTCGAAGCGCTAAATTTTCAGTACCGGTGCCGGTACGGTAGACACAGCGTTTTTTCAATTGTTGCTGTTTGAGTTAGCACTGTACATCAATCTGTGATGGCAATTTTGATCTCGCTACAATGCATGGTGCAAGTACAAGCCACATTGAGACTACTATCCCCGTAATCAGTAGTCTTGTGCCCAGCCTCTATGTTGCATGCAGAAAATAAAAGTATGGTGAAATGCGCATGGTTCCAGCAATATCTCATTGCGTCCTTTCAGAATAGTGTCCGTAAAGTTCAGACGAGGACAATAAGCTCAAATGTAGCTGGCGAGGATGTGGATGATCCATGCCTACCTAATGGGACAGGAAAATCTCATTTATACAGCTGCCGTTTGATCGTCTGGTTGAGAATCAGGCACTGACACACTCGGACTCCATAATTTGCCAAGATTGTGCTTTCAAGGCATCGGCTGGGTGTAAGGCTGCGTGAATTGTGCATATAAGCAAAACATCGTGATAATGCTATCACTGATAATACAGTGGAACCCTGCATGACGGACACCCCTCAACGGCGGACACCTGCGATATAACGGAAAATTCTGAATGTCCGGATTGTATTTCCATAGACTTCAATACATTCAAACCCCCTTAACAGCGGACACCCCGCTATTCCGTATAACGGACACTTATTTTGGTCCCGCAGTGATGCTTTATCATAGCTGGCCTCGATTCGATTGTAGGAGGGGCATGGTCAACCACTACCCCTGAGCTAAGGACACTTCGCTATAGCGGACTAAAATTTTGGTCCCAATGGTGTCCGCTTTAGAGGGTTTCCACTGTATTTGTTTGCGTGTCATAATAATATTATGTCGTGTACATCTGGAACCAAAGTTGAAAAAACATTTCACCACACTCTTTTTCCGATCTACGTATGGGTACGAGAATATGCAATCAGGTACTTGTAACATATCAGGAGGAGGAGGAAGGATCAGATTCTGGTGTTGTGCCCATACTGAAGTTGTACCAGCGCTTAGCTGCTATGCCTGTGTGCAAACCTCACTCGTGAGATGTAGTCTAGTAGCCTAGCAAGCCCTGGTGATGACGTAGAGCAATCTGATTGAGCTCCACTCCTGGCTGCAGCAGGTACTAGTCTCGTATACATAGGCATAACACCAGAGCCTTCCTCCTCCCCAGTCATAACCCTAGCGTTCCAAGCCCAGTAAATCAGGCGACATGCTAGCCTCGTCCCCAGGCCCCTCCCAACGCGGGGACGAGGCTACACATGAGGCTAGCGACATGCATACAGTTCCATAGTCAGGAAAGGCGAGAAAACTATCAGTAAGCCATATTATTATATTATGCTCACACAAATAGAGATCATCTCACAACTATGATCGTGTCACACACGACAGATACAGACACACACACAAAACTTACCAATTATCTCGGTAGTGCGCGCAGACGAAGTTCACGTGGCACGATGGACGATATGCGCATGCGCAGTTGGACAGGGGAGGGGCTGATGCATGCGCATTTGGAAGGGGTGGGGCTGAAAGCAAGACCTTTGACCTTAAAATTGACGACCGATAGCGGATACCAAACGGAGTCATTCATGTCTCCTACAACGCTAAAAATGCTCGGCAAAGGGTAAGCGGCTAAAATAGACTTATATCAGCGCTTCTGGGGCAATTTGGGGATATATCCACCCACGCAATTAAATTGTACATAAGTTTAGCTTTCTATTTAGTAGAGAAAAGTTTCATCAGTTGTACTAACCTTGCAAGATGACAAGATTTAGCCTGCACCAGATGACGTCATCATCTTTGAAGAAAATAGCTAGCTAGCTGCTGGCTAAATACCATTTTCACGGAGACTTCAGTTGTGAGATGTCAACCAAACTCTCTCGAGATGCCAGAAAACAGTTAGTTTCATGAACTCTTTACCGTGTATATTCCAATTTTTGTCTGTTAATTAAATTAATTAGCACGTGACTGCTCACGCGAAAAATAAATTAAAAAGTCTTGCTTTCTCAAAATTTGATGCGGGCCGGGCCTGAGAAACTGTTAATTAACTTTGCTTGGCCTTACCCGAAAATGATTCTATCTACCCGACTGTATAAAAATGGTCATAACTCCACTCCACTTGTGATCAATATTTTTCTTCAAAACTTGCACCATTGTACTCAGCATAGACAGAGCTATTTATCCATGCCAAAATCTCAATATTCATGAAAAATTATGAACAGTCCCTTTTCCTGGAGCAGGTCACAAATGCTCGCGCGTTGGCACATAAATGAAACTGAGTAGCTGCCACTCTAGCTTTTGGCTTGTATTTGTGGTCACCCACTAATTATCTTACTCACTTACCGAGGACGACAAGGAAGAGAGAGTTAGCTGACGACGAGGGAGCTGACGACAAAGAGGCCAGGTGCAATGCAGACGAAGGGTGTCAAGGCGCTAGGCCTTAAGGGCCAGGGCGTAGGGCGCGGTGTCCTAATGGTGTCACATGAACATCACGTGAACAAACCAAAGGTAGTGCTTGCGCTTGTTTATTAATAATGTACATGTGCATGCGCTTACGCGCCCGCGCGCGCCAAGCGCTAGGCCGGCCAATCGGATCAGATTCCCAGATTTGCTGACGCAGCGGGTTGAAATGCGCTCTAACTAGAATCCGTAATCACCTGGCTCTGGAGGCTCCTTGTCCCTGTCCACAGCATTACGACAGGCTTTTGTTTGGGTCTGCTACCCGAAATCATCCACACTACTAGTACTAGATGGATTGTAAGTCTACGATAATGTTATTTCTTTGGATGTGTGGATGTGTTTTATAATTGAAAGTCCCCACATTGTACGTGTGTGTGTGTGTGTGTGTGTGTGTGTGTGTGTGTGTGTGTGTGTGTGTGTGTGTGTGTGTGTGTGTGTGTGTGTGTGTGTGTGTGTGTGTGTGTGTGTGTGTGTGTGCTTTGATTTGAATAAAGAGGCATATAACTCTGGGATGTGTTCTATTCCAATCAATGTGGTCCCCTCATAATTTGTAGGGTTATGGTAGTCGTTCTGTGTGTTTGTATCTTTCTGTCTGTCTACTACCATGCTAGCAG